>JACEGR010001232.1:0-181394 GCA_014170235.1 Listronotus bonariensis | reverse complement strand
ATATAAAATAAAAACTGGCCATGTCAAATCTAACCTAGGTAATAATTTATACATATTTGTATTTTGTACAAAACTCTCCATTCCTTTTGCGGCAAAGCTCACCGCAAAGCATAATTTTAGTATTAAACTTGGCCAGGCGCGCAACTAGGATTTTAGTTTTTGTTTTATCTAAAAATGAGACATGGGACCAACACCAAACATATACCTGAAACTATTGGTTTAAAGAGGAACACTTTGGTAAAGAAAATTTTTATTTTGGAATTCGCGTAAAAAGTTACTTTTGCTTAGCCCCTCAAAAAAAAATCAAAACATTTGAAGGCAAATCCTTCATTTGTATTTTTTTCGTGGATTTTATCAAATTTTATCGACATGCGTATCAAATTTTATAGGCTTATCTATATTTTTTAAAAACTATAGCCAGTTGAAATTTTGTCACTCTACAATTTTTATGCGAGACTTTCAAATTTTTACAAGAAAAAAGAAGATATTTTTGTGAAATTTGAGATTTGTCGATAAAATATTATCAAATTGATGAAAAAATACAAATAGAAAATTTGCTTTTTTTTTCTGGGGTGGCTAACCAAAAAACTAACCTTCTTTCGCAAATTTTAAAACAAAAATTTTCTTTACATAAGTGTTCTCCTTAGCATTAATAGCATCTAGTATAAAGTTGGTCCCATGTCCCAGTTTTTAGATAAAATAATTTAAAAGTCTTAGTTGCGCCCCTGAACTTGGCTCATGTTCACATTTATCTACATATGTTTTTGGTGGGATTTGTATTACTTCCCCCTTATATTCTCTTGTCTATGTATTACTTACACGGTAGACGCAGTTTATGTTGGTGTCTTTATGATTTAATATGATTTAATTATCTTGTGTGGTTATAAAACCACATAATACAATTTTAAGTTACGTTGTAAATTCACACTAATTAATTCACTTAATTAAATAACCGCAAAGTTGGAATTTTAGAGGATACTTGCTTTTATCTTTAAAGCAACTCGCACGATAAAGCAAAACCCGCAAAATTACCTGTTTACCTTTTACCCACAAAGCCTAAGTAGATCCTTCAGTTGGATGTATACAGAGTGAATAATGTAGTAAAAAAAAGTAAACCAATTCACCCAAAGAATAAATTTTACAATTTTTCTACGTACTTATGAACGTTAATTATTTTCCTTTTTAAAATGTTCTATTACTATACGCATTTGCCTTCAAAAGGTAAAGGTGCGTTTAGATTTGTATTACGATCTGCAACCGTAAAGGCACGTCGCAACTGGATGTCGGAACGAACGCCGTAGCGAACAAGATAAGTGTTTTAACTCCAGATTCGCCCCGATCCACAGCTTGTCGGTAAATTAACATCAAAGAAATGGGTTCGCAACTACGCGACGTGGCAACCACGTACGCTGCATCACACCTCGTACTGCAACCATTTATGCAATCCATATTGTGGATGGGGGCAAACCTTAAGATGCAACACTTATGAAGTTCGCGACGGCGCGACCTTTGTTCTGACGTCCAGTTATGTTTGCGACGTGATACAATTGCTGATATTGGTTCAAATCTGAACGCACCGCTATGTATAAAAACGAATTAAACATTTCTGGGTATGTTTTTCTACAAGGTGCTCTCTAAGTAATAGGCCAAAATTTAAGTGGAGAAAAGTAAAGTTAAAATATTGCGATTTAACTAAACTTGCCTAGGTACAAAAGTTAATATAAACTGAGATACAAAGTTCAAAAACAATTTTTAAGTTATTTTGATAATATTTAAGACGTTTTTAATACTGGAATAAAACTTGGTATCTAAGAGTTTTTCGACATGAACTATTCATATCCTAATTTTTAGGTGTTTATCAAAAGACGCTACCTCCCCTTCTCTGAATTTCTCTAAAACGTCGCACCTTTTTTGTGCTTCCATGTATTTACTATCCGAGTAAAATATTGAAGTCTCCCATGGTTTCTACAAAAAAGTATATTTTGTAAAAATCGCCCTAAACAACCGTTTTCTAGAAATTTCCGTTTAGGTTATTTAGTGCAACCCAAAAATGCCTTTACAAACGACGGATTAGCCATAACTACAACTGCCTCATGATAAACGAATGATTAAAGCTTTCAGCAAACAGGGAGCGGGACGAGGCTATAGCGTAACATAAGCGCGTCAATCTCATATTTAAACACATCCGTGACACGCCAAGCGGGACGGCGACGGGACACGTGTATTTGAGCGTTAGTCAAGATTTAATCACCAACCATGGGGAATTAAAAGCATAGAAAATATTCGTGGTGGAGAGTGAGTTGCTCGCGTCAACGTCTGACGGAAGGCGAAAGCGAGAAGCCTGGTGTCGTTCTGTTTCAATCAGCAGGCTCGTTACAGCGGGGAATTGTAAACGAGTACATACCTAGTAGACTGGTGGACAGGATTAAATACACACATTTGCTAAGGTCGACGGTTTGGTTTCCATACCAGTATATAGAATATTATAGCAATCGCAACAGAAGCCCATTTCAAATAGAAGAATTGCGAAGAAGGGCTTCTTTACACGTGTCCGTAATTCTATTGCGGTAGCTATCATATTTTTTGTTTTACTTAACCACTTAAATGCAAATATCTTAAAAAGGTGGCTCAAAGCCATTCTTTCAAAGGACACCTTTTTGTATAGAAAACATAAAAGAGTTTACTGGTTAACTTAGATGTTACACACAGAATAGCACGAAAAAGTTGAGATGTTTTACAAAAATTCAAAGTAGTGTAGGTGGCGTCTTCTAATTAATACATGAATATTTACATCATATAGGTACAGTGTGTCTCAAAAAGGTGTTACAAGAGGATTAATGTACCCAAAAATTTTAATTTTAAAACGAAATTTTGAGAAAACTGGTCGCATGATCCAAAACTCATAATTACAAAATTTTACTCCAATTGGTATAAAACAGGGCTATTTATAACTAAATATTTGAAAATGGCCTGAAGCTAACAACTTTTATTTTGAAAAATAGAACAGAATTAATAAAAATTCGCTTCCCATTCCTGCCCCAAGCCAAGTATTTAAAAAACTGTGTATGTTTTTTTTATCCTTGGACAATCCACAAAGGCTGAAAGCCTAAATACTAACGTACCGTGGGTGTCTTAAGCAGGGTAAGAGGAAGTTTGTTAACACGGGACTTAAAAACTTGAAGATTTGGGGGAAGGAAAGACCTCCGCTGGCAGTAGGTTCCACAGTCTAGAAACTCTAGGGATAAAAAAACGAACAAAATGGGAAGTTCGGGGCCTGTCCAATTGAACCGTATAGGGATGCATACGCGCGGAACCACGAGTTTCTCTGTTGGGAGCTGCAAGAGAAGGGACTATACTGGATTAGTCGTCGGACCAGAAGCCGTAAAAGTATCTATAGAAGAGCGATAGATCTCCCACAGCTCGACGATGGGCAAGAGAAGGAAGTCTTTGAGTAAGTAAAGGATCATTAATAAGACGAACAGCCCTTCTTTGAATGGCCTCAAGAATGCTGAGGGTTGGAGGGGATGCCATTCCCCAGACATGAGAACAATATTCCAGAGAGAGTCGAATTTGGGACACATACAAAGTGTATAAATTGGAAGGAGAAAAATACTTTTTGGCTTGAAGAAGAAATCCAAGCTTTATTGAAGCCGCGGTGGCTATAGATATTTTATAACGCGTAATGTAAAAAAAACACAAAAATGTATATATTTTTTTATTCTTAAAACTTTAAATTTTGACCTAAAATGTATTTCTCTTTAACATTTTCTTATACAATTTTGTCCTACTTTTAAAAATAAAGGTACTTTACTTCTTGTCATTTTTCATATTTTTGGATATAACTCGCCCTATATATTACCAATTGGAGTAAAATTTTGTATTTATCTGTTTTGAACCGTGCGACCAGTTTTCCCAGAAGGACGTTTAAAAATTACAAAATGTTTTTGTTCATTTGTCCTCTTGTAACACCTATTCTGGGATACACAGTATAAATGTATGAATAGCTCTTGTCAGGAAACCCCTAGATACCGAGTTATTACAAGATTTATAACGTATTATATTATCGAGATAATTTAATAATATTTTTCAAACGTTGACACCCTGAGTATCAGTTTTTATAAACTTTTGTACCAAGGAAAGTTTAGTTAAATCGGAATATTTTAAGTTTCCAGTTGAATTTTGGTCCAGTACTTAAGTACCACTTTGTATAATTGTTTGGTTAATTTTTAATTAAATTTATGTTAAAATTATTTATTAAAATTGAATCCTTGAAAATCCTGTTAAAATTTATCAATAGCTGGCTATTAGACCGGCATTAGTTTTAACCGTTTTGACACATCCAGCGTTGGTTGCCTTACTTGTTGCTAAATTTATTTTACAATGCAGGGAACGTAAAACCTAATTCAACCAAAAATAACTTCTATAACGCCTTTATATCTCAAACGTCTAATTAAGATAAAGAAAAACCATTTTGTACCGTCATTTTGCCAAGAACAATTATTTTTAAAAATAGATGCTTTAACAATGACAATGTAAATTTTAAAATGGTAAAATTTAAAAATATTAACTATGTTATATTAGCAAAGATTTAATTCTACTTTTGTACCGTAACTGCTATTTCAATATTACGACAACATACTTAAATTTAATCATAAATTAACAAAATTTAACCAAAACTTCTGCAAATATTTTTTTTATTTATTCAGACTTACTGACTCTCACCCTGTACTTTCACCTTTATGTTTCAACAAAAACAACACATAACGAATTTTCATTTTCATCTCCCAGGCGGTTTCCAGGGCGACCCTTAAAGGGCCAAGTAAAAAGCCTTCTCACATTTGTTACCAGCCGCAACAATACACTTCTTTTCACGCTCTGGAATTGCAAATTATTTTCTAAATTGGCATAAAACCTTTTATTAAAACTAAAAAAATATTTAGACAAAAATTAAATAATGCAGCACCACCAAAGATCCAAACTTTTTTAAATTTTTTAAAAACAAAATAATAAAATATTACACAGTGCCTTTTAATGTCCCTCCACTTTTTATTTTTTAAACGGATCAATTTAAAAAGTTAAAGTTTAGTTAATGAAATTAATGCATAAATACTATATTTTTAAGTATAATTGACGTTTTTTCGTGTTTATTTTGCTTTGTTTTTTAAGCATGTTTACCGCTACTTACTACATGTTAGCTCTTTTAAACATCTTTTTAATGGTGATACTGGTAATAAAATACAGGGTAGAACAAAAATTATATATTTTTGTAATGGAGCACCCTGTGTTATATTTTACCATTATAAAGATCTTTAAAAAGGCATTAAGAAAATACCACATTAAATACATCTAACTTTATTATTTTTGGAAATATGGCCACCCAAATCAGATATTAGGTATTTTTTTAAGTACCGCCATTTTGTATTAGGTTAAGGTACTGACTTTATATTTTGGGATTATAAAGTACTCATTAGGAGCTTTAATGTGACGTACCACAAGACCCCCTTTCCATTTATTTCTTTTTCCAAGCCTCTTAGAATTTTCATCCGTCAATTTTATTTTAAAATATAGTTTTATACATTAATGTTATATCCCAAAATTTTACTTTTTAGGTTGACCCGTTCAAAAAATAAAAAGGAGGATAATAAAAAAATGCACTGTATACCTAATAAGTGCATAAAGTCATATTTTTATAAGAGGTAATACCCTTGGTACAAAAATATGCATATTGGTTGAGGCAATTCATTTCTGCCAAGTTTTTTTTCGGTGCACAAACTAAATGTTAATCCACATGTAGAGAAAAATTCCAACCAAGTTTGAGCTCTAAATATTAATTTTGAGAACTTACTATTTAAATTAGAATTCTTCTCATTTAAAATGTAAGGCTGAAATCAGACAAGGCGGTTTTCGCCGAGTCGGCGACGAAGCGGTGCAAAACACACGAGTCGGCGAGCTGCGATTGCTGTACCAATACCATAGGGATATTTTTCTAATTTTTCTGTCTTACAGCTACTTACAAGCTTGTCTAACAGCTGACGTCATTAAAATGTGAATCGAAAAAATAAAAACGCTTACCGCCAACGACAAATGACATTAAAAAAATAATATAACCTAAAAAAGGTAACTCCTGTTTTATCACAAAAATGCACAATACTTATATATTTTGTTATTGTTATAAGTATCCATTTAGTCAATTTTGTTTGACTTTTAGCCTCAAATTCGGCTATATTTCCCCCTCTTTGTTTTTTCAACCTGTTAGACAGTGGTTAGACATCTCCCGAGGCCGCTAACAACCGCTGTGAGCTGCTGTAAGACTGACGTCATTGATTTATCAAAAAATGAAAGTGCTTACTGCTGTAAGCAGCGAACAAAGAAAATATCCCTTATAAAAGCATGATACAACAAATACAAAGGGTAGGATCTTGCGCATGACGTTCATCACGTCTCTGACGTAGTAATGGGACTAAATCTGTAAACAAAGTTGAAACTATATGTTTGTTTTCGTCTGTTTAACAGTTTGTTTACTGTTTTACTTTGCCTTTTGGCACTATTTTAACTTTAAAACCGGTTATGTATAAAAAAAAATGTTTTTAGGTGCTTTAAACAGTGGTTTATTAATAAAGTTCCGTTTATGCGCATATTAACATTTTAAGCAAGTTAACATCAAATATTATGTCCTTAGATTAACAGTAATATTATTCTAAAAGATATTTCTCTATATTCCCTCTCATATTTAAAAAAAATGAGCAAAATTCACAAACATTGCGAGCCTTCTTGGGACCTAAATTTAAATATTGCGCCGAAATAAGTCACATTGCTACGTCATGCGCAAAGCGAACCAATTCGGCATCGCTGTTGATCCTACCATCTTGTAATCTTTGTATAATGCCATAAGAGTCGCCACGTTTGACACTTGTTAAGTTGGGATACAAACCCTGAACAACATTAGTTAAGGTGGTTGCATAAAGAATTTTAATTTACTTTACGTAAGTATGCTTTTAGGCCGTGCTTTTACCTTTTTTTATCACCGACGATTGTCTCTTGTTGCATATACGAATAAGGTACAAGTGTGGATATTTATGGTTTTGCTCTTTGTCTCTATTATTATCGCGATACTCGCGTACCGAAAACATCTCCTTCGTATCAAAATGCACGTACTGATACAGTATTATACATATTTACTTAATATGTAATTTCAATTCGGGTAAATATTTCTGGCATACCTTAATGCTAGAAATGTTTACCCGTTACTATTAAACAATTTTTTCTATGCGGGTATTTATTATTTTGGTTGCCCATATGATGTTAGGCGGGTCAGGCGGAGTACGACGTACGATGTTTTTCTTGGAAACATTGTATTTATTAAGCAAGAAAAATATTTTCTAGAGAGAGTTAATTAATAAATAGAATGTATTACTACATTTTACGCTATTAGTGGTTTTAAACTATCAAGGTGCAAAATTAATTTATTTCTGATTTCTGAATAAAATCAAATAAGTTCGGCATTTTCTTCTCTCCGAGATGGATGATTTTTAGACATAGATTATAGGGACCTTTTTTTTGCTTAGAATAATGCAAAGGAATTACCTTTTAAAGTTACGAACATTGTCTCTTTAACATCTTGCTGATACCAAAAGTAAAAAACGAAAAGCTCGGTTTTTTAGAGATAACTTAATTTACTAACAATTTTTTAAATAATTTTCTCTAATTACGTGGATAATGACAATGTGACTGTCACTGTTACAAAAAAGTGAGAGCGATTACACAAAAACGTTTATGGTTTTTTAATAAGGGTAGGTGTGTGACTAAGGGTACATCGTTATACTTAATCCGATTGAACCGATCGGATAAAACTAAATCCGACAAAAAATTGCGATACACACGTTTTAGAGTGAGTAAGGGATTGAATTGAACGCCATAAGTCAATCCTGTTTTAAGCGATTTGAATTGAGTTTACTCCGATCGAAGCCTATATTTGTACGATGTTTACGGTTTTGGAAAAGGTTTGAAAAATGACAGTTAAGTTAAACAGCTGATTTTCTTTGTCAAATTTTAATGAATTTAAAACCGGATTATCTGCATTCGATAAATTCTAGGACGAAGGGCACGATATTAGGTTCAATGCGATCCATCCAATCGGATTTGATTTTTACGATGTACCCGTAGTCAATGAGTATAAATTACACAGACCATGTTTATGTGTAACAAAATTCATGTTGACCAGTGTTATTATTTGTATTTAAAAAGGCATCTTTAATTTTATTTTCTCAAAAGAAGAGCAGCCCCAAATTTTGCAATGTTTAATCCCTGGCCTATTTTTTTATTGTTGACCTAAAGAATTTTTTTTAATTGATTCAATTTTATAAAACGCTGTTTAAATCATTTAGAAGACAAAGCGAATTTTGAAATAAATTAAATAAAAATAAACTGTTAATTGGTCACTCTAAATAAATCATCAAAAAGCAAGTATTTCCGGAATCCCATTATTAAATCACCAATTGGTAACAGCCCGTTTCTAAAGCAGATTAACCGCTGGTTTCCCGGAATTTGAAACCACTAATGCTTTGTAAATCTCCGTAATGTCTTGCTCGTTAAAATACGTTGGGGAAGCATGATTCTCCGCACGGAAAGTTCTCAACTTTTATTTTGAGTTGAGGCTTTAGCGATGTTTTTGGGAAGAGTGAGGATTTATATACAATTTAATGTTTTTAATTTACGTTAAAAAAACTGGTTATTCCTGCATTGAATTGTTATACTTTATGTCTTAACTTCATTATTCAATAATACAGTTATATTAATACATTTTTCTTGAACAATTTTAATTTTGATAATAAAGTAAAAACCTTTAACGTCTTTAGCGCCCGCTAAACTATTTCGGTCTCCAAAATATGCAAACAAAACCTACATTTCTCACACGACAAATAACCCTAATCACAAACCTTAGTTTTCCAAATTATTACTTCGCTTATTTCGGGGTGTCTATCCGGATCGAATCTTATATTAAGCACCTGGGTAAATCCCACTGAATTACTAGAAATAAACGGCAAATATTAAACATTTCAGCAGGATCTAAAAATAAATCCAATCCCAAAAATTTGGAAGATCGGATTAAGGTGGTTTAAGTCAAGCCAATTACACTTCATGAAATAAACGAATTAATCCTACATTGAAACAGAATTGCGTTTAACTTAACTTTGGTTTTTGGTTAAGTGAGAAAGATAAGCTGGTGAATTGGTTTGGTTAGGAATCATTATTTGTTTTTAACTTTTATTATGTTGAAATTAAAATTAACTTTTTACATTGAAATAAACTCATAATGAATTACCTTTACATAAAATTTGTCATAGTTTTTTTTATTTTACATTATTTATAAACTTTTTTCTACAAGCATGCTTAAAATATCACTTTTCCGCACGTATTTTTATTTGGAAACTGTCTTTTTCCCGCACGAATTTATTTTTTTAATATGTTTTCCAATAAGACTTTTTAAAAATTGTTAAAAAATATACATCATTGAGATCTCCAAAAACACCTCATCGTCATTTTTTTGTAAAATTTAAACATGGAAAGTGCACTACTTATTGTACTGGAATAAATTTGAAAGAATTCCGTTTGAAATTGCGGCCTACGTACTTAAAACTTTTCGATCCTCATTGCTATACAGGTCATAGTGTTAGGCGCTCTTCTGCAACATTTTTGGCTAATTCTGGAGAGGAAATAACAAATATTAAGAGACTGGGTGGGTGGAAATTTACCATTGTTGCGGAGGAATACGTGGAAGATTCTGAAATAAAAGATTAGAATATATATAACAAAATTTTAACCATAAAGCCTTAAACAGAAATGCCTAATGCAGGCCCATCAAACATTAACCAGATGACTCATGCTCCACTATTTAGTAAAGACAGTAATCCTTCAGCTACACAGCAACACCTGAATTCGGAAATCGTACTTTTAACATTCATATAAATAATAAATAAAATATTGTAATAAAAATTTTTAGACTGCGATTTAAAATAAACTTTAAAGAATGTATAATTGTACCCTTTTATGCTTGTAGAAAAAGTATTGATCCTTTCCCTTTCGAAAAGTAACTTTCCGCACTTAACTGCTGCGTGCTGGAAAGTATGAATTTCCGCACTTAAGGATAATAACTATATTAGAACTATCAAATAATGGGAAAAAATGATAATAAAAAAATGTCATGCACCTGCGTGAAATAAAGCATCTTCGAAATAAACAGGTGAGATTTAAAATTTAAAAAATTGGGCTGCTAAATTTTTTATCTGGATAGAGCCAAAAAATTTTAAAGACCAAATAACTAAACAATTAAACGACCTTTCTTCAAATATTATACAGGGCCCATAAAAAGGTTTAAGTAATTATTTGTAACAAAACTCAGTATTTTTTTGTTACTACTGGGCCTTTTCGGCTTAATTTTTTTGTGGTTTGGTGGCGGCTCTCTTGTGGTGGCAGCCCATAGGCAACTGCCTTTGTTGCCTATGCTTAAATACAGCATTGACTTCAGGTCATATAAGAAAAAACGCTCGGACCCGTCAATTCTTGATTTTAGGGGAAAACATCTTTTGCTACTTTGACCTCCTGAACTGCAACCATCTAGCAGGGGTGAGACTCATCATCAAAATTTTAAATAAAAAGAAGTGGTAAATGATACCTTATTTTAAAGATCTCTTAACCCCGATTATAAGTAACTGCAAAGTTTAAAGTCTATGCTATTATTTCCAATAATATGAGAGCTTGTCAAAATTTTGATTTTTATTTTTTTAATGTATATTATTAAATAACTTGAAAAAGCAATCTACTTTAAACTAGGGGTATATGATAAGGATTAAACAATCATTTAATTAAGATATTAATCGAGGGTGTGACTAACCCCTAAAATTTAAGGGTAAATCACACTCTTGCCAGAAATATGTTGTTAATAACTAATTTTAAAGATCGTTTAACCCTTATCAACAGTTTCCGTTTATTTTCGGTTGTGATTAGACGTTGGAAGAGAGTTCATATGGTACTCACATGCTATCGTGCATGGAGGATGTAGAAAACCTGGTGCCTCGAGGAAGATAGGAAACTCACAGCTAAATTGAAAAGGAATCTTTTTTCTGGAACTAGGGGCTGTGAGTGAAGATTCCTATAACCTGCTGTTTTTCTATTTTGCGTACTGCACGAGGTGTTTTCCAATGGCGGAAAATGGAAAGAAACCGGTTATGCGCAATGGCTGAAATTTATGCCATTCATCAAATTTAAATATATAGTGAAAAATTCAGGAATTTCTGGAAGCTACAGAGCTCGACTATCCAGATTTTCCTCCGAATGTGCTGGTTAATTCAACCAAAAGGGACCAGAGCCAATAATAAATAAACCAACCAACCAACCAACCCTTATCATATCCTTCAAATTAAAAGTATTTTGCTCTTAACCAATATGTTTCGCTCCCGCAGCATTTGCGCCGTGGTGCCTTACACCTTACACCGCGTGGCACCTCATCATCAGGCCCCCTCCTTATACCTATATTATTTTCACATTTTACCTTTCCAAAACTATTAAGGGATATACTGCAGGTTAACGGCCAGAAACTGCATACTTCAGGTCCATTAAATATTTTAAATTGCGCGTTATTCCATTTCCTTCTCCGTATTCGTTGTAAAAATCAATCGACTAAAAACTGATTTCAGGAAGAAAATCGTTTAAAAATAAAATTAAATTTGCTATCATTTGAAATTTAATAGCTAAAAAAGTTACTTAATTTCTCACTAAATACTAAAATAAGAATGTTGCAATCTTCTTGCATTAAAAACTAAACATTACCATTATGTTTTTAAAGGAACAACTTAAATCGACATCCGAACCATTAACACTCACTTTAATTTCAGTTAACTCTTTATAGCAGGAAAAAAGTCGTCCATTTTTCTCTAAAGAGACCTCTTAATATTATAAGTAAAAAGTATAAGACAAACTCAAAGTCTGGATCTCAGTCAATCTCACAAAATTATAGTAGGGAAGCCCACGATGCTAATTGGTGATTTATTTAAACGACATAGAGACCTATCATTGAGTTGCAAAGCTTAGATGATAAGAAGAAATCTTATGTAATGTATACCTTTTCATTGGTGGGGGAAGCGACTATGGGTTTCTAAATATGTCAAAAAATACTGTTATTATTTCGGTTTGTGGACATCGCTCGGATCGTATCGGATTATATATTTTTCGTTATCGTTAAATTATTTTCTTTAAAATAATAAAAAAAAATAGCCGCGCTCGAGAATGACAAAATTACTTTTTTTACAAACTTTGTAGCCCTGCTCTTTGTTTACGTCATGCGTCACACTTAAATTGTCAGATTAATGAAATATACCCTGTTTAGCGTTGTAATTAACTCTCCATATCTCTCTCTCTCTCTCTCTCTATTTTTTTTTCTTGGTTTTTGTCCCATCAGGTTCAATCCACCACTCTCCCCTGTTTCGGACTATGCTTTCCAGGGCTTCGTCGGCGGAAAATCTAGATAATCGAGCTCGTAGCTCCCAGAAATTTCAAAAAGAAAACAAACAATTCAACAATCGATACAATCCATAAATTGTCGGCTGCCAAACCAAGATTTGCTACTGGTGTTACGTATAACCTTCACTTTCACTACTGACAGTTCCCATGGCACGCCGATCTATTTCCCGCCATTTGAGAAATACCTCGTGTTCACCACCAACCAGGATACCGTCAGCTTATAGGAATCTTCGCTCACAGCGCTTAGATCCAGAAGAAAGATTCCGTCAATTTAGCGTGAATCTTTCCTTGATCCCCGAAGGTAAAAAGGTTCGTCACGGCACCTCTAGCCGCCACTTTCCGGGAAGAACTTTTGTAGTCCTCTACGCACGTCCGCACTGTCCGCAGGTCAAATAAAGGGTCTCTCCATATCTTAATCTGATGCGCTCGAAAATTTTTGATGGACATATCTTATTTTTACGATCGGCCTTGTATACGGGTCTCATGCTATTGCTGTAGAGGTACTTAACCGGGTACAAAGATATCCTCCGGTATATTAATCTGCCGCGCTGTGAGTAAAATTGCCAAAATCCCCTACCATTATCCCACTTATTGCTCAGATCAACGAAGTTAGTGACAAATCGAGAGGTGACGAGTCAGGGCCCGGATTCTTAACTTCTCGATAGGTGACGACTCGGTCGGTATCGAGTTCTCGATATTCCTTTTAAACCTATTGGCCTCATTTTCTTATCTGTTTTTACGTAAATAATCAATAGGATAGACTTATTTAATAAGGATAGTGCTCTAGTTATGAAACTCGGAATCGAGTTTCAAATAAGTTAAGAATCACCATTCGGTAGCGATTCGAAACGTTACGTCTCGAGACAACGGTTAAGAATGCGCCTGCAGGTGTATTAAGTCCGCAGTGTGAAGGCCGTAATTGTTTGACTGCAACTTTGTTACTGTCCCTACAGTAAGTCTGTCAAAAGTTGCAGTTTTTAATTATTTTCATTCATTTATTTCAATATTTAAGTTTAAAAATCTTATCCTTTAATTAAAATGCCTTAATTGTTGAAAAAGCCATGAAAGTCAATATTTAAGTTCAATTTATGAAACATCCTGAATTAACATACTTGCCTTATCAAGACTGACTAAAGCTATCTTAAATTTACAACAATTAAGATATAACACCGATGTTACAAAACTGGCGGTAAAATATGAAAAAGATATTTTGAAATGACGCATGTCATTTTAAAAAAGAGATATGGCAACGCTGATCGCAGTCAAACAATTACGGCCTTCTCGCAGTACCCCCATTGCGTTGCCTACTAGTGCGAGACATCCTATCAATTTTTACCCCTATAAAAGATATCATACAAGAATTCTCCAATGCATGATGGGAAATGTGTCAAAGGCGAATTCATTTTACTGAATATGTTGGACTTAGTCAGGTCTAGGCACTGACTGAGCATAACCGCCTTTTAAATCGTGTGTAGTAGGGTATGCAGCGTGTCTGCGGAAGTTCTTACCAAATGGAAAACTTTTTTATTATTAACTTTACAAAAAAAGTGCTTTTTTATGAAAAGCCCTGCTTGATGAGATAATACATTGTCACAAAAAGGTATTCGAAAGGTTTAATACAGAGGTAGCTTAAAAATTACTTATTTTTAAATTAAAATATAAGTTATATCCTAACTACGGTACCAAACTTTTAAAGTAGATTGCTTATGTAATTTTATGAAGAAAAGTTTCTATAGACATACATATGTCCGAAGTTACTGTTTCTGTTACAGGTGTTAATTATTTTTTAAAAGTCTGTTTTTATATCTATATGTACAAAAAATTTACATCCACTAGCTGGTATATTTTTAGTTTCTTTATAGGAAAACATATATAAACTAATAAAAGCCAGTAAAGTACATTTTTCGTTTAATAATAGTGGCTGTTGTGCCCACTGTAAGCCACTAGCTTTTTGTAGTTTTTATTTTGTTTTTGCTATAAAAAGAAACTAAAACACATAACTTTTTAGTATTGTACATTTATTTGTATCTGGCTTCGTATTTAGGATATTGATAAAAAAACAGACTTTAAAAAATAATTAACGCCTTGTATCTCAGAAACGAAGCAACTCCGACATGTGTATGTCTATAGAAACATTTCTTTATAAAATCACACAAGAAATCACACTTTAAAGTTTGTACCGTAGTTAGGAAACAACCATATTTTAATTTGAAAACAAGTCATTTAAGCCACCCTGTAGCAGTACAGGGTGGCTCGAATTCGACGCTCATCATTGGGATTTCGGAAACCGTAAGAGATACAGGATCGGTTAAATGGAGGCAAAGTTGCGCAATTTGATGCTCAATAAAATGCCGTTTTGCGTTTTAAAAATTCCGAGTACTTCCGAAGATATTCGAAAAAACCGGAATTTTTAATTTTGGTTTCTATTGTTTCCTGGCTATATTTGTTAAGATAACTCAAAATGAAAAACACGTTTTCATGGCCACTTTTTCTGCTCTATAATTCAGTGTGATTAAATATTGAATCTGATGTTTCGGCTTCTGGCGACCATCATCAACTTAATTTTTTAAATACGGACCTGATATTTTTTTCAATTTAATTAAATCCTTTCATCACTCTTAAAACACTATATATCGCCACTTTGATATTTGCCGACGTTTCGTACAGACAATTCCATCATCAAAATATTGCATATTTATTTAACCATAATACGGCCCTGAACTACATTTTTAGGTAAAAGGTAAAAAAAGAATAAACTTATTACATATTCATAATGTTTTATTGCAACTCATTGATATCTAACAGCGGAAATTACTTTATAACAGAAACTAACCAGCAGGTACGAATTCAAGGGAGAACTTCATTTAATGGAGGGATTGGTATGTGGAGGAACAAAATTATTGGACCTTTCGTTTACGAAGGGACCTTAACTTCCGAACGATATCTAAATTTGATTAGGAATGATGTCTTAGACGCCCTAGGTAATCAACCTTTGGCAGTATTTCAAGAAATATGGTGGCAGCAAGACGGAGCTCCTGCCCACAATGGAAGGGAAGTAGCTCAATTCCTTTACCATATATTTCCTAATAAATGGTTTTGCAAGATGGCCCGCTAAGAGCCCAGACCTTAGTCCCCTAGATTATTTCCTTTGGGGATATCTTAAGAACCGTTTATTTAAAAATGCGCCTCACGACCTTTAAGTACTACGACAAAATTTGATAATGGAAGTAGCTGCCATTCCTGCGAGAACAATTAATCGAGCTGTATTTAAAATACCAAGCAAAGCAAGAAAATGCATTGAGGCGGAAGGTTATCTCTTTGAACACTTATAATAGTGATTAAATTATGTTTATTTTTAATATGGGCATCAAGATAGTATTACAAATTGTTTATGTAAGCTGATTTGTTGTCTACCTTTTTGTATCTTATGTCTAATATTCATGAAATTTTCGGTTAATAAAGTAATTTCCGCAGTTAGATATCAATGAGTTGCAATAAAAAGATTACGAATATGTAATAAGTTTATTCTTTTTTTTACCTTCTTACCTAAAAATGTAGTTCAGGGCCGTATTATGGTGAAATAAATATGCAATATTCTGGTGATGGAATTTTCTGTACGAAACGTCGGCAAATATCAAAGTGGCGATATATAGTGTTTTAATAGTGATGAAAGAATTTAATTAAATTGAAAAAAATATCAGGTCCGTATTTAAAAAATTAAGTTGATGATGGTCGCCAGAAGCCGAAACGTCAGATTCAATATTTAATCACACTGAATTATAGAGCAGAAAAAGTGGCCATGAAAACGTGTTTTTCATTTTGAGTTATCTTAACAAATATAGCCAGGAAACAATAGAAACCAAAATTGAAAATTCCGGTTTTTTTCGAATATCTTCGGAAGTACTCGGAATTTTTTAAAACGCAAAACGGCATTTTATTGAGCATCAAATTGCGCAACTTTGCCTCCATTTAATCGATCCTGTATCTCTTACGGTTTCCAAAATCTCAATGATGAGCGTCGAATTCGAGCCACCCTGTACATCTAACCTCCAAATATTTTTGTGGAAATGTATTTTCTCATCAAGCAGGACTTTTATGAGGAGACGCTTTTTTTCGTAAAGTTAATAATTAAAAAGTTTCCCATTTGGTAAGAAGTTTCATAGACACGCTGTATGTATTTAACAAAATGAATTTAGCTTTGACACATTCTCAGGATTGAAATACCTTCTTGTATGTTACCTTAGGGGCCGCGTGTGACGATTCTTAGATGTTTAACCAATTTTTTCCCAGTTTCTTAGTTTTTTTTTATTAGTTTTTTTTTATTATTTGTTAAATGTTTATGGTACGTAAATATTTCGATATATCTGATATTGATAGTGCGGATACATTTATGGAATATTTTTATTTAGGTGCTTTCCAAATAAGCTTTACAATCTTACCGCTTTTATCTTAATCCTGGTTAGTTCTGGTTAACGTGTTCAAAAGAGTGTCATAACAAAAGGATGGGTTAAATGTAACCAGTAAAATGTTATTATCCTATTTCAAAGAATGTCCTGCTCTGGAATAAATTATTATCAAAAAACTTAATTCTATTTAACTTACAACAAAACATGGCTATTTTAAAGAGAAATGTGATTCTAAAGTGTGTTATTTAAATGCTGTTTGCATACAAAGAGTGGAAAATATTTTTAAATTACTATTAAAAATATGTAAATTACTCGTTAAAATACAGGGTAATTAAAATATCCATAACAAAGTTTATGGTGGTGATTCTACACAATAAGATAATAAATCATTTTTTTAAGTCATTGGTTTTAGAGTTACAACCGCTTAAACTGCAATTTTTTAATAATAGCCCACTGACTGGTGACGTATAACTAGCTTATACATATTTGCCTTTGTTGTATCTGGAAAATGTAGCTACCATTGTAAATAGGGGCCAACATGTGGCTTCTCCAAGATTGCCGCCTTACTTTAGTGTTACGTGGTGTTTCATTTTCGATGGTTTTACTGGGTATCTTAAAACCGTAAGAAATATCAAAATTCTAATATAGTACAACTGCGGAAAAAACAGCTCATGGTGATTGCAATCCATTCCGAAGCTACAGGGTAATTTTCATTGCAATTATTAGCATCAAGTTACATGTTTTACAATTTTCTTAAACTCGTTTGCTATTAAAGTTATGAAAAACTTTAAATAGCTTAGTTGTGTAGTTTTTTCCGTAAAATATTGTGGTGTAGCTAATTGTAATATTTATTAAGATCTCTTTGAGCGTTCCAAAAATATATAGTAGTAAGCATTTTTTATTTCAAAATTTACCGAGAATAAGCATTTTCCAATAACTTGACTTCTTTCCGTAAAAGCCCATGATAGAAAGAAAACAATATTTTTTGAAAACCCATTTTCTTGGTTTTAACTTGATATTTTATTAAAAATAAATCCTTTATTGTTTTCTTTACATTAATTAACCCACTATGGCTTCGCAAATTTGCATAATACTAATAATAAATAGCATAACAATAATGAACCAGTTTAAAAAATATTACTTTATTACAGAAAACCACTATCACAGAAAAGAGTGTAGTACTTTAGAAGTAAAATAAATACATATTACACAACACTTAAATTTAAACATTTAATGTAATTTTTTTTTAGTTTTTGTATTTTTTTTTATTTTTCATTTTCATTTAATAAATATAACATTTGTTTCTGTAATGGTAATTTTCTATAATAAAGTAATATTTTTTAAGGGTGTTTTTTAAGGAAAACATAAACATAAATAATTTTTTTAATAGCATTAGTAGCAAATGTGTTAAAGAATATTGTTAAATGGACAAAATCTGGAAATTACCCTGTAGCTCCGAGATGGATCACAACTCGGATAACAATAGCCATGAACTGTTTTTACCACAGTGGTTTTCTCAATAAAAGAGATCGAGAGTCCTATATTAGAATTTTGATATTCCTTACGAAAGTATTTGAACATAGCGTATCGTAAGCGATGGATAGAAAGAAATGACTCCTTGGCCTGGGCAGCGAGGATACCAGACCTAAATCCTATGGCTTTTTTCTACGACCATTTGAAGCAATTGATGTATGCTACTTTAATCTTTGTTGTGAGGATTTTCGTCGTGTGCCAAGTAATTAAAGAAACACAGGAGTGTTGGGAAATTTAAAGAAAATTGGGTAAATTTGGAGAACTTCTTTAGGTTGTTTAGTGGTGTTTTAATAATTGTTACTAACTTTATATATTTTTTATTTTTAAATAATGAGTAGCCATTAATAGAGAGATATATGTGGTGCTGTAACGTCATACGGTATTAAGGTAAGCACTATTATGACAGTTGAGTTATGCGCGATTCAATTTTTACGGTCGCTGGTGGTAATAACGTTACCGCATAAAGTAATTTGCGGGCTGATAACGCCGTGTGCTATTTAAAATAGCGAATAGAATTGCCATGCGGACAATATTTTTCTTTGTTTATTTTGTTTATTTTTTAAGGTTACATTATTTATGTCGACGATTTCTACAAATATTTTTGTAATAGAGCCAAAGAGTAAAGGTAAACTACTAATCTTTGATAAAGCTTTGCTTTTTTATTTTGGGATAATTATTCTCGGCCGATAATGACCTGGCTTTACAGAGAGAATATCTTGGTCAAAATTGGTCTGGAAATGTGGAAAAATGTACAGTAAAATGTGTTTGAAATAACGGGAAAAACTTTAGTATTCGTACATTAAAGGATTATTTGTTTTTGATTTTGTAAATTCGCAGACAGGTGTAATTAACCGTTCGTAATACGGCGTCTTTCATATCTCTAGAAACAAACACTAAATACCGTATGCGGTATTTAAATAGCGCCTTACGTAAATAACGAACGTAGGCGGTGACCAAAGTACCCATATCTCTCTATTACTTATTTTGTTTTATATATCTTTACCTGGTAGTTAATGGTAATCAAATGAAAAAAACCTGAGGGCTTGGACTTGGACTTAAACCACTGACATTCAAAAAAAGGTAAAGCTTAAAGCGTTAAGTAACGGCTAAGTTTTGTATTTGATTTTTGAATCATCTTCCGTATACGCGTGTTAAAAGTGTTTGGGATTGTTTAGTAATAAAGTATTAAAAATATAACCACGTGTGTGTATCATTGGATATTAAAATTATTAGCATTAACAGTCAAAAATAAAAGAAAGTGTAATTTATTCATGCGTTAAAAAGTACACTTGGAACTTATAAGTAATATTTTAAAACTGGCAGCCGGCGGTATTACTCAATCATATTTTTTTTATCTATTTACTTATATAAAGACTGCCCAAAATTTAAATTAATTTGTTATTATCAGCGACTTTTACCTATTTTATGAGTAGAAACCACCGTCCGGCGGCTATTCCTAAAAACGAATAAAAGTCGCCACATAATAGTTAACCTAACCTTAATAATTATTTATTTTGCTGTGTCGTAAGCATCTAGTTTTCTTGTGGAGTTATTGTTAAATACTTACAGTCTGTCTACGTAAGTTCGCGTCATATGGAAAACTTTCTTATTATTGACTTTACGAAAAAAGTTATTCTTTATAAAAAGTTTTGCATGATCCAAAACCTTGAAAGCAACCATCAAATATCAAATTGTATTAGTCATCTACGAGGTTTGGCCAAAATTTTAATTTTTACTTAAGAGTAAGTTTCTGTATTTTTGCTAATATCGCAAATTGTTATAAAGAAAAGATGTTTAAAATTTAAAATTAGTTTTAAATATGAAATTTTGGTATTTTTCAAAAAGAAATTCTTTGATTTTTTTTCTGAGAAAATCGAGAAAATTTAAATTTGTACATTAGTGCATTACATTTTATGATTATATATGTCAAAGGGCAGTTTTAACTAAACCTCATATTTAAAAGTAATTTTTAATTCTAAACATCTTTTTTATATAACAATTACTGATATTAGCAAAAATACGGGTACTTTACTCTTGAGTAAAAATTACATTTTTGGACAAACCTCGTAGATGACTGACCCAATTTGATATCTGATGAATATATTTTAGGTTTTGAACCATGCAGAACTTTCTATAAGGAATAACTTTTTCGTAAAATCAATAAAAAAGATTCCCATATGACGCCCACTTACGTAAACACACTGTATATTTTTATTAATCAATAAACAATAATAAAACTGGGAGACACTTTTAATACCTACGAAGATTTTGTCGAAGCTCTTATTTGGTATTCAAGAGATAAATGTTTTTTAAAAAAAGCCAGATTTACTTTACAGAAAAAAAATGTTCGTTTCATAAAACCAAAAGTAAAGCACTATCAATTAAAGTATGCATTTAGGGTGGAATAAACTTTAAATCTGCAAGAAAATAAAAAAAAAGTTACTAATTAAAAGAGATTGTTGATAACAGTCCAAGATAAAAAAATGGCCTTTTTATTAGCCTTACAGATAATTTTATGGGGGATATTTAATTACCATTGGTCATAAGGAAAGAAGTAGGCACAGGGCGAGATAATACTATATTGGATTAAGTACAAAAAGAAAGAAAAAAACAATAAATATAATAAATAAAAGTTTATTATTAGCCTAGTTTACCAAAAAAAAAGTAAAAGAGTTTAGAGAATAAAAGCTATTGTTGTGTTTTCGATATAATAATAATATAATAAATAATATTTTTTTACCGTTTTCTTTATTAGTTTTTGCACTAACAATCGCTTTTGCTACTTCTGAGTGTAAGAACAGATACAATTTTTGTTCAATAAACAGGTTTTCCATTTTAAAAAATATTATTTTTTGTCCTACTCTGTATATCTTAAAAGATAAAGGCATTCTGGTGAAGATACGGATTTGAACCAACAAAACAGTGTTTTTACTTATTTTATACGTTAAAAAAATAAAAAAATTAGGAAGATATAAATTTATTACACTTCTAATGAAAATTAAAAAATATTTGTTCAGATTTGGATGGTCATATTTTCGCAACTAATTAAGATAGACATATGAAATGTGGTATTTTTTTAAAGCTTTTTAAAAGATCTTTTTAGTGGTGTTATAGTATATTAGGGTGTTTCATTTAAAAAATCATACTTGTTGTTGCACCCTGTATACCACAGGATATGATAAAAATCCAATTACTGGTTAGAAAGCTTCGGAAGTAACTAAATATGCTAATATTTTAGTTTATTTTGTACAATAAAAAATAATAAAGTTAGGGGGATGTAAAGTATTATTTGACACTTGGTACCCCAATTGCCCAAAAGCCACCTGTAATAATGCATGATATTTTTCAATATTTTTTAGTAAAGAGCACTTAATTTTAAGTTAGATGGGTAAGTTTTAGAATATTGGTTTAAAAAAATAATTTTTATTCCATAGTGCGGCGGTCGTTTAGTCAATACCTTAAAAATAATACCAATAGTAACAGAAAAGCTAAGCGCTGTAAAATGAATGACTGGAAAGCTGTATTAAACAAATAGTTTACCTCACATATAGTTTAGTTCAAATACAGGGTTATTTTTAATGTAAAGAGTTTTCCTAAATAAAAGGTAAGTATGATCCTTTTAGAAACCATAAGAGATATCAAGTTGATTAAATAATGTCAAAATAGGAGACTACGCAGCCATAACAGAAACATTTTTTACAAAATTCCATTTTCAAATCAAGACAAAAGGCACTAAAAAACTATTTTGAGGTTTTTTGCTAAAAGCTGTACCTAAAAAGTTAACTATTATTTTAAATTTTAGGAGCTTATACATTGCCATTGAAATTGTGTAACTTTGTCTTTATTTAACCACCGTTGTATCTCACACGATTTCTGGCATCCCTAAATTCATCTTAAATTTAGAACCTGCTGTAAGTTAGATTATAAAGTAACTTAAATTTTTACTCTATCTAATAACCGGCCAACAGACTATGTAACTTGTCTTTTGACAGGTTGTATAGACAGCATACAGGCAATTGGTCCAACAAGGTACAAATTAGGGGGCGGAATTTTAAAAAATAATGGCCTTATTTGTAGCATTTCGGCCAAAAAGGCCTTTTTTTGCAGATGTTTGGAAGGCGGCATTTAAAAAGTGGGAAACTTTTTTTCAAAAATGTTTGAACCTGTGGGGGCGGCATTTCCTCTTTCTGCACAGGGTAACAAAAAAACCCAGGAACGGTACTGCATTTGATATATCTATCTTTATTAATTTTCGAAATATGACCACTTAAATCCGAAAAATAATAGATTTAATTTTCTTTATAATGCCTATCTACAGCACTAAGGTGAGACTGTAGATGTAGGGAAAATTATATCCAGATTTAAATGGCCCTATTTCCAAAACTATTAAAGATATAATTATTAAATGTGGTATTTTTGTAAAGCTTTTTAATTTACCTTTTAATGGTAAACTACCATACAGAGTTTCCCATTTTAAAGAAGTTTAACTCTTTATTTTTCTTGAGTTATATTATTCATTTGTTTCTTTTTTATAATAAAAGAAGAAAGAAGAAAGATAATAAATAAAAAAGTATGAAACTTTAATACAGGACATTTTTTTCTATTCTTTTTGGTTATAGACAAAACAAGGTGACAAAATATAAATAGAAACCCTGTTCAACTTGTTAAACTGATTGTGCGATTATTGTTACGACGGTCGAATCTACTTAAGTTGTACAACCTATTGTACAACAAGTTGCACAGTCAGTGCAGTTTAATGTGTTATTGTATAAAAATATTGTTAATATATTTTTGGTTTATAACTGTTTGAGTATTTGGCAAGGTAACTAATTAATTTGACCTATTTGACAATCTTTACGAATTTGTCTTTTTTAGGTATATAATATTAAGTAACAAAAAGGGGTTAATAATGTTAGTCGGAACAAAAAATTATCTTGATACAGAAGATGTGAGGGGGCTAGTTTAAAAAAATAAATCTCTAAAATAAGATTGTTATTTTGTGTAACGCATTTTTCTTAAGTTTAAACACTCTGTTTTAAATAAAGTCATGGCCTTAAAAGTGATTTATTTAAATTTTGCGCTAAAAGATATAACTATTGGGACATTTATCTTACTGTTGTACTAAAAAGTAAAAATGGAGATTGTACACTTTGAAACTAAACCCCTCATATGTCTAATTTGACCAGAGCACAGGCAGTTCTAAACGTAAAATCTTTATAAGTACTGATTTTAGAGAAATACACATTATACATAGTATACCTAATATAAATGCAATCAAATACCTAGCATAGAAAAATGTATGTACTCTAGTAAATAGTTAACCAAAATTTTTAGATACTTATGGCAACGAGAAAGGTACTTTAAGTTAAAACGAATATATAAAAAAAACAATATTCAGGGGTTATTGTTTTAAGAAAAGTTTTTCTAGATAGTCTATAGTTTATATAGTGTGTCTAAAACAGGCTTTGTAGAAAAAAATTGATTAAAAGTGTAAAATAGGAAAAAATACTTTGGTGCACTAAAACTACGACCTAAAAAAACTTATTTTTTACATTTATTTAAGATTTAAAATAGCTTTTTACAGAAAATAATTACCCAAATAAATAAAGATATTGATAGTCTTAAATCGGAATAGGAAGCGACCTTTGCCAATTTATTTACCAAATAAACAGTTTTTTTTTATCAAATATAGTATTCAGTTAAAGGTATTGCCATAGAGTTACCTAAAAAATTGTGGTCAGGGCTATGATTAATTAAGAAAAGGATATTTTAAAATGTTTGAATAATCTTAAATAATGCAAATTTTGATTATTTTATTCTACAGTACTAATATATTACTGTTTGTTTCAATTTTATAAATAAAGCCATGGAAGATTCCTTAATCTTTACCTTTAACGAATACAATATTTTTTATTAAATTTTGTATTTTTTTAAATATTAAGGGTGTCTCTAAAAGGTTTGTACAAAATGCTACCCACCAACCCAATTTATTACCTTAGTCGACAAATTCGTCGTTTGCAAGATACAGGGTGTCAAAGTTTTTATTTTAATTCAGCTATTTTTAAATATTTTACTTACTATAAAACATTTTTTCAAAATTTAGTATTCAGCGGGATTTTAGAGTGGGGAATTGAAATATGCTAATACTTTTGTTGTAAAACGTAGAGGGAGCTACCCGCAATCTATTGCTAGGTTCAAAGTGCCATAACCTTTTTTGCCTGGGTATATTAAAATTTTAATACAAATATTTTATCTCCCATATTTTTGCATCAAAAGGCACGCCAAATAAATATCGCTACAAGCAACCGTTTTTGAAATATTTCAGATTAAAACTTTTATTTCATACAAAAGTTTGCCATTAAATTTATTGACGCTTTAGATAGGCCACCTGGTAGTGTTTAAAGGTTTATACAAAATGCAACCACAAGTTCTTTGGGCCAAAATACAAAGATCTAATGCAATTTATCTTAGTTGAGAAGTTGCTGGTTTGCGAGATATAAGGTGTGGATGAATGGAATGGAAAAATGGAAAATTTGACACCTTGTATCTTGCACACCAGCAACCTTTCGACTAAGATAAATTGCATCAGATCGTTGTATTTTAACCTAAAGAATTTGTGGTAGCATTTTGTAGAGACGTTTTGGAAACTACCAGGTAGCTTAGATAAAGCGTGAATGAGAGTAATGGAAAGCTTTTGTATGAAACAAAATGTTTAAAATCTAAAATATCTCAAAAACGGTTGCTCGTAGCGATATTTATTCGGTATACATTTTTTGTTTAAAAAATATGGTGAAATAGAAATTCTTTACTAAAATTTTAATATACCGAGGTAAAAAAATTTATGACACTTTAAACCTAAGCAATAAACTGCAGATGGCTTCCTCTACATTTTACAACAAAAACATTAGCATATTTTGATTCCCCAAAACTTTTTATTGCTGAATTTTGTGAAATAGTGTCTGTTAAATAAGTAAAATATTTAGAAATAAGTGAAATAAAATATAAACTTTGACACCCTGTATCTTACAAACGATCAATTTGTCGACTAAGATAAATTGGGTTAGATTATCGTATTTTGGTCCAAGGAATTTGTGGTAGCATTTTGTACAGACCTATTAGAGACACCTTGTATATTTTATTAAATAGCATTAATATGTAATTAAAATATAAGAAATGAATAGGGTTTTGTCGAAATTTTTGAGGTTTTTTTTTAATATATTTAGCTCTGGCCATAATTTTTTAGGTAACCCGAAAAAATACATTTGTTTAAATACTTTATCTGATATAAAACGGTTTTTAACCGGTAGTAAACAGATGGGTAAAGGTTGCTTTCTATTCGAATCTGGTACTATGATGGGTATGTAATAAACCGATCTATTTTTAATAAAACTTTAGTCAAGGATTACTGTTATATTTTATTTTAATATTTTTTAATTGTTATTTGTTATTAAAGAAATACAAATTTAATTATTAAGAGTTTACGTTTTTTAAATCTTTTAAAAACTTACTATTTGCAAACATACCGTATACATTTCTTTCTATAGCACAAATAATGTCTAGTTACAAAAACATATATGATAACAGGTTAAATGGTTTAATTTATTTAAAAATGTTTTATTTTATAGCAAAAAATATATTAATTAGTGGGCGGTCTTGTCCACCCTAAGTGGGCAGTGTAATCAACACATTAGGCATCTCCAGCAATGATAGGGTCTTAAAAACATATGTTTTTTTTTACTAATAATGTTCACTTATCGAAAAATTTTGCATATTGTAATATAAAAATAGATTGAGAAATCAACGCCGTTTTTAATCAAAACCTGTATGTTACTGACACTTTACAATATATAAATTTGCTTAGATGAGCGGGGTTTCCGGATCTTCCCTAAAAAAATCAACATTAGCTGTTGAATAAAGTTGTAACACCCTAAAATTTGTTTGGGTATTTACACATATCAAACAGAAAAAGTAAAGTTGATCAGCGGAAACGGTTAACAAAATATATAAATTGATAAATGGGATGTCGTTATTTTATCTGTGAATTACAGACGTCAAACTACAAACGGAAACGTCAATCTATAAAATCCAGCTTTAAAACGAGTGGCTAATTTAATAAAACAAAAACAACTTTTTTACTTAAAGCACCTTAATGTCATTAAGTATACCTTTACAATCTCTATGTAATATGTATTAAAAAATGTATTTATTTATTTAGAATTAAACTATAACTGTTACCTCAATTATACCGACCAATAATGTACAATCCAAATTTAATAGAAATTAAATATGTATATATGTTTAATTTTTATAGAGTATTTTTAAAAATATTTTGAGTCTGAATCAATAAAATATTTTTAATTATTATAAACTTTGTATAAACTTGTATATATTTATTGTTATTATATAAACCGTATATGTGTTTTTAAATATATAGAACTTAATGTTTCAATATGCCAAAGTAACACCAAAACTACTTAGGGTAGCGTAAACAAAAAATTGAACCATAAGTTAAAAACTGAGGGCAATTTTAAAATTTTAAACATTTGTATCTTACTTTATAACCATTGTGTCTCTTAATGAAAAAACGATTACTGGGATGTAATAGTTTTTATAGTTTTTACACGAACGGTCAGTGTTGTATTAACCAATAGGCTGACTAGGCTACAGCCTAGGGGGCGCCATGAAAATATAGACGCCAGAAAGGGGAGTTTTTAAAAAGTTTAGGTCTGATTGGGATTTTTGGTGACTAATTTGCCTTGTGAATAAGGCGCTCTGGAATAAAATAGGCGCGAAAAGGAAGGAGAGATTTTTTTGTGCTCTTGAAAAATTTTGTTTGTTGATTTTTTGGTGGTATTTATCTTAACAATAGGCGCTTCGGGAATTCCAGCCTTGGGCGCCCCAAACACTTAACATGGCCCTGCCAACGGTTGAAAGGTTGATAAGAGGGTAATACATATTTATGTAATTTGGATGTCCAGAAACTCTACAGATAAAAAGCTTTATATAAGTATACTGCAGGAGCAATAGGTACTGAAATATCGGCGAGTAATAGAATAACAAAAAAGCACTAATAGTCACCTATAATTACATGTCGGTATTTAGTTAGATTCATTAATTTTAGGCGAAGAACCAATTCCAAAACGGTATTTACCAATCGGTTATGTTGGCCTATAATTGATGATTGTCTCTTTTCCTCACATTATTTAGCTCAACCGGTATGTATGTTCCTAACGTTATATTTGTTAAACTACAGGCTGTCAAAATTTTAAGAGAATCTTTTTATACAGTGACCGACAAAAAATTCTCAACATTTACAACATCAAGGAATTTTTTTGTTAGAGGAAATTTTGATTTTTTTTAGGCGATCTCTTTCGGGACCCTAGGCTGGAGTTGTCGGAGGGCCCACAAGAAATAAAATTGATAACCAAAGAAAAAGAGGTTTTTCCTGTGTGTGTGGCGCTCTACGCTTTAGAAATTAAATTAATGACCTGTGGCACCTATTTTATCACACGGTGCCCTAGGCTTTAGTCCAGTAGGTAATATGGCACTGATTAAAATTTTCTTAAAAGGATATTGCCTATCGGTCTTGCATTTAATGGGCAGGACGCAAAAGCCTCGTAGTTAAAAGGTAGAAAGTCCTAGCTATTTTTATACACGTTAATTTACAGGCAATACCAAGAATTATTGTAAATACCCACTTTAAGGACATTGATATTTTCTGATCCATAATAGATAAATTTTAAATGTTATCTCACAAATCGTAGCATCCGTAGACTTTGGGGTTTTAAATAAAACAAATTTAAAATAAGCATCCACAATGAAAAGTTATGATGTTCTTCTAAAAGGAACACACTACAGTTTAAAATCAATTTTAAATTTTCTACGTAAAAAGAAATAATTATAAATAATATTATAAATATTAATTAAATAAAACAGTAAAAAATTTTATTTTTGCCATAATGGGTTAGTAAAAAGTATTGCAATACTTATGTATATAATTTTAAAATTGCTAAAGATGCATTGACAAATTTCGACAACTGTTGGACTTGTAGAATTGTGATGTGTCGGCACCGTTGCCACAGTGGCCAGTATTGTGGTACATGTATTTTTTTGTGTCACTATGTACAAAAAAAATACCGATCCTTAAAAGTCATAAATACCACAATTTAAAATTTTAAGTTTTTTATTATTAATTATTGAAAAAATCGTTTATTTAAAAAACCAACCTATTTTAGGTTTAAACTATATTCTGTATTTTAGAACTAAAATAGGTTTTGTTTAATATTATATAACACACAATTTGTTATACTCTAAAGCAACATAGTTTTCGGTTTAATTTAAAATTATTTAGTTAAGGAATTTTTCAATTAAATTATAATATTTTCCAAACCTGTAGGTACTTAAATTATTTAATTATTTTGTAGCATTAATATTAATTACGTTTATTCCAATTTAAAACATTTTTATTCTGTGATATGCAATTTTACACATTTTTTACCTTATTTTAAATTAAATATTTACTGAGTAAATGAATTTGAATTTTTATTAAGGTAGTAAAATGTATTACAATAATTAATCATATTTATTAGTTCTAGATTTTAAAACATACGTAGTTTAATAATCATTACATACAGTTGTTGTAAAAATAATGGGTTCTAGTGTTATTTTTAGTAAAAAGAATACCGTTATTATGTGCTGCACTATATTGTGGCCTAGTAATGTGAGGGGTTAATATCTTTTAATTTTTATTTAAAAATAGAAGTCTTGTCTACTTTTGAATTAATTTTTAATTGCAGAGAGAAAAAAGTAAAAAAGTAAATCTGACATACTAATTTTCCGAATACGTCTAATAACCCACAAAGTTAAGAAATTTCAATTAAAAAACTATAGGGATCTCTGGACCATTTTTCCAAGTCATAACTAACAAACTAATTTTTTCTGAATAGCTTCATTTTGACGAGACGCCCAACTTTTTTCCTTACAACAATTTTCGTTGGTGGTAGCTTACAGGGGTAGCAGAAATTAAGTGTGTTGCTTTGGCAGATATTAAATTTTTATTACAAACAGCTATTTTGTCTGTTAATTTTTAAAATAATTATCCAAATGAACCTAAAAAAAATTTCCTACAAAATGTAAGGTTTTTTCTACCACCAACATATATGGTTAACGATGTCGTGAAAAGTAACTACGTACCAGCTGATTTTTCTCTGTTGATTAAATATTATTTATACATATAATTTAACACCCACGTTTTCCTAAAATTTGCTTGGTACGTCTTCCTGGTTTTTGATATTCATTAAATCCAAATAATTTATCTCTACTACCCCTGTATGCTACCACCAACGAAAATTGTTGTAAGGAAAAAAGTTGGTCGTCTGGTCAAAATGAAGCTACTCACGAAAAATTCGCTTGTTAGTAATAAATGGTTAAAATGGGCCAGAGATCCCGAACTACTCCATTTTATAAAAAATAATAATAATAACCTATGTGTGGCTTTTGCGGCCATCTTCTACTAAATATCTGTTTTTGCGCTATAAGGCCGTCGTGGTTAATTTTGTCTTCTTGCGTCCTTAGTGACGGGCATCATCAGGCGCGCACCTTAATGGTAATGAAACTAACATGGCGGCAAGCAGTAGCAGGTGGAATCACCAAAACTTGCCTAAATAAATGTAGAAGCGCGCCTAAAATATAGTTTCATTGAAATGGTGTTTAGCAAGTGTGTAGCTTCAGTTAGATACTAGTATTCTCCAAAATGTGTAATTTTTAAGGGCTTTAAAGATCTCAGCTGGCACTATCTTACCACCTTGCTGCCACTTTACTTTAAAGCTCGCCTTGCCTCAAAAAGTCCTCGATAAACTAATTGCATACTATTCATTAGAACACGAACCTTTGGAGGATGCCAACCACTCGTGCTAGTGAAACGTCAACAAGACAAAATCAACGACGACAACCTAACAGCCCAAAATACAAAAGTTTACCAAAAAAATAACCTATATTTTTTTGATTAAATAAAAACTGTTAATTTTTAAAAATGCATATGCTAATATTTATTGTTAGATCAAATATTTTTTGATTTTTCACATATTAAGACTACAATGTATTATTTTAGAAAAGCTTAATTTTAAGCATTTTAAACAGCTCAAAAAGTTATAATCTCTTACAAATATGTATGTTATCAATATGTGTATACTTCAACAATAGCATTTGATTTGTTAAATTAATTTTATATTATTATTTTAATTAGGATATGAAATACGGACGAGTGTAGAATTTCACCTTTGCTTTATTTTTTCAAATTTTTTACATTTACTTACATTCAAAGCTCTACCATTGTAAATACTATGATTGTATGTATTTAATTTAGCATTACATTATTACTTTTTTATAGGTGTCTAGAAGAAGCCGGGATTTTTTAGACAGTTAATTAAATGGTATATTTAATAGGAAATATTGAATTTTTAATACTTTTAATGTTTTTAAAAAGGTAAAAAATAATATAAAGGCAAATGTCGAAGAGAGTTAAACAAACATTAAACAATATTATTACTTATGCATTAGTAATATTAATAATAAGAAGTAAGTTCTTATAATTTAGGAAATATTTTTATGATATAGTATATATATATATATATATATATATATATATATATATATATATATATATATATACAGGGTCATCCAAATTACGTGTCCGTTATTGGTAACTTCTTTGTAACTTTTTAATGCTCTTTAAAATAAATGATTAGAAAAAACAATTGACAATCGAGTTTTAAAGTCAACTTGTGACATATTAAATTTTTTATAATTTCAGAAAAATGGTCATCCTCAGGAGTTTGATAGAAAAATTGAATGTTTTATATGAAACTCCCTGTATATTGTATTGTCATTAAAAGGGTATTTTAAAGAGCCTTAAGAAAAGATTTTTGCATTTGATATGTTTATCTTTTATAGTTTTGAAAATATAGCCATTTATATCTAAAAATAGAAGATATTTCCTGCATTTTATCTATAGCACTACTAGTCCAGGAGATGTTAACGTAGGGAAAACAAGAATTTTATGTTGGCTAATTTTTTTAAATGTTGTTTTCCCTCCTCTTTCAAATAGATCCTCGGTTGTCTAGATGGCAGTGGCGGTTACGTTGGTGCCCAACTGTGACCTTGATATTTAGAGCTGTCACTGATATGTCAAAAAATGTAGCCCTTGATCGTATATTATCGTTTTAAGTTTTATTAAAATAAACCAAACGGTTTAAAAGTTAGAAGGGGGACTGTATAATTAGAAATGATAAAGATGTCTGGCAAAATATATAGGTTTCTTGAAATGTTTTTAAAACTTTGCATTATTACCTTTATAGGTAGGATGCGAACTAATAAACGCAACCACTACCGCCAGTCAGACAGCCCAGGGTCTCTCCAGAAGAGGAAGGAGAACAACATATTAAAAAATCACCTAAATTTTTTTGGAATTTTTAAATGTCCTTTGGGGAAAACTGGTCGCATTTTTTAAAACTAATAAAAACAAAATTTTACTCCGATTTGTAATTTACAGGGTGAGTTATAACTTCAAATATGAAAAATATTATATATATAAGTAAATATTATAGGAAAATAAATTTTATGTCAAAATTTAAAGTTAAAAAATTAAACTAAAAAATTTTTTTGTTAATTTCTTTTCTTTATGCATTAACAGTTTTTGAAGTGCTTGGCCTAGAGCATCGAATTTTAAAATAAATATTTAGAATTATTAAAATTTCTTTAAAATTTTTCTTCTCTTAACCATTATTTAGGTTGTAATGCGTATTGTAAAAAATTGACAATTCCATTTTTTTACTCTTATGCTTCAACTTCAAATTTTAACATAAAATTTAATTATCTACAACATTTTTTTTAATGTGTTCTATTTTTAAAAATAAAAGTATTTAGTTCCTGGGCGTTTTTCATTTTTGTATTTATTAGTGTTAGACAATGCGACAGTTTTTCCAAAATTTCATTTTAAAATTCAAAAATTCTTGGTTCATTTGTCCTCCTGTAACACCTATCCTGGGACACACTGTATACTCGAGTGCCCAAATTTTTACGTCGTGTGCCACTTTGGGCACGTGTTCCATTGGTTCGCCATCCCTGTCCTATACTATACACTGATTGCCTATAGCTTAGAGCTGTGATATAATAGAAATTTAACATAATTTTTAGGTTTAAATGGCCATATTCTTAAAACTATACGGGCTAGACATATCAAATTTGGTATTTTCTTAAAGCTCTCCAAGAGACCGTTTTAATGGTGATAAAATATACAGGGTGTTCTAAATAAAGAAATCTACTTTACAATCAAACTTCTGAGGATGGCCATATTTCCGAAACTAACCAGAACATTAAATATGTGACATGTGCATTTTTTAAGGATTTTAAAAGATCTTTTAATGGTAATATAATATACAGGGTGTTTCATTTAAAAAGTGTATTTTTTGTACAACCCAAAAACCCGATTGTCAATTATTTTTCCAAACCTTTATCTTAAACAGCCTTGAAAATACTACTAGTTTGGCAATTTAAACACTTTCGTATTTTAATTAATAATGACGGATAATTAATTTAAATGACCCTGTATATGGGTATAAATATTAATTATTTTAGTACCATATATTGTTATTCTAAACAAATATGTATGTTGTTTTTTTATTTTCTATATACATATGTATAATTTGATTGTGTATAAAAAGTAACTTATTGTGGTTTATTTAATAAATAAAATGTAAAATGCTACATAGTTGTTTTATTTGTATTTTTTAGTAGTTAATTATTATTTAAATTAATTAAACAAAGTTTTATTTTTATGTTAAAATTAGTCACAACTAGAAGGGCGTAAAATATTTTTCCCATGTATTTATATTTTTGCAGCTAATAAGAACTAGAAAAACATTTAATAGAGAATTATTGCAAGTTGCCCTATTAAGCTCGGGAATTATTAATACCGGCCTTATTTAAATAGTCCTTATACCCATAATATAGAGTTATTGCAAATCATGTTGACAGTACCATTAACCAAAAAAAGGGAAAAAGCTTTCGTAGATTTAATAGATTGTTTTGTATTGTAGGGTTTTGTTTTACACAATTACAAAAATACATTTGAAAAAGCAAGGTTTTAGGTATTTTTACGTCTAAAAACTTTTCGATTTTGTGTTCGGCAGCCGTTCGGTTAGACGAACACTTCCGAAGTTAAAATAAGACCAAAATAAGGCACGACCTAAAACCGACATAAATAAAGCCAGGCACTATACTTATTAAGGTCCTTATCCTACCATGAATCTGCGCAAGCTCAGATGTCAAAATAAGGCCGGTATTATTTTACTGTGCAATAATTCTCGATTATTTACTTACTTACATAATAATATGTAGGTAAATTTTAATAGAATTGCGTTGTTGTCATATCTCGGTAGCTTCTAAACAATAAATTCTAAAAATTTTGAATCTTACAAAGTTGGCAAGCTTCTTTTATTGTAATAAAAATTGATTGGGCATTTCACTTCAAATACCAAAAATATTGCAGGTAGCTCAAAATTGGAAAATCTGACAACACTGACAGTATAATTGTTCAATACTACTTGCCCAGAAAACCTTTAATGTCAATATTTGTAAACGCAGCTTAAGTTGTTTTAGAGCTATTTGAGCGCATCTAAACTTTTTACCTAAAATGTGGTGTTGTCATATCGTAACAGCTAGTAAAAATGAAAAAATCCGTGTAGCACAAATCAGAGAAATCTGGCAATGATGCCGATATTACTCAAAGTCGATTGATGAGATAAGGTCACGACATTCGCCATATTGGCTAGCGCGGCTGTGACGTCAAGTCGGGCCATTTTCGGCCATGTTTGATTTTAGGCAGATCAGTGGCGTAGAATTAAGGAGAAAACAAAAAGAACTGTATGTTGTAAACAAAATTTATTGGATTATTTTAATAGGCATAACTTAAAACAAAAACATAAATGTGATTTAAATATTGAAAATTAAAAATTATCAAAGCGACGACAGGACGATGAGGTACCTGGCAGAGCAAAACATTTTCCATGGTTCCGTAAGTCAAAAACCATTTTAGATTCCTTATGCCAAAATATTAAGATTTAACCAAACATACCTAATATCCAAAAGTTTTATAATAGATACGGGGGTGTCATAGTAAAAAGAAAAAGTAAATTTATTTCGATAATTGTTCCCCCTTTTTAAATATCTTAATAAAACGGTATCTAGGGGTTTTTAAACATTAGCTTTTCCGATCGAATATTAATTTTTGAGTGTAGACTAGAGGGCGATGGGTACGCTATTTAAAATTTTCTAAAACTACCCAATTTTTTGTTACTACTCTGTATGTATGTAAACTGGTAAGCTTCTCTATGCTTTCTGCACAAAAAGGTATACTTAGTAAGAATCGGTCTTGACAACCGTTTTTAGGGTATTCACGTTTTAGTTGTTTAGTGCACCCGAAGGTATGTGTGTACCTTTAATAACGTCGTATTAGCTATAATTACAACTGCGCAGATATAAATAGCTGATATCTAAAAACTCCTGGATACCGAGTTTTATTAAAATCTTTAAAACATATCAAAAATTATCGAAATGCATGAATAAAAATATTTATATCTCTTTAACACCCCGTATCTTCCTTATCATTAACTTTTGGATATAGGTATGTTTTTTAAATCCTAAATGGGTATTTTCGCATAAGAAATTTGTGGTTTTTCTGTGTACCATTAATTAGCGACACTCATCTGTATCATAAACATATGTATATAAAAATACGAATGACTGAAAACTATTCGACTAAACACTATCAAAATCTCTAAAATAAAACGAGTCCGAACCAATAATATGTGAAGTCTCTAAACTAATCAAAAACATTAACAACTGGAAATCCTTGCAAAATATACAACCAAAATGAAAATGGCAAATTTTCACAGTTTTTACCAAATAAAGGTTTGACAAGGCACGACTTTGTCATCAGCTGATAATGATACCAACTTTGAACAGAACTGCCAACCAAAATCGTAATTCCCACACCCTCACGTCCCTGACAAAAGCTATCCCCGGTCTTGCTTATGTCTAAACCCCTTCTCATAAAGAAACTCTGGATATTACTATTAAATGTTTCATGTCCGATACCTTTAAGACACCAATTTGGTAAATGCAGCTTTAGCGGTTTTAAAGATATTTAAAAGTTGCAGTTCTTTTTCCTAACCCAGTATAAATACATATTATGAAAAAAATGTAGTAAAAATATGTTTTTAATGATATTATATTGCTTTCTAATTGAAAATGAGCCAAAAACACACATTATATAGTTTCTCCAAGTTTATAAATAAAACTAATATAAAAGAAAATATTCTTAAAAAGATTTTTAGAAATAAATAAATTATTTTATTAGACCCCTATTTTGAACCTGTCCAAATCAATAAATACGACCTAAATCTTGGCAGAGAAACTTGGACCCAATTCTATTATTTTTGTGAAAATGTTTTATTAACTAAAATCAACCTTTTGTTAGCCGCTGCTTAGAGCCCTTTTTCTCGACAACTTTTAAGCCGCGAACTTCCAAAAGGCTTAATTCAGATTTCTATTAAAAGGGAAAAAACAAAATACCGGGTGACAACGAGATCACTTTCCAACTGACATTTTTTATTTCTTTATCGATACTGACGAAACTTTTTAAGGTTGTTAGACTAACGAAAAGTCATTTTTAGGTGTTTATGATAGGTTTTTACGACTTCCGGTTTCACTGGAAATTACTGAAACTTTTAATTTTTAAATGGGACACCCTGCAAATTTTTTGTTTTTCGGATTCTCCAGATCATTTTTAGTCAAAATACCATATTTTTAAAACAAATTTTGGTCAAATTATATTTTTAAATTAATTTTTTATTTTTTTTATCTAGAGTGCCATGATCTACGATGAATTGCAATGTACGCCATTCAGTATCAAAAAGATCATTTACCTACATAATCATTGTTGTTTTAAAAAAAAATGAAGTAAAAAGTCGTAGTGTTACATCGTTAAATTTGCTTTAAAATACTGCATTTTTGATATTGTCCTATTTTGGTTTTTGAGCTAGGGAAAAAAAACTAAAAAAATAAAGTTTAGAGCCCTCTAGTATATAATATAAAAAATTAATTTAATAATGAAATTTGACCAAACTTTGTTTTGAAAATATGGTATTCCGACTAAAAATGATCTGAAGAATTTAAATACCAAAAACATACAGGGTGTCCCATTTAAAAATCAAAAGTTTTAGTAATTTCCGGTGAAACCGCAAGTCGTAAAAACTTAGTATAAACATCTTACTTTACGTTAGTCAAACAACCCTACTAAGTTTCGTCAGTATCCATAAAGAAATAAAAAATGACAGCCGGAAAGTGATCTCGTTGTCACCCGGTATAGCAGAAATAGTATAACCCATTGATGCCTAAAAGATATACATAAATAACAAAACAACATCTTGAATTGGGAAAATAACCCTTAAACCAAATTATATGTTTTCATAAAAAGTTTTGACATGAATAGGATAAAAAGTAAAAAATGACTTATACAAGGTGTACAAGAAGTTAAGGTCCTAAATGATAGGGGTAATAGAGTAAGCCAAAATAAAATTAGAACTATACAGGGTGTTTCAAAAACCTATGCCATTGTCCGAAAAGAAGTTCCTTATGCAAAAATAAAAAAAAGTTTTTATAAACATGGGTCCGAAAGCGCCTATTTTTCGAGATACAGGGTGTTAAAGTTTAATTGTTTTTATATATTTTTTTCCTTTAAAGTATCTGGTTGGGGCTCTATACGCACGCCAATGACACAGCTGTTACCAGCTTTTTACTGTCAGTATGCTCTATTATAATGCAAATTTGGCTATTAAATTTCATTCAAATCGTTTCCGTGGTTTTCAAATTATTAAAAAAAAAAACAAAAATCAATTAAACTTAAACACCCTGTATCTCGAAAAAATGGCGTTTTCGGACCCATGTTTATAAGAAGTTTGTTTCCTATTTTTGCATAAGGAACTTTTTCACGGACGATGGCGTATGTTTTTAAAGACCCTTTATATAAAGACCTTCAAAGTTGAAAAATAAAATATTTTAATTATACCCTTTAAACTGTTGCTGCAGTACCAATAATATTTTGGCAACTAAATAAACTCATACTAACGCTTCTTTTTATAGGTGAACAGATTTTTAAGAAGTTGGAATTATACAGGGTGAGGCATTTACGTTTTGCTTTGACGGTTTGATTTTTCCATCCTTTTTGCGCATTTTACAGACATACATACTACCATTTTATATGTAATAAAAAAATCCATTATTAAAAACAGTTTTTTTATTATAAAGTTCAAAGAGCTTAGAACATCGTTTTAAATAATTTAACCCTATTGTAATGGTTCTCTTAAATAAATGGATTTTTGCATAACGTACAAAATTTGTGTAGGAATGTCTGTATTTTAAATGCGATTTTATGAAATAATTAATAGTTTAAAAAACTAAAAAACACGCTTTTATATGCAACCGAACTAAAAATTAAAAAATATTTTTCATTAAAAAAATATTTTCACTTCATAGTAAAAAGCGTGGGGTGCTTAATATATTAAATGTTATAATTATTATATTTGCCAATATCTATGATGGAAAAGTTATGAAAAAATAGTAAAATGCACCCCACGCTTTTTACTATGAAGTGAAAATATTTTTTAATGAAAAATTATTTTTAATTTTTAGTTCGGTTGCATATAAAAGCGTGTTTTTTAGTTTTTTTAAACTATTAATTATTTTTCATTTTTAGTTCGTTATATTGCACAAAATTCTTAATATAACAGTAAATTAGAACATACTATTTAATTAAGCAGCAAAAAGAAAATAACCAGCCCCTATGAAATGACAATGGTAGCAAATTTTAAAATTTGCAAAAGATTGCAACTCACTAAAAAATTTCTTCTTCATTAAGTAGCAAAGTTTCAAATTTTGCCAACAGATGGCAATCCAGGCAATGTTTGGACCGTTGCCAACATTTTGCAATCCACTAAAAAATTTCTTCTTCATTTAATAGCAAAGTTTGAAATTTTTCCAACAGATGGCATCCTAGGTGTTGTTTTTATAATATAATGGAATTTTTTTCCTGGCGATTAAAAAAAATGATAAAGGGATACTGTTTGCAGATTATTGCATTGTCATGGGTCCTTAATACGTGTGCAAAGTTTCAAAGAAATCGAATAGCTGGAAGTTGGTTAAAATTAGGCTCAAAGATTCCGTTACATAGGCAGCCAGATAGATAGATTGATAGATAGATAGTTACAACCCAAGTTAATAAAAGCGTGTTAAAAAGGTACATAATATCGATTTAAATAGAATGTTAAATGTTTTACCTCTGTTAAAAATGCATACATGAAATAAAAATAAATTGTTTTACCCTGTATAATGCCAACTTTCTGAACAGCCGTTTACCTATGGAAAGAAGCGTTAGTATGAGGTTATTTAGTTGCCCAAATATCATAGATACTGTAAACATTTCAAAATTTCTAATTATTTTTTTTTATTGTAATTTTATGTTTTTTTTTATATAGGAAGAACTGACAATATTTTGGCATATGGGCGTTCCCAGAATTTTTAAATTTAGTTTATCTAAAACCTGAGACATACCCAATTTATACCAGATGCCATTGATGCTAAGAGAAACACTTTGGTAAAGAAATGTTTTATTTTGGAATTTGCGAAAAAAGTTGATTTTTTGTTTGCCCTTCCCCTAATGTAATAATCTAATAAGTTTTGGAAGCGAATCCTCTATTTGTATTTTTTTCGGGAATTTAATAAAATTTTATCAACAAATCTAAAATTTTGCAAAAGTATCTTACTTTTTCTGATAGTTAGAAGCATCTGAAAATCTAGAATAAAAAAATAAGCATAGAAATATTTGAAATGGCAATAGTTTTTAAAAAAATGCAGATAATTTTGCAAAGTTTTGGATTTGTCAATAAAATTTCATCAAATTTACGAAAAAAATACAAATATAGGATTTGATTAGATTTTTTTGGGGGAGGGAAACAAAAATCAACTTTTTTTTGCAAAATAAAAAATTTATTTATCAATGTGTTTTTATTATGGTCATATGATCTGGTATAAAGTTGGTGTGGGTCCCATGTCTCAGTTTTTGGATAAAATAATTTGAAAATCCTGGCGACGCCCATGTTATTTGGTTTAATTTATCACTTTTAAACAAAACAAACATCATATTATTTAATCGACACAAAATGATTTGTTTAAAAGTTTTATATTTATTTTATGCTACCACTATTTATTTACTACACCGTCACTATTAAAATATTTGTCTACTATATCAAATAGCACAGGTCGATCACCTAAGAAAATAAAAATAAAAATGCTGCAAGGTCAAGTTTATTATTAAACAGTTAATAAAACAATAACAAGCAACATTTTATTAACTTTTGAAATACCCAATGTCAATAAGGAAGAACGATAACAATATTTAATTATTAAAGGTATATTTTATTTGTAATCTGCTTACAGCAGCTGTAAACATTTTATTTTTTTTTTTTTTTTTTTTTGACAAATTCATAACGTCAGTCTTACAGCAGCTCACAGCGGTTATTGGCGGCCTCGGGAAATGTTTAACCACTGTCTAACAGATTAAAAAACAAATAGGGCGAAATAATTAGCGTCTAAACCTCGTTACATGTGGTTTTTAGTTAGAGTTCTATATATGTAGTGGATTTTTTAAATAAAATTCAACGTGCCCGAAGTCATGGTCAGGTTAATTATGGTGAGCAACGCCTTTTTTACTTTGACATCATGATGTCATCTATTGTCATCGGCCAATTCTGATTGGCTAGCGTCAAAACGACATGTAACGAGGTGTAGGCGCTAGTGGCGAAATATAGTATTAAAGCGTTTATATATCTTTTTCTGGTAAGAAAGCACTAAAATTTCCTTGTGCCATCATTTAGTTATTACCAAAAATTTGTATATAAACAAAATTCCCTTACAACACCAAGAAGTTAGCTAAATTTTTCCGTATTTATTATAATAGAAATTATTTATTTTTTGTAATTTTTTTCTGTTCCTTTACTATTTTTTAGCACACAAACCAATTTTCATCGAAATCCAATATTAATTCGCTGATATATTGTAAATTCCCAAAATGGCACTAGACATATCACTCACACATTTTTTAAAAATTTAAATTTTTGATAACTGTTCCGGGGTATTACTTTCAACCCATAATATGTTGACAGATACATTAAAATCAAATAATCGACTTTTGTGGCCCGCTTAAGAAATTTTGACTCATTGACTAAGGGTACATCGTAAAAATCGAATTGAATGAATGACAATTTTTGTATACACATTTTTTCATAAATTCTTACAAGACTTTGCTTACCCCTGTTACGTAAGGCGATGCATTTAAATCTGTTTTTAAAATAGATCAAAATCCAATTTTACGCAGGACCAAGATGTTAATCATGTTAGTTACAAAAATTACACACAATCCTTTTTTGTAAAATGAGCTACATTAAATCAGCAATTGGTAAAATTTGCATTTTTGTTCTCCTAAATTTTGATATTTAAAAACGCTTTTCGACAAAAACGCCGTGGAATAAAATTGGAGCAATTGCGTTAAATTAAAAATTCAAGAATATACGTAAGAAGCACTGACTGCTAGTATTGAGTGTTTATTTACATTGTTAAATATTGTTGTCTTACATTGCTTTGAGAAAGCGACTTGATAGTAAAAAATATTTAAAGAATTATTACTACATAAAGCTTTGGTTTTTATATAAAAAAAGAATAGGACAAAATGCATATAAAACAGTTACCCAAATTTTAGTGACCACACTGTTTTTTTTAGTATAAGAGGCTAAATTTAGCTATTTCATGGGACAATATTATGGAAAATCATTAAGGAATTATGGGGAAGTATGGAGAAGTATAAGGAAGTATGGGGAAGTATAAGGAAGTATGGTGAAGTATCGGGAAGTATGAAAAAGTATGGGGAAGTATGAGGAAGTATATGGAAGTATAAGAAATTATGGGGAATTATGAAGAAGTATAAGAAAGAATGGGGACGTATGAGAAAGTATAGGGAAGTATGGGAAATTATTGGGACTAATGGAAAATTATTGGTGCAATATTGATTAGAAAAAAGATTTAAAATATAATTTTGCACGATTACTTTTTAACCTCAAATATCTTAGTACGTATTACAATTATTCTAAGGTAGGGCAAACGAAAAGCCTTATTAAATGTATGTAGTAGCACTTTTAATAATTTTCACATTTGTTAATTTATAAAAATTCATGGGTAAAAAAATACACAGAGTAGAACATTTGAAAGTAAATTTTATTATGAAAAACACTTGGTAAATAGTAATAAATTAAATTAATAATGCAAAGTGTCATAAGGTTGGGCAAAAATATATTTTTAATGTTAAAATAAGACAGCACTTAAGAGTAGAAAAAAAAAGAAAATAGTAAAAACGTTCGTTTAAGTGCTGTATTTTTGTTTTTGAAAAAGGTGAAGTTTTTTTCATTCAAAAGTTTTTGGTAATATAGGGTCGTTCAATTGGTAACTTTTTCGCAATGGTCGTCAAAAAGTCAAAAAATTTCTGTTTAGGGGTACCACAGGGGTCGTATGCTTAGGGCATCACGAAGTCTTAATCCGGCACTGTCGGTACTTAAGTAGCATCAAAGACAATAATTGTAGTTTCACTATAGACTCCCAGAACAATGCTAAATTTTTGGCATCAGTTTGGACGCTGGCTTGGCTGAATTTATGGAGCGGCAAATTATAAGTACTGTTTAGGTGTGTACTCGATGAATACCCGCTTTATAAATTCCACAAAGCGAGCGTCCAAGCTGATGACCAAAAATTTAGCATTGTTCTGGGTGTCTATAGTGAAACTACCATTGTCTTTGGTAGCATGTATAAAATTCAGCTTTTAAAAAATGAAAAAGTTTCGTTTTAATTCATTTCCCTTTAATACCTGGTACCTGCTAAAGCCACTATAAATTAAACTTCATAGTCTCCCTTCTACCTGTGATAGCAGCATGCGCGGAGAAACTTTTATCCTTTTCAAATACACGAAGGTCTGCCGCTCACCGGCTCTTGGACTATTTCCTTCCAGTATTTAAATAATTACCTAGCTAAACAAATTTATTCAACAATATAGGGCTTCTCAATTCGATTTTCAATAAAACCGATCGGCGAATACTAAATAATTTAAATCAAATTGTATATGTCTTATACACCTTCTTACATTTTTTATGATTGGGCAGACGACATACTTTACTTGACCTTTTAGAAAAGCTTTAAAAAATGTAGATACAGCAATATTTTTAAAGTTACAAACCTAAAAAAACAAACAATAAAATATTTTAATCAGACTCCTTGCTTTCATAAATTTTTGCTCGATGATAAATATTTTGATGGGAATAAACACAAACTTTGACCTTTAGAGAAACTATGGTCCAGTATATACATAAATATTTTTATAGACAGCAATTGTTTTATTAATTTTTCTTTTTATTTCGCTTTGATGTATTTTTTTATGAAATGTGGAGATAACTGCAATTAGTGGCGTAGATAATTTCATTTTCTGAAATAAGGGGAGGAAAAGTAATGCAAAAAAGGTCGTCACCTTCAAAAAACATATTTACTGCCTTTATTTCTGTACTTAAACATTTTGTATTGTGCATAAACTACTAAAAACCAATAAAAAGGCTTCTCAACTTCTAAACCCTACTTAACATCCTCGTTTCTAATAACCCTTCAAACATTTTTTTCTAGGGAGGGGGGTAATTACCCCCATTACCTTCACCCTTATCTACGCCAGTGGTGCTACTTTGAAAATAAAAAATAATTTCGTAAAAATGACATCTGTCAAAAAATCTTGGCACAATTTTTCCTTTTACATTTTTTGCCAAGAACAAATACCTTATGGGCTGGTAGCTTGTTGGGTTCACGCCAATCTACAAATAATGGGACCGCTTCGCTACAGGTCCCAGGGAATGGCGAGAGATATTCTGTATTAGTTACCTTTTTGTTTTAATATTATCTTAATTATCTCCACTTTTAGTTTATATTTTAATTTTTTAGGGGTTTTTTTAGGCGACTGGCCAGCTAATTAAGTGCCGGATCAAGCGTAAAGCAATCGTTTCGTCGGCAGGTCAGAAGAGACGCAAATTTAAGGAAAAAAGAAAGTCAAACTTAAATATACAAGCTCTTTTTGTTGGTTTTTATTTTAAGATCCGTTTTTTTTTGTATTCAATTTCTTTTGGAGTAATACATTTATTTTTAGTTACTGGGACTTTAGAAATGCCCCCGCAGCTCCCTCTCGAAAAAAAATTGATCACATGAGCGCATTAACCCTTTGTTCACTAAAAAAAAACTTGATCCCGCACTGAGCTCACTGGGGTCAATAGGACTGAACAATATTAGAATATACGCTGAATTCACTTCTAGGTAGTTTACATATCTATGTATTTTTATTGTTGTAACCATTAGTACTTTTAGCTTTAAGTTAAGTAGTTGTAGCCATATATAAAAAGAAAAAGAACTCTCTCTCTCTCAAGATGTCAATTAGTAATAAGTAATTTGTGTTTGTTAATTATAAATATTTTATCATATTTAAATAAATACTTATAAAATAAAAACCCAGTTGTGATTTCATTAAACAAGACAATACTTCGGGACGAGGGGCGAAGCAGTCCCTTTATTTTCAAATTTGCATATACCCAATAAGATACCATACAATAAATAAATTTATTAAATTATTACAGAACGTACCCTTAAAGCAAAAACCTTAAAAAACAAATAAACAACATCTAATTATAACTACCGACCATAGATAACCTACATTTAGATGCCAAGAAGCATTTTTCGTATTTTTACGACCTCGCGCAGTAAACAAATGGAGGGTGGACGAACATGCGCACTTAAAAGCAGTAGCAAAATACAAACATCGGCACCCCGTTCCGTTCTCCGAACGGAAAACCATCAGGGCGTCGACAAATTCTTTCCGATATAGCGGATGGTCTGTTTGGCGCCAGGCGCGTTCACCCTCGATTTGCTTGCAAACAAACCCGTTTTTTCGCCCATAAAATGTACCTTTTGTTTCGCGCAGGTAATATCATTGGCAATCCATCGAGATCAGCTCCCGCAGTCTGTAATTCGATAGAAAGAAGAAATAGGCAGGGAAGAAATTTCCTTTCTCCTTCTTGGCTTTACTCTGTATCATTCTTTCTAAATAGTTCGTAAATCTTCGGCAGTGGAAGAATAATAGACTACTGGACCTGAAAACGTTGGGTTCTGGCTTCTTTTTAGAAAAATGCACTTGTTATTTCTTAAAATATATTTGTAATTTTTTTTACTCATGTTTCATTTATTTGGCATATTTACTCAGATTTTAATTACTCCAAGTCCAATAAATTTCTGGAGTTTAATAGTTTATCTTTTGCCTAATTAAAATCCATCTAGGTTTTCTCTATTTTGTATAAAAATTATAGAGGAGAAAAAAGAGCGACAAGATTTGCGTATAAAAATGAGAGAGTTTGCTGGATAATATATACAATATAATATAATATTATTAATCCCTTTGAATTAGTAAAAGTTAAGATTAAGTGGTGTTTTAGATTACATGGATTTAATTTAAAAAAAATTAGTGAACTCAAACCTCGTCTAACTGTTAAAGTCTAAACAAAATACAATATAACAACATACCATAAACGAATATATTATTATTACAAAACACTAAATAAAAATTTGTTTATTATTGCGAACACAAATTGCAACGCGTCAATGTCACGGCAGGCAATCAATGTTTCCGCAAACACCCGCTTATAAAAGATTGTAAACAAAGGTCCAACAGGTAAGAAGAGCGAGATTACTTTATACAAAACGCCATACAATAGAACAGGATAAATGACAAGAAAGATCCAAATCGCCTTTCTATTTCCAGGCGTTCATGTTGTCCATTCGTGAGTGCGGAACGAGCCGAAAGACTTTACGGAGTTCGAAATAGACAGGAAATAGATAAATAGAGTAGAAATTTCTTTCTTGCGAAATACGGAGTACGGGCTCAGTGCTACCGACCCAATTATTTGTAGTGAAATAGACGCCCGCCGCACATTGTAGCAAATAAAATAAAGTTATTCAGAAAACAATAACATAATAAATAATAGTAATTATTACTACTGAATTTTGTGCAAAAATTGTACTATAAACAATTATTGTAAATCAGAGTTGAGTCCTATTCGAATACTCAGTATTTTCAATAGAATTCAGAATACATTGGGCCGGTATTCGAATAGTATTTAAATAGATTTGTGTGTTTGGTATTCGGCTGAACACCTTCGGAGTTCTGTATTTGAATATTTTTTCAGTATTCGACAAATAGGTACATTTTTTAAGCATTCGAATACCGGCGTACCGAGTATTCAAATATCGAAGAACGCCGAAATATAAATAGCAGTATTCGAATACCTAAATTGTCATTATTGATGGTAAATTAAATTGTAGAATGCTGTCAACGAAGAATCGGAAAAAATGAAAAAATGCCGATTTTCAGTATTCGACCCAACTCTGAATGTAAATTAGAGAATGAATTATTATAACGGTTATTACAACTCAATGCTTTCTTTACCGCTGCTTTTTATTGTATAGTGCTTGCCTAAGGTCAGGACCCCTCATCCTAACTTTTGAATTGTTTGATATTTTTTCATGAAAATTTAATGATAGATATACATGTCAAACTGCGAGCTGGGCGACATTTTGGAAAAAAATAAATGGAAAGGGGGTCTTGTGACACATTATTTTATAGCTTTTGACGACTACTTTATAACCCCATAATATAAAGTCAGTACCTTTACCTACTACAAAATGGCGGTACTTTAAAAATTACCTAAATACCTGATTTGGATGGCCATATTTTCAAAACTAATAAAGTTAGATATTCCTAATGTGGTATTTTTATCAAGGTTATTTAGATATCTTCTTAATGGTAATATAATATACAGGTTACGTTATTAAAAAATATCTATACTTTTGTCCTACCCTGTATCTTATCACCAATATCACCACAATAAGTGTATATTTATTATATTCCGAAATATTGCCAATGCATGGCCATCCAAATAAGGTATTTAGGTAATTTTCAAAGTACCGCCATTTTCTAGTAGGTAAAGGTATTGACTTTATATTCTGAGATTATACAGTACTTGTAAGGAACTTTAAAATGATGTGCTACAAGGCCCCATTTCTATTTAATTTTATTTTTTAAAATAGCGCCAATCTGTCAGTTTGAAATTTATATCTGTTATTTCTTGTCTAAAATTTTGGCTATGTTATCTTTCTTAAATTTTCATGAAAACATACCAAACAATTTAAAAGTTAGGAGTAAGGTTCTGAATTTAGACAAGCACTGTTTTATACATCACAACTTCTAGTTAACACTACACTGCACACTGCACAAAAGTTGGGACTATAATTTTAAATTCTATAAAAATAAAAGAGAAAAATTCCCTACTGCTTGTAATTTCCTTACACTGCAAGGTTGCATCTTATCTTTTAAAGCTAATTGAGCAACCGCAGACCGGTTCTTTAAGAAGTAGATATGTTGAATAAACGTAGTGGTAGCTTATTGTCAATTACGCCGTCTGTCGACAGTGTAAAAACTAACTAAACCTTGGTCAGTTAAACCAGTATTTATCTCAAATATGCAAACTTATATGCAACAACACAGCAATCTCTGCTCTTCGTCCAGATGCGACATGCTTCTAATGAACACACTTTACAAGTCAAAAAGATTAAAATAAAGACAGTAGAAGTCTAAATTTTTAAAGTATTATTCTTGTAGTACAATTTATTATTTAATAATCCTAAAATATATAGGGTCTTCCATAAAACAAATCATATGTTTGGTTCATATCTCGAAAAATAATAAAATATAAATAATCTAACTATACCACTGGATTCTAAGTGAAAACTGCATGTCTGTATTTTTAATAATAACCAATAAATGGCAACTAAATCCGAGTACTTAAAACCTGTATTCGAATACCGGTTTTTCGATACCGGTATTCGAATACACGAAACATAAATAAAAAGCAAATATTTGATTACTCTAATTTAAAAACTCGAATACTGTTCGAATACGAGCCAATGTATTTTGAATAGGATTCAGAATAAATTTGGTTCGTATTCGACTACATCTGTGTGTTTGGTATCCGGTATTCGACTGAATACTTTTTGGTCTGTACATATGTGGAAATCTGGATTGTAAATACCGTTTTTAAATCATAGGAATAGGATTCAGAATACCGACTATTCAAATATTATCCAACTCTGCTGCGTAGTGGAATAGGTAAGCGGTAAAAAAAACTTTCCAGTAAATGTTCCAACTTATATCATGCTTTTAAAAATTTATGTTATATGTTTGTGTACTTAGTTACTTCTTTTCACTTTGCTATACGTGCCTTTAGATCTCTAAACCTTGACCCAAAAATCAATTTTCCAATACGAAATTAGCTCAGGGACTCCTTAACTAAAGTTAGAACACATTAGGGATACGTGACACTGCATCTTAACATTTACCTGTTTCAAGCAACCCAGGCGTAACTTACTAATTGACCTCAAAACGGCAATTAATGTTTTCCATGGGTGAATCCTCTGGTTTTATTGCCTATTAGAAACTAAATGACAGGAGTTCAACTTGTGTTTAAGTTAGCGCCTAATCGAGCATTCGTTGCATGTGCCATTTAATTTAAATTTCATTAAAAGTTTGGATGAATTTCGTTTTTAGTAATTAAAACTCTTTTTCATTGCCTTTATTCCATAATAAATTATTAGTTTTTAATCTATTTATTTTCAAAAAAATAGGTTTTTCGAAAATTCAAAATGTTAACACCTGAAAAGTAACCAAGAAAACATTTTTTGCCAACAATGGATTACTTAAAATAATGAAATATAATCTTCACGAAGACCACCGAGATTTTCCGATTCATACCAAGTCGAACGTGTATAATGTATGTATATAGAAAAAGTTACAACAGCATCCCTATTAGACTGGGCCAAAAAAATCAACTTTTTATTATTATTGAAAATAGTGGTTTGATCCCTTTTATGACAACGTGCAAAAGCATTGCAAATTGTCGATCTAAAAAATTTTACAAACACATTTTTTCAATTTTGTTTCTTGAGCTTTGTTTTAGCCAGCAATTCGTCGGGGAAAAGGGGGATAGGAGGGGCCTGATCGGAGCTGCGTCGTCGAGTGCAATAACTATTCTTTAAGTTGATAAACTCTGGTACTACATATATCAATATTTAAATAAATCTAATACTCATTTATAAAAGAAATCAGATGCGCTATTAAAACAGGTTCCTTAACATTTTTCCATTTTATTTCTTTTAAATAAAGGTAACTCGACGTTGAATTCAAAAATAATTCCAATGTCTAATAACTTTTAAAGAAGTTAATTAATTGAAAATGTTAAAATACCTTTGTTGTAGCGCTTCTAATTTCCTTAAAAATTCCTAATGGATTTATTTAAATATTAATATTTGTAGTAGTTACAAAAATCAAAATTTAAGAAACAAAATTGAAAAAATAAACTAAGGGTACATCGTAAAAGTCGAATCCATTGAACGGATCGCATTTTTTGTTTCACTTTAGGCAATATATTAAAAAAAGTCGTTTTTTCCGCCCAGTCTAACTTGCCATGAGCTTTATGTGAATAAAATAGTATTAAAGAAAAACAACCTTGAGACAAAACAAAAAACTGAAAGCTTAAAATAATAAATATTAAATGTTTACTGACATTGACTTATTCAAAAATTAAGCATATCTTAATGTAAACAATAAGTTGGAGCGATCAACGCCGTTTTTAATAAAGACCTATATGTTACTAACACTTCATAATATTCAAATTTGCCCAAGTGAGCAGGGCATCCCCGCATGACCTCACCTACTTAAGGCATGCATAATAAATGCTACCAAGAGCAAATTTACCACTTTTAATTCCAAAAATTAAACATTTAAATATCATGACTCGTGTAACAATTAAATTTTTATAAGTTAATATGGAATCAATATTAATTATTTATACAAAAATGTGTATTTTTGTGGGCTTAAAGTTTAAAAGAGGAAACTCCTTTTAACAAACTACAATTATTCTTCATTTACTAAAATACTTTTGGCAAAGTTTAAATAATTAATTAGGATTTAATAAGAATTATTCTATATTTTTTTATTAATTCCTTTGTTATTTTTCTACCGATAAATATTATTTATGCAAGCAACAAATTTAAAAACATTCCATTTACAATTGACATTATTTATTTTAAATGAGTAAGTCAAATATTGACTTTATTACTATTCTCCTTTGTTTTTTAAATGAGCCTCATTAAAGTCGTTTATGTGCTTTTTGTTATAAATCCAAATAAAAACCTTTTGCTTAGATTATTTTCCTCAATAGAAAATATAACAATCAAAAACCACCATGTGTTGTTGGCTTTAATGTAAGCTATTCAAGAAATAATCTAGCCGTATACCACTTGACCTACAAATTTAATTCGATTAAACTACCCAAATATTTTTGTAAGATTGGCTTGGCAAATAGTTTCATGGACAATAATTAAAAAAATCTCGACCGGTTCACGGTCTCGAGTTTTTGATTTCAAAATAAAAACCCACTATCGCTGCGCGGTCTCGTGTTTTTATTAAATTATAGTACATTCAACTATTTTCCAAGAAAAATCTTACTCAAAATATTATTATTTGGTAGTTTAATCAAATAAATTTATAGGTCTTGTGATAATATATGAATAAATTTCTGTCATCCAAACTAGTTGTCAAAATTGGAAGAAAATGTCAAACTTTATTATCAGTAAAATTATGTGTTGTTGGCTTTAATGTAAGTTTTTAGGAAATATTCTAGCCGTATACCACCGACCTACAAATTTAAATAGATTAAACTACCCAAATTATTATTATTATTTGTAAGATTGGCTTGGCATATATTTTTATGGACAATAATTTTTTAAAAACCCTCGACCGCTTCGCGGTTTCATGTTTTTGATTTCAAAATAAAAACCCTCGACCGCTGCGCGGTCTCGTGTTTATTTAATTGTTGTGCATTCAACTATTTTCCAAGAAAAATCTTACTCAAAATATGTTTCGATGGTTTAATCGATTTCCATTTCTATTCACCATCACCATCGCCATTTTTTAAATAAATTTTGTTTAGATAAGTAATTAAATCACATGTCTGTACTGTTTAACAGCAAATAAATTTATATCATTCAAACTGGTTGTCAAAATTGATAGAAAATGCCTAAGTTTCAGTCCGTATTTTTTTTTTTTTTTTTGTTGGCTTTAATGTAAGATCTTCAGGAAATAATCTAGCCATATACCACTCGATCTACAAAATTAAAATATCCAAATATTTTTGCAAGATTAACTTGGCAAATAGTTTCATTGACAATAATTAAAGAAATCTCTCGCCCGCTCCGTGTCTAGAGATTTTAATCTTAAAATTGAAACCCTTGACAGCATCACGTTCTCGTATTTTAATTAAATATTGTATATTTTACTATTTTTTAAGAAAAATCTTGCATAAAATATGTTGGATAGTTAAATTGATTAAATTTAGGTCTTGTGATGTAATTATATCGTATAAATAAAACATTTATTTATTTAGCGATTTTTTTAATGACATTAGACAATGACAGTGATGAGATAATGTTCCTAAAACTTAAGTAATTTGATTCAAAATACAGAAAGGTCTGCGCTACTAGAAACATACACTGGGAACTGATGAATTTACCACTTACTTACTTCGACAGGTAAACGTATCCGCATGACCAACCAAACAAGTTCTCAGTTTGTAATAAAATACATTCCACAATTTTATCGCATCGTTTTTTGCGAGTTTATACCTTACGGCCTTCATTGCAAGTAGTGGTAAGTATCGAAGCGGACAGTAGTAAATTCATCAGTTCCCAGTGTATGTTATTTTTAGTAGCGTGGACCTGTCTGTATACGTTTTTCAACAAAGCAATATTTTTTGAGAACAAAAGATAAAAAATATTTTATTTTAGAATTCATATTAGAGAAAATTCATAGTATACCTGCCAAACCCAAGGCCCTGTAAAATTTAAAAATATAGGTACTGCTTGTTTTGGTATTTTAAATTAATTTTAAATTAAAAGCATTATTTTAGGGTTTGCTACAAACTATAGAATTGAAAGTTTGTCTGTTGCAGTCAGCACTTTTCTATACAACTTTTTAATAACTTATCATTAATTAACTGGTGGAAAAATTCAACAAAATATAAAATTTGAAACCAGTGTAAATAAGCTAAAACTAAAACCCTTTATCTATCTATCTATATTTTTTGTTTAAATATTAATATAATGGGGCAAGAAGTAAAATTTAAAAGGTACAACTTTATTTTTTAAGTTATTGCAATATTTTTTCAAACAAAAGATTATTTGGCTTTCAAAATATAAATATAAGATAAATATTTTCAAAAAATTACAAGAGACTTAAATATCGCAAAAACGGTTGCCCAGTGCGATTCTTAGAAAGTAGGTATACCTTTTTGTTTAAAAAGTATAAGAGAATTCAATATTTTACTCGGCTGATACTTACAGGAAGCAAAAAAAAGTTGCAACGTTTTATAAAAATTCAAAGTTGTATAGGTAGCGTCCTTTCGTAACACGTAAAAATTACCATTATATATGAATAATTCATGTCAGAAAACCTCTATATACCGAGTTTTATGACGACATTCAAAGCGTATCAAATCTTATCGAAGTAATTATAAAATATTTGTTAAACTTTGACACTCTTGTATCTCGATTAATATTAACTTTTGTACTGAGGTAAGTTAAAATTGGAATATTTTAACTTCACCATTCAGTTAAACTGTGACCCATTATTTAGGAACCACCCTGTATATAAAGAGCTGACCTGCTCTTGCAAAATACGTATATTAAAAAAAGATATAAAAGTTTACTTTAAAAAAATAAAAGCCTGAATAGGCACTAATTTACCGTAGATGTCCTAAGCGAAGTTAGGAGAAAGTATTTTGACATGGAACTTACACCTGAGTGGTGGAGGAAAAGAAGACTTCTGAGAACTGCACAGCCTACTCTAGGGGCTTCTCTAGTTGAACCGTATATAAATGTCTAAGTGGGGCACTATACATATATTTTTCCGTTGAGATTTGCAAGAGGATGATTATACTGGTTGATTTCTTGGAGCACAGGTTGATCTCCTACAGGCAAGGCGGGTTTTCATATTTCATATGGGTGCCATAATATTAAAAAAAATGAAGACCAAAAAAAAATACTCGCCTTTCAAATCGCGCCCTTTTCTTCTCATAACTTGGCTCCTTTCCCTATGTACAATAAACAAAAGTAATCCTCAATAAAAAGTGAATAGCAAAAAAGGGGCCTTCAATTTGCCACGCCTTTAAGGTGGCGCCCGGGGCAGACACTGGGCCTTCCCCTCCCTAGATCTGGGCCTGAAAAATAAAAGAGCAGAAAAAATAGGTCTTCACCTTTTACATATTTATTTAGTTGCTCGTTTGCTCTTACCTAACAGCATGTTTACACAGAAACAATGAAATAAAAAGTATCCCACCTTATTTTACATATCGGTGCATTGCACATATGTACATCAAGTCGTACACCCACGTAGTCGCCGTGAACACGTTACTGATCATAAAATTTATTATACGCTACAAGAAAAAATGTGAAGTAGTTATGTATTATTATTATACCAAAAAATTAATAACTGTGCGAAAAGTTCTGCTTGGAAGGAAATCAAGAATGTTTTGGGAATTTGGGATGCATACGAAGTATACAGATTAGAAGGAAAAAACTTTCTGGCTCTAAAGGAAAATCATAGGTTTTTTGACGCTACCATTGCTTTAGCTACAATATGTTGCTAGTTATGGTTCTTATTTCTAATTCACACAAAATTAAATGTGTTTGCTTCTGCAGAACCTGTAGTAGTAGGAAGTGAGCATTAAAAAACATTTTTTCCGACAAGTAATATAAATCTGTTTACTAAATTAATTCAGAACTAATGCCCGCGCCTATAAAAGTACGGGAAGTAATCTAAACATTTCTTTTTAATATCCTATAACAAATGACAGTATTTAAATACCTTAAAATATTTTTAAAGCTTCTTAAAAAAGAATTATCTTAGCCTAAAGGACATTACTAAAACTCGTTGACTAAAACATACAGTGTCTCCACGGATGAACTTAATAAATACCCGTATTTTTTTACTTTTAATATTTGGGAAAAAAGTTTCTATTTATAAAAAGCTTTGCTTCGTTTAAAATGCTAAAAGCAATAATAAAAATTGCCCTATGATATACAGAGTGGTCCAAAATAGAAAAAATAATATTTTGAAAACTGAAAAAAATTGAAAAATGTATTTTGAAACTACTTTATTAATATAAAAGGCATTAAAAACAAATAGGAAAGGCTTCTACGCTTGTAATAACTTTAAAAAATTAAGTGTAAACTAAAATAAATAGTTTTTGTCTTTGTAAATAAATCGTTTTATGTTTTATATACAAACATTATCAAGTTAAGGTCAGTTGTTTCTATATGTACATATGTAGCTAACCAAAAGGTAACGATTTATTTACTAAAAATTACATACTTATTACTTTTTCATGCTATTTAAATGGGTAATAAAAAACGGAATTTTCAATCTTCCTGTATATTTTATAACGACTCTTTTTAACTCCTTTATCCTAAAACATTTTTTAAAATATTTTTTATACACTTTTAGGTACTTTTTTAAAATAATTAATTAGGTGGTTCCAAAAACATAATTTCAGATTTTTTAAATTTTAAAGTAGTATTTTTGCGATGAATACTACGTCAATTTTTATTATGGATTTTGGATGAAATAAAATTATAAAAAGTATTTTTTTTGGAAATAATAAAAATTTTACAGGTAAGACCATCCGTAGACAAACAAATACAGTTTGTCAACAAATATAATAAAATATTTTGTTGATCAAAATAAAACGTTAAAGAAATAAGTAGATTAAATAAGCAATTAAAAATATATTTACAATTTAATGAAATTTAAACATTTATTTAAATTTGTCCACAATTAAAGCACAAACTTCAAAATAATTGCATTAATTAAACAAAATTCTATTTTAATCATGATTTAAACTCCAATCAAACTAAAATAAAATCTCACAAACCCGAGAATGCAAAACTTCTGCGATTCGCTTAAATATTAATGACCCGTTGCAAACGGATGGTCGATTAGACTTAACTTTAATACAGGTAAAATTTCCATCTTGTAAGCCGTTAATTACTCTTTTGAGGGCAATTAATAAGTTACGTTTGAGAAGGATAGGACAGGTGACTATTAAGAAGCATTGTCACGTATCCCAAATTTAACTTTAATGTTCATTAATTACACGGTTTGCATTTTAAAAAGTTTTGTCGCTTCCTAATATTGTTTTGGAATTTTTGAATCTAATTTTTTTATCTTCGGACAATCCACGAAGGCTTAAAGCCTAAATACTAACGTAATATAGTTAGATTCATATTTATTTCATTCTAAAAGCGATGCCGCCAAGTACACAAATAATGATGAAGCAAATAAACCCTTTTGTGAACAATAATTTATTGCAGCAAAAAATATTCAACCCGACGACGCAGACGAAATAAGAGGATGTTTTTTAAGTACGTGATACGTGTTTTTGCAATATTTTTATTTATTTATCTAAAAATATGTAATCAGGCTCTGTCAGAGGCTATGTGCTTTCCTTGCTGGAAGCTGTCGTGGCTATAGATACAATGTGATTATGTCATATTTAGGCTTTAGGATTCTGTAGTAGTATTGGTTCTGCACCTTTTAAAGACAGCCTGTATATTATTTGGTTCTTAAATTTTTCTGGTCGTATTACAAAAAATTGCAAACCTTATTGTTAAAATAAAAAAAATCTTTCTTCAGATTAATGTAGGACACGGTATGCAAATACACTGACATAGGAAATAAATTAACCTAATATGTTATTATGCATGCTGACTGTTGCTGACACTGTAAAAACGTAAATACGATTTAGCGTTAATTTTTATTGACAGAAAAAAATTCTTTATGTGCAATTTTTAAATAAAACGAATTTTATTTTAGTAAATCTTAGTGTTTAAGGCTTCGCAATAAATTAAAATATCTTAAAAAATATCCAATATATGTTGAAGTTTAATGAATTTACAATAATAGTCCAAGACCACGTAAGTGGCAGATCTTCGTTATTTTGTAAAAGCTAAAAGTTTGTAAGTGCATGCTCCCAACATAGGTCGAAGCGATGGTTGACTATAAAGTTTGACTTATAGTGGCTTTGGCAGGAACCAGGTACCAAAAAATAATAAATTAAAACCTAACTCTCGTCATTTTGTAAAAGCTAAATTTTAGATATCAATACCGTAAGTTTACAGCAGAGACAAAAATATTTGAAAATTATATAAAAATAATTTAAGATAAGGTTTTTCACCATTTTTTAGGCAGTTTAATGTTTTTGTGGTTAGTTGAAATAAAGAAACTCTATAAATTTTTTAAGGTTTATACAGAGTGTTTTGAATTTCATGCATCAAATTTTAACCCGTTATGTCCCAGAATTTTTTTGCAATATATTAAGGTTTTTTTATAAAAAAGGTTTACTTAGGGTTATGGAAACTTAAAAATAGGTAAGTTTTATTTTTCGTGTCATTAGTTTTTTAAAAATTGATGTTGCCATATGGCAACGTCGGGACATATTGAGAATTCGAAATAAGTTAACGATACAAGCAATATTTAAAGAAATCTTTATTGAACTTAACAATATTTATAAGTACTAGTCTTGTAAATGATATCCCTTAAAGCATTTAATACACAGACCAACATTGCACTTCTCGCAAGCAGTACGCATAATACTGTTGCAATAATCTCCAGCGCATCGTCTTTTTTTTCTATAGGAATTGGCCAGTGATTAAGACCATCATAGCGAAGCGTTTCGTAGGGTGTATCTTCCAGTTTACGTTTTCGTGAAGGCCCAGATCCTTTAGCATCTTGTCCAACGTGTTTGCAATAATATATTGCAATATGGCGCCGAAATTCTTGCTGGGACAAGGTCGGATGTGCCGATCTGTGGAGCTGCCAGGCATTTTGTACTGATACGTCGATCAGCCAAGTAAAAATACAACTCCACCACTTTTTACCTCTATTTCCAATGCGGTATAAATTGACATTCTGATCCATCCGATCTACGCCACCCATGTGTTTGTTATAATGACCGATAACACACGGACGAGACACACTTATTCGCTGTCTTTGAGCTTTAGAATAGCGTTGGACTTTCGACACTGGATTTACTCCAAATGTTGTTGATGCCATTGACACTACAGAATTATCTACCCATTTTGTTACGACAATTTCCGGGTCTTCAGATTTTGAGGAAACAGCGAAACCTCGTGGTTTACTCTTTAGTTTATCCTTGGGATCCAGAGGACAACTTTTGGGAATTCTGTTCTCTCTTATGGTCCCAGATGCAGAATACCCACGAGATTTTAAATATGCTAATAGTGGAAATCCGGTGAATAAATTGTCAAAGTAAAATGAAAATGCCAGTTCTTGAACATCAGGTGAAAAATCATCAATCATACTAACAAGTGGAGCAGCACATTTTCCAAACCTTTCTTCGTACAGAGGGTTTGATCTTGGATTGTTACCTTGATATATTTCAAAGTTTACAAGATAACCGGCGGGGGTACATAGCGACCATACTTTGTAACCAAAACGCAACGGCTTGCCTCTTATGAATTGCTTACAGCCATGTCTACCAAAATAAGCAATCATACTTTCATCGTAGGATAAATTTTGCTCAGGATGAAAGTGTTTTAGAAAATTTGATTTCAAATGATCTGTTACGGGTCTAAGCTTCCACATTTTATCCTTATCAGTACCCGTTTTACGACTATCCTCGAAATGTAGAAACTGCAATATTTGTTGAAATCGGTTTCTACGCATTGATTTCAATACCATGACATTTTGAAGATCTTCTTCAGTACTCCAAAGCGTTCTGACACGACTGTGGTAATTATAGCCAGTAATGAGTAGGATAGCAATGAATACTTTTAACTCCTCTACAGAAATATTAGGATTTGGTTTGCCTAGAAAAGTTGCATATCTTCCTGATTCATTACAAATATGCTGAAGTAAATCATCATCGACGAATTTTTCGAACTGTTCATGGGCTTTTAGCAATTTGCAGTCTTCATAATTTGCTGGTGGAAATATTGGAGTCATTCCGGTAAGATTATCTTCTCTCCAGGTAAACTTAGTGTCTTTATCAGAAAGCGGAATTGTACCCATATATTTAGATGGAAGGACTTTACGTAAACGACTGGCACCAGAAGAAGTTGATGGTTCAGTAATAAATGAAGTCTGGGGTTCCTTTGTAGAATTCTCTTGAAGTTTGCGCAATACATCAGCTAAAATTTCATCGTCGCTTGAAGATTCATCTTGAGATGTTCTTTCTGACTCTACTAAGGTGTCCTTGATAGAAATAATACGCCGACCAGATCCTAATACTATCTCACAATTTGCCTTTAGCTGACTAGGACATACATCATCGGCCACACCTTCTTCTTCTTCAGTACCGTCGTCTTCACCGCTTAATTCCCCATCCTCTATGTCCGGTGGTTCTATGTACACTGCTCTAGCTTCATCATCATCTGACATAATTTCATCTAAGTAATCCAGAGCTTCTTGAAGTGATATTGCTCTGTAAAATAAAACCTGGAGCTAGAATTGTGGATAAGATAAACTAGATGATGGAATGCGACTTTGCTTTAGCAACAAAATAAACGATATTTTCAGTACAAAATAATATTCTGCACAATGTTTCACCTGTGAGTTTGTTATCAAAAAAGTAAATAGATTTTAACAAAACGTTTTTACTATGTACGAATAGTTTTCATCTAAAAATAAATTAACGACGTTTAATCATAATCATAACATGCAAAAAAATTAAATTACTGGTCAATATTCTGAAAAAGTTGATAAAAATTCGTAAAACAAATATATTTTCAACTAAACTAAATAAACAAGCGGGATAACCCAGCGTTGCCAAATGGCAACGATGAAAAACATCGTGCAAAATATGCCGTAAAAATTAAACTTTTAAAAAAGCAAATTGCAACTCAATGAACCTATATCCTTCTAGATGATATTACAACGTTGTAAAAAAATATATATATTACGAAAAAATATAAAAAATAAATTTACCTTGTCATGTAGTTGGAATCACATTTTTCCGCCATTTTTCTTTTACCTTGAAAGTTAACGGTACGCTCACTGCAAACTCGTTCGTAAGACTGACCTGCCGGTTTGGCGCGCTCAAGAAGGTCCCTTAGTAAGCATAAAACGATGGTCAGCGGACAACATAACGTTAGCTTTGATTGGTTAGAAAATTGTTTCCGTAGGTAGCCGTAACGTTGCCACTTGGCAACTCTGGGACAATTCGGGTTAATGGAATATTCTACGTCAAAATAAGCCCTAGTTTCCTTTATAAACATATATCCGGAAACGCATCCTTTAAGGGATACAGGGTGTTAAAACACAAACATTCTTTTATCAGAATTTTTTAACCATTCTAGATATTTAATTGGTATTTGGTACATTGCTTAACAGGAACAAAAGACATTTCTTTTTATGTAAAATATTTTTAAAAATTACCGGTGGCTACCTTACCATATTTGTATGGACTAAAATGGTGCGCCACTGCTTTTCCCTAAAATAAAAATTATTTTTAAAATTTTTATTGAATTTGAAACAAATTTGATTACTTGACTTTTTCCCGAATGATTTTAAACAAAAAAATAAAAACCACCTATTATAACCGCGGTATTAATTGGTTACAACTTTGACATATAATACGTTGTTTAAACGTCAACATAACCGATTGGTAAATACCGTTTTAGAATTGGTTCTTCGCCTAAAATGGATGATTGATAAAAATGATAAACATTTAAAACCTAAAAACCTTTTTTGTTTGAAAAGTATGCATCGTTCGGAAATAAGTCAAGAAATCAAATTTGTTTTAAATTCAATGGGAATTAAAAAAAAAAACTTTTGTTTTAGGAAAAAGCAGTGGTATTTTTTTTACATAAAGAAAATGTCTTTGCTGCTGGAGCGGTTAAAAAATTATGGTAAAAAAATTCTTTTAGAATTTTATAACCCTGTATCTCTAAAAAGAAGCGTTTTCGGACATATGTTTATATAGGGAACTAGGGCCTATTTTGACGTAGAATATGCCATTATAATTTGATGCATAAATTTTGGAACACCCTGTATTGTACATTTATCTAATAGTCCAAGTAAATACCCTTCGTTTTAAAGGAAAATGTAGTTAGCCGATTTGCGAATTACGGTATCGATATGTTGCTTAGGTACCTCTTAGAAGATATTTCCTTAGTCGCCAGACAGTTTTGACAGTTCCAACCCGTTGGCAGACAACCATTTTGGAGTGGCCCAATGGTCCAAGGATCCAATATTTTTGATATTTAACAAGATATGACAAAGAGTCTTAAATAAGAGTTGTAGGGCTTTCAAATAGGCATCTCCTTAAAATTTGTTGATGTATACAGAGTGTCTCAAAAAAGGTATTGCTGTAAGGTTAGTTTTTATAAATATTGTTTTTTGGGACAGTTTGTATACGTCAAAATATTTTTAAACATGCTTATTTCGAAATCCTACAACTCGTATATAAAACTTTTCGTCATATCCTGTAAAATACCAGAAATATTGGACTTATATTTATCTGTCAAGGAGTTGGAACTGTCTGGCGACTGAGAAAACATCTTCTAATAGGTACAGAAGTAACATATTATATAAAATTCAGCTTTTACGTAATGACAAAAGTTAAGTTTCAATTAATTGCCAAAGCATGAGTCAAACTTCATAGTTTACCATCGCTTCTACCTATGTTGGGAGTATGCGCTGACAAACTTTCAGCTTTTACAAAAAACGAAGGTCTGCCGCTCAGGGGCTCATTCTCCATAAATGATATATTTTGAAAAAATATATATTTTTTGAATATAACAATAGTTTCCAGGGTATACACCACCCACTTAAATAACAATCACCAGTCAAAGAGGATTATTGTAAAAATGTAATATAATTACATTATACAAATTAAGACAAAATAGTTCAATATGAATGGAAAATATCTAGACAGACAAACGAAATTGTCTGCATATATGAAGCGTGTAAAGTTTTTTTTTAAATAAATATCTCTTTTATTGAATTTAAAAATATGATGAATGTTTTTCTTAATGTCTGATTTTTTTACACCTTATCTGCCAATTCTTACTGTAATTATCTTAAAGTAATATAAATATATTTTTATTAACTAAGGAAAGAAATCCTATCGCCAACCAAATGGAAAATTGAAAATGAAATGCTGTATAAGCATTTTCGAAACACTACGCTTCATTCTGAATACACATGAGTAGCTCTAACATAGTTCGGATTGCAAGTAAAGTAAGATATGATCTCTACTTGCGAATGTAAATAGGTGAATTTAAAAATGAAATAAGGACATTATTTTGCTGTTTTTATAAAGTACTAATTAAATCTTATGAGTAATTATTTTTTTAGTAAAATGTCTTAACCCTTAAAATACAGGATTGTAAAATTATTTTTTTGTGATTAATGAATTTTAGTAAAATACCAATATGCAGCGTTGAATTCGGGAGGGGCCCGGGGATCATCCCCGTAAGCAAATAAATCCCCCGGAGAAATATGAGATACCAAATGAAATTTGGTGGTCAAACTATTAGTATGAATGTAATCTTAAAGTAACTTTAGAGTTCCCCCGTCAATTTGCATTATAAAGCATTTTCTGATAACGACATTTTTTTATTTCTTCTAGTGGTATTCAAGCGAAATTTACAAAAAATCTTTAAAAAAATAGTTCCCCTGTTTTTTCTTGATACAGCGTAAAAAATTCTGCATGATCATATTGTAGTAATAACATGAAAATTGACATAAGATTCATTTTTGGTGTTGTATTGTTAAAGCACAGGCGCAAAAAATATATATTTTTTAATGGGGAAATGGATATTATATACAGGGTAAAAAAATTACCGGTGTTTATTACAACCAAAAAAAAGGCTTCAGCTAACAAGCGAATAAATCTGAGCCCCATCTATTTAGCGGCCTAAAATGTGAAATTTGAGGTTTGATAAACCGCTCTGAATTGGTCACGAAATACATAAATGCACTGACATAGATAATTTTATTTCCTGGGGGCGGGGGTTAATACAATGGATGCAGTATTTTTCAACCTCGTTTTGTATGCCAAAATCGAGAATCCGCCAAATGAAAATTGAAGAGCAAACAAAAAAGTCCTTACCTTTAAAAACATATCTTATTGTGCAAATATTTCAACCTTCCTGGAAGGGGTAATAACCCCCTTCCCCCCTTCTTTACGCCCCTGCATAAATGGTCACTAAGTTTGACGAATTGGTCATACATACACCAACTTTAACAGCGTGTTTAAAATATCAAGGTCATCGAAAAATGTTTAGGGCCTCCAATTATTCATACATGGCTCAATCAAAAAGGATGCAAATAGTCACAATTGGTCAGTATAATTTATTAATTGTTCAGCTAGATTAAAGAAATTCTCTGTATTAACTGAAGACATTCAAGAACTAAAATATTATATAAGCGGCCCAAAATTAAAAATTTTAGATTCAAAAACAAATTCTGAATGCTATCTAGTAACAATAACACTAACCAGAACTAAAAGATATAGAATAAATCTGATTGCGCAATTTTGATTTCAATTTTTGAAACCAATTCAATGGTAAAAGCGAATCATGGCCAACTTGTTTCGTTTTGGAGATACAGGGTGTTTTCAAATTTTGTTAATTTGAGGCACTTGTAGCTCTCTTGATATAAGACATAGAGAAAAAATGTAAATAGAAAAGTTTTAGGGATTTTTACGTAGAGTTCAGTGGGGTACATGCATTTTTTTCCATTGAATTTAAATTTATAGGTATAACACAAAGTTGGGTTGTTTGAATGTGGTAAATTTTTAAAGGTCTTTAAAATGTATTTTTAATGGTGATAAAATATAAAGGGTGTATTATTTTAAAAAATACCAGTTTATTATCGAATTCCGCACGATGGCCATATTTCCGGAACTATTACAAAAATAAATATATTAAATGTTGTATTTTTTACGTCTTTTAGGAAGACCTTTCTTTTAGTGATAAAATATTATATATAATATAATATATTTTTCTATCTCTTAAATCAAGTGAGTTACAAGTGCCTGGTCAAATTAACAAAATTTAAAAAACACCCTGTATCTCCAAAACGAATCAAGTTGACCATGATTCATTTTTACCATTGAATTTGTTCCAAAAATTGAAATCAAGATTGCGCAATCAGATTTATTCTATCTCTTTTAGTTTTTGCTATACCCTGCAAGGTCAACGAAAAAGCGCTACCCTGTACATGGGTGGTTTTAAAACTGATTGTTTAAAAAATTAAAGCTCTTTTATGTCAACATTGAGATCTTATTCAGTGATTTATAAATTGATCACGATTTGGTCATGATTAGTTAGTCGGCCTCAGTGATCTACTGACCAATCGTGGCCAATTGGTGACCGAGATTTTTAGCATAGAATAAGCCCTGAGTATTTATATTAATGTGCTACATACAGGGCCGTAATGAAATTTGATGACCAAAAAACAAAAACAAAAAAGTCATTCCCTCCTTTTCGCGCCTATTTCATTTATTTCAAAGCACCTTATTCACAAAGGTATTTCTTCTAATACCCACCCGACCTAAACTTTTTAAAAGCTCCTCTGCCTAGCGCCTATTACTCCCCTGTCTGGCGCCTAATTTTTTCATGGCGCCCAAGGCTGTAGCCTAATGGATAATACGGCACTGGCTACATATATATAAAAAAGAAAATACAGTGTAATCCCACCCCTGTATATTCTCTTCAACCTCTGACCAATCACTACGACCGACTGGCCAACCGTAACCAATTCGTGACAAATTCATGTAGTATTAAATGAGCACTAAATGTTCATATTGAGGTGCTACCAATTTTTAAGTAACAAGTAATAATTTTGAAACAACCTTTCTAGAGTCTATTTCACCGCTGATCAATTATTGCAACTTATTGACCGATTATAACCAATTTCTTACCAACTGACATTGCCTCGGATGAACTATGAATTTGTAATAACTTCTTTTAGTTCTATTTCACTGCTGACCTATCGTGACCAGTTCGTGACCAATATTTACAGCATAAAACGAATCTTGATGTTGAGGTGATAAAAATTTATTTTTGTTTTCATTGCTTTAGATATTTTTTTATTATAAAAAATTAAAAATCATTTTAAAATCCCTTGTATATTGAATTTGTGCATTTTTTCAGATTTATAAAAACCTGTGGACTACATGGGCGCAGGAGGGTTGCTATTTCCAATGTTATAGAAAAAGTACGTTTTGTTAGGTGAATAGTGTTTTACTCTTTTTGCCGTTCATATAAAATAAAGTAAGGTATTCTATGGAAATTAAGGAGGAACAAGAAAAAAGCATCCTTGGGCGCCTATGGTGGGATATGTAAAATTACGTTTTGATTTGAACTTTAAAACAAAATTAGAAAGAAATTTTTAAAACTATTGACCACAGTATAAAATATTAATAACAGCATGGTAATCTAGAGAAAGAATAATAAGATCAACTTATCTAAATTAGGAAGAATGCATGCTTTACCAGTATATTACTCTTTCGTCTTTACAAAAACATCCTATTATCACACACAACCATAATTTCAGGATAAAAAGTTATTTATTGCTACCAAAAAAATTAACTTTTCACAAGAAAAAGATACTTAAATTGATTTATTTTTACTTTACCAAATTAAATTTTTTCAGTCAAAAAATTCCATTGAGAAAAAATTTCTATTCTTCGATTGGCCTAGAGGCAGTTTATTTGCCTTTAAATTATCCCTAAGTGGCTTGAAAATGTTTCCTTTGAGGAAGGATATATATCGGCCAACGAAATGGAAAATTGGAAATAAAAAAACCATACAAGCAATTTAAAAATGCCGCTTTCTTTTGAAAGCATGTCTGTGGCTCTAACAAGGTTAAGAAGAGTGCAAGCCATAAGTGCTCTTTGCTTGCATATGCAGGTGAAATCAGGCATAAAACAATGGAGTTTTTTTATTACTTTTTTCCTTTTTGTTGCGTTGACGTTCACTTAAAATGTTAAAAATGCTTCTTTGTTTTTCCTTAGTAAGATTATGGCAAGAGAACAAAGCTTAAAATAAAATGTCTTTTTAACCGTTTATAAGAATTAGTTTAAAATGACCTGGATCAACTGTAAACAAACGGATAGCTGCAGCCCCATGTGTATCGATTTATAAGCTTTTGACAAGCGTTATATTAATGCCCAAAAAAGGAAGTATTTTGCGTATTTTAAAAATCGCTCTAATATCCAAGTTGACTTTGATTTACAAGGTAATAACTCTAAATAAGCTTGTATATTACACTGGTTAACACGATTTCTGGGTCCGACATCTACTTATTGAATTTAAGATTCTCCTATGCCAAAACTAAGGAAAATATACAGGGTTATTTTTAAGTTCATTTATTCCTTTTAACGCTGTATTCAAAGCAAGAAAATAAGAAAAATTTTCAGGTAAACGTATGTCCGAAAATGCCTCGTTTCCAAGATACAGGTTGTTAAAGAAAAAATCCTTTTTGTTATACTTTTTTACCACTCCAAATATTATTACAAAATTTGGTAAACTGCTGATTACATTACATTTTTTGCTGTACTTTGGAGTTAATTTGGTCTCTTCTTATTTTTTCGTACGAGCTAACGGTTTTCGTTTAGAAAAAGAAATAAGCCATTAGATCCATTGCAAAATGGCTAAAATCTGATATGGTGCTTTGTATATGTAAAATTTGTTTTTGACTTTTATTAAAAATTATTTCATCTACCGGTTATTTTTTTTATTCAGTTTAAATTGTAGTAATATGGGTTTTTAACTTTTTTAAATAAAATTGGACAAAAACAATTTTTACATACAAAACACTATATCAGATTTTAGCGATTTTGCCGTGCATTAAAATGGATTTTCCTACGACCACATGTGAAAATAGTAAATAGCACACTGTTTTCATGCATAGAAAATGCCTTATATCACACTAGTGTTGCAAAGTACTTTACAACACTAGTGTTGCAAAGTATAATATAAAGCTGTCATCGCTGTCATTGTTATTTAAAATAAATTTGGAGTTATCAGGCTGTTAATGGGTTTTAAAATTGAAAAAGCCATGCAATATTTTTTTAATGAGGACCTTTTTTAATTCTTAAATGATAAAAAGCGACTAGGTAGGTGATTTTCGATATGAAAATATTGTTAAACAGTATAATATATCGCAGTAAGGAAAAGTATATATCACCCTAGTGATGCAAAGTTTTCAATTGTTTTCTTATTTTTTCCGTGAAGACAAACAACTTTTATTGTTTTTTTGGTGAATAACTTGTGGTCGTAGGAAAAATAGTGTACATTACTTGTGTGAAAATCACTTTCTTACACCCTTGTAATGTAATATACTATTTATTTTTTAAAACGAAAACCGTTCGTCGTACTATAAAATAACAAGAGACCAAGTTAACCTTAAAGTAAATAGTTGTTTTAAAAATAATATTGATTCAAAGAAAAAGCAGTAGCGTACTAATTTTTTTTTTTTAAATAATTCATTACAAATATTGTTTGACCGCCACTGGTATAATTTGTTTAAAAACTTTTACAGAAAAAAATGTAACGTAATGTCCGGAAAAAGGTAAATAAAATTTTGTGATAATATCTGAAGTGGTAGAAAAGTTATAACAAAAATGCAATTTTTCTTTAAACCTTAACACTTAACACCCTGCATCTAGCAAGCATTTTTGGACATAATTTTACTTAAAAATGTTCTTATTTTTTGCATTTCATATATTGTTTAAAAGAATATATTAACTTAAAAATAACCCATCTATATATTTGTTTATTACAGTTTGCTTTTGTAGAAATTAAAGCAATTTTCCAAGTTTTTGGCAAAAATCAATAATTTTTATACAGGATATAATTTAATTGATGGCTAAAAATGCAGGATATAATTCCATGGCCTATTTAGGAGGAAAAGTGTATATAAACATATGTGCTAAGTCTTTTAACTTTTAAGCTACAGGGTGCGACAAAAGTCGTTCTCATATCATAACTTCAAACTGTTTTAGATATTTTCATAAAATTTGACATATATTCACCAAGCACCAATGGGCATTTTTAAATGCAATTTTTTTTGATATTTTTACCAGTGGTGGAAAAAGCAATGGCGTGCTATATTTTTAATTGCATTTTTTTTTTTGTTCGTATGAGCTCTCTCATATTAAATATACTTATCAACATATATCAGACAAAAATGATACTCTAAGACCTAAAAATAAAAATTTAAGTGTTTTTCAATGTCTAGAAATCAGAATTTAAGCATGAGAACAGAAACTCAAAAGATTTTTTTTTTGGTGACCGGTGTTATCTCAGTCACGCAATCGGAAGGGACCTTTTTTAATGCGCTGAAAAAGTATTTATGTATGTTATACCGGTTAAGCAAAAGGTATTGGAATATCGGCCAGTAAACAACAAAAAGGATGTATGTGATTAAGCCAATCAGAAATTTTTACATGCAGGTACTTACGTTAGATTGTCTCTTTTTCTTACATTGCCTATGTGTTATGTTATTTAGCTGATTCAGTATATTCGATTTATGTTCTAAAACTGTTGTATCATTTTTTAACTACACAACAATACCAGAAAGCAAGTGTGATAATGTGGAATATTGGAGGATATTAAAAGTCCTTCCCCTTCTTTATCTTTTTAATGGGACAGTATGTCGAGATACGGTAAAATTGAACGTAGTGTCACTTAAACTACTCTTTCGCATAAACAATTTTGGTCAGGTGGCCTAGTGCCAACGGCAACTTTTTCACATTGAAAGGGGGTTATGTAACACTTTATTTTAAAAGCCCTTTGATTCTCTACTCAAAGCCACTTTGTTTATGAAAATCAGACCAGCCGTTAGAGACCAGAATCGTTTGAAATTTAGCTTAAATACCGTACAAACAGTATGATTTTAAGAGCAATGGCTTCTAAGTCAGGAACGACTAAACGATTTTTAAAACAAAGTGGCGTTGAGTAGAGATTCAAAATCCCTTTAAAAACAAGTTGTCACCCTCCCTTCTATTTGAAAAAAATAGTTGCTAGTGCTCCCTTGACACTACGCCATCAGGCCAAAATTATTTTTATAGCAAAAAAATAGTTTAAGTGAGTTACCCAAATTTTACCCGATCTCGATATCTTGTCCCATTCAAAAGATTAAGGGGGAAAGGACTTTTAATCTTCTCACTGTATTTAAATATCCATATAACACGGGCCTTTTGGGTTAGAAACGAAAGACTCTATTCACTAAGCTACCGGGGAGACAGACAAATGGTGTATGTCGAAAATAACAACTATAAAAATTTCAAATGTGCAAATCAAAATTTATATTTTTAAAACGTTATTCGTTTATTCTTGTATCTATAATTTAAAAAAATAAACATTTTAGCCACAAAAAATGGTTAAAAAAATAACCTGGTAATAAAGTAACAATGGTTACTGACTTTCTAAAACCAATAAAATACATTTTTGGTTCAGGTGTTTTTCTCAATTTAAGGTGCTCAAAGTATAGGTATTTGCAACATAATAATAAAATTTACATTAGATTTTTTTATAGCACGTAGGATTTGGAAACTCATAAATCGGCTCCTGGGTTCATCTGGAAGTTTTTAAATTTCCGCTTTCTGTCTGACCTCCATTACTTTTGGTTTAAGGTAGAAAATAAACACCAAGGCAGAAATATGCGAGCTATTTAGTGTCTTAAAACCAATTTTAATTTACCCAATATATAAAAGTAATGTACATACAAAAAAGCAAAAATAGGGGTATGCCCATACATTTTTATACAGTTTCTTTTATTTTATAAACGAATCATTTAAAAAAAATTAAACTTGCGGATATAAAATTGATGCCTAAATACTAAGTATATTTTAGAGTGAAATTACCAGATAAATATTTCTGCTGGGTGCCATTTTCGAAAAAAATTAAAAGGGGTTCTTGTGGCACATTATTTTAAAACTCCTGATAAGTACTTTATAACCCTGAAATATAAAGTCAATACTTTTACCTATTACAAAATGGCGGTACCATAAAAATTACCTAAATACCATATTTGGATTGCCATATTTCCGAACGTAATAATGTTATATTAGATATACCTAAATTAGTATTTTCTTTAGGGTCTTTAAAATACCTTTTAATTGGTAATATATTATACAGGACAATTCGTTAAAAAAATATATACTCTTTGTTCTACCCTGTATATTAAGTACATCCAGTACTTATTGTATGTATAGTGTACAGTTATTAACGTAGGCACAGAGGGGGAAGGGAGGTCGCCCATCACGCCCTCTTGACTAGGCGCCCAATACCGTTGTTTTCTCAAAACAACGCCAATAACAATCCAGAAATAATTCTTAATTTTTTTTTATTCTGATATTGCAAAAAACTGAAAATGGTGTTCCATATATGATAAAATAAAAGAAAAAAAGGTCCCATGAACATATGTCCAAAACGTGTCTGAAATTGAATTACAGCGTGATGAATTTGAAGGAAAAACCTTTTTTAGATAAATTTGATAACCCTGTAGATAATTTTCTGAAAATTCGTATGTACTTTCTATGAATTTACAGGCATTCGCTGACATACAATTTAAAGTTTAGTTTATAGCATGGGCGTATATTAGGGGGGTTAAACCCCCCTCCTTTCTCCTTAGCACGAGTGAGAAGGCATATTTTTTTGCGTTTTAGAAAAGCTTTATTTTGTTGTGTTTTTAATGCATATTGGATCCCCTGTTAGCATTCGTGAAGAAAGAGAGGGAACATGTTAAGGTAACAAAAATCAGTTATTTGTTTGGTTTGGAAGATGAGGACTCTTTTTTATTTGATCTAATTTTGAAAAAGAAATTATGAAGTTTGTTTGTTCTTTGCACTTTCAAATTTCTTCGCGGTTAAACCCCTCCCACAAAAAAGTTATAAATTCGTCCTTGGTTTATAGCATCCCTTTTAAAAACAAATTGGAGTAGTATAGCGGGATGAGCAAAGGCAAATAAAAATCACTATTGTATTTATTAAAAATATATTGGTTTTTATTTTCCTGCATTCATTCCGCTATAAAGCTCCAGTACAAATTAGAGTTTTAGAATCGTCATTTGCGCTTATGCAGGCTTTTAACTAAATATTTTTTCAAAATAAAACGATACGCCACTGAATTTATTTTTATTTTTTAAATCCTTCTTTCTTTTACAGCACATGTTAACTTAATATTTTTCGGCTTGATGCGAGATTTTTGCGTAATAAAAATAAAAACCATTATTCTGCAATGTCTATTGCTTAAATGTAATTTTATAATTTAAAAATATTACTGTATTTTTTAGAAAGCATTTTAATTTAATATTATTAAGTTTGACAAGAGGTAGTGAAATTTATAAGAATATAAAAATTTATCAAAAAACATGTTTTTCCTTTACATATTTACCGCCTTATATCTTAAAATCCAAGACGTTTAGCATATATCGTCCGTTTAAAGGTAAAGTCTACTAAGTACATTTTGTAAAAAAATTGTTTAAACATTTTTAAGTTATTTATAGTAAAATTTTTTGTAGAAATAATTGATTAGTTACATTTATGACATCCATAAATTTTTATTGAAATATACATTAATTTTTTTTAATCACAAAATATTGTATAAAATCGTTGTTATTCCCTGAACCATAAAATGTCACTTGTCACTATAGGTTTTACATTTAAACCAAAAATATGTTTATAAACACTTTTTTTTGATATCGTCTGAGTCCAAGTAATACCGGATTAACCAATAAGCAAACTAAGCAATTGCTTAGGGCACCACGTGTTGGAGGGCAGGGGATGGTACCATAAGGGGCCAATATGACATCTTGGTCACCCCTATAAATAAAGTTTCATACACTAGTGCTTTTACGCTTTTATGCAAATGGAAACCTTTTTTTCCAAATTTAACTTTTAGATACTATTTTACTAATGAATAGGAAGGCCCACAGGAGTGGATTGCTTGGGACATCACATAGCCTTAAAGTAAAATTCAGCTCATTAAAAGCCAGAGGCGTCATAGAAATAAAGACGGCAATAAACTATTTCTTTATAATCGCGTCATTTAAATAGTGTGCGAGCAACAAAAAGGGAATAATTTGAAAGTGAGGCAGAATTCATATTACGAACGCAATGTTAAAAAATACTTTATACGATATGTTGATGTATTTTTTCACCCCATGTATGTGGAATAGATTTTCTTTTTAAATAGGACAATTAAAAACCCGTATTTAAAAGTATAGGAGCCCCAAAAAGGACGTAGCTCTCCCTCTCATGTCACGAAACCTTGCTACGCTACCGCTGCCAGTGGCGCAACTAGGCGCTGGTTTTTGAGGGTACTTGAGCCCCAGTACTGAAGTATATTTTCCGAAATAACTTATATACAGGGTGTCCAAGAAGGCGAGGTCAAAAATAATAGAGGTGATAGAGTGAGCAAAAATAATATTAGTACTTATAAAAAAGTTCTAACGCGCTTCGTTAGGAAGATATTGACCTTCAAAATTGCTATAGAAAAAAACTTATTTCAATTATAATTTTGGAACTGTTGCGACAGTACCAATGATATTTGGGCAACTAAATATCCTTATACTAATACTTCTTTTCATAGGTAAACGGCTGTTCAGAAAGCCGGAATTATAGGGATTTTTTTTTCATTTAATGTAAGCATTTTTAACACAGGTGGCAAATTTTACATTTTGCTTTAACCCTTTGATCCCTTCATCAGTTTTGTACAAAAAAGGTATTAGATTAGATTAGGAGGTGGATTACATATCCTCTAACACTGCAACCTGCTCAGGTTTATTGGGTGTCCTCCGTCCATAGGTTAGGGCACGTTATCCAAGCCGGTTTGTTTTATCAGACTCCACAAGCTTAAAGCCGGCTCCTTGGTATATCCTGCCGCTTTAGGTTTTTCTTCACCCAGCCTTGCAAACCGCAGACGACCAAGGGTTTCACAGTAGCACCATACGTGTTCTGCGGTTTCTTCCTCCTCCTGGCAGAACCTGCATAGGTTTCCTTCTACCAGGCCTATGATTTCCAGGTGTTTATTCAGTCTGCAATGACCTGTTAATTGACCCACTATTATTCTTACTGCGTTCCGGTTTTAATTCAGAAGGTCTTTCGTAAATTTCGGCGAGTAAGCCTTGATGAATACTTTCGCTTGCCGCTGTCCTGGTGTTCTTCTCCACCAGTCTTGGGATTCCCTCATAATCCATGATCTAATAGATGACCTTACTTGGCATGACAGAATACCGCAGTAGGGCTCGGGACCTACCATTTTCCTGCCAGCCCCCTCCTTTGCCAATTTATCAGCTTCCTCATTACCTTCATGGCCTTCGTGTCCTAGGACCCAGGCAATGGTTAGCTTGTTGAACACACCCACCAACTACGCAGTCCCGCACCAGCTTAGAGCTGATTTTGCACGAACTGATTGCCCTGATGGCTGTCCGAGTAAATTACTATGGTTTTATCCACATAGCTCCTTCTGATGATTTCCCTACACATTGTTCTGTGGCAACAATTTCGGCCTGGAACACAGTAGGGTGTTGTCTGAGGCCCAGGTTTATTTTCGTCCTTGGTTTGTCCCCATATATGCCTGCTCCAACTCCTTTGTCTGTTTTGGAGCCGTCTGCATACAAGATTATGTCGGTTTTAATGGGAGGGCCTGCCTCCCAGTCCTTCCTGTCCGGTATCAATGTTTGAAAACCTTTGTTTAGCCAGTAGCTTGGTACTGGTATACTTTAGTTCAGAGTTGGGTCTTATTCAAATACTCAGTATTCTGAATAGTATTCAGAATACATTTGGCCGGTATTCGAATACATTTGTGTGTTTGGTATTCGGTATTCGGTAGAATACTTTTTTGGTTAGTATTCGGGATTCTGTATACGAATACTTTTAAAGTATTCGAAGAATAGGTACTTTTTTGAGTATTCGAATACCGGCCTACCGAGTATTCGAATACCGAAATGTGGATACCAGTATTCGAATACCAAATTGACATGATTAGAATACCAAAACGTAAAAAAGTTAGAAAAAATGGGATGAGGACCTTTTTGCTCTTCAAAATTCGTAGAAGTGAGGAATTAGGCGCGTTTATAATATATAACTTCTAAACAGTAGGGTAACAAAAAATAGGTGAAGACCCTTTGATTTTTGGTCTTCAAAGTTTTAAATCATTAGCTTTGCATTTCTTGTATTTAAACCTTCTTTATTTTCAGTATTTGAATACCAATTCCGAATATTCATAAATACTAAGTATTCGAATAGTTTTTATTAAGTATTCAATATTCGGTATTCGAATACTTTCTTTTCCGATATTCGTATTCGTATTCAAATACCCATTTTCAGTATTCGACCCAACTCTGCTTTAGTCGAATCGATATCTTGAACCGTTTTTCAAAAAAAAAAAAATTTAAATCTATTTTGTTGAGAAAATTATTAAAATATGTTAAAATTAAAAAAAAACACACTCTTTATCAGTATTAAAAATTTAAAGAGGCTACAAACACCATTTTTAATAATTTTACCACATTTTATTAATTTTCTTAAAAAGTTGAAAATTTGCAAAAATGCAATTTTATGAAAAACTGTTCAAGATGTTGATTCACAGTATTCCTTTTTTGTAAAAAAAAATAATATTTTGGACCACTTTATCACCCCTATCATTTTTTACCTCACCTTTCCACACTCTGTATTTAAAATGCTTAATAATTTTTGGGGGCTTATCGCAATGTTGGGGGCTCAAACAAGATTTGTATTGAATTTTTTTGGAGAAAAAATAGTATGCCACTGCCTTTTTTTGTATCAATAGGCCTGTTCGTAGACAGTCCTAGAAAACCGTAGCTTAAGAGCAAGAACTTTTTAATAACATTAAGATTGTAGCAATGTAAGTATTTGATCTTACTTTAATACAAATTCGACAAAAACGATGCATTTTCGGACATAATTTTATTTGAATTTTCTTGCATTTTATACAGTATTTAAAAAAGGGGCCGTAAATCTCATCGTTCAAGCATTTGTATATGGACTCATTTTACAAAGTTTATTTTTTAGAATAGCACGGGTTTATATGGGCAGTCCCCCTTCCAAATCCTAAATTGTGACTACACCAATGGTTAGAATAATAGCAAGTAACGTAGAACTTTAAAGAGCCTTAAATTTTAACAAATTTTTGTTTTTACATTTCTTTAAAGAGTCTTAAATTTTGACGAATTTTTGTTTATACATGGTGATTTAAAAATTGATCACGAAAGCTTCATATTTTTTTTCAAAATGTCACGGGTTTTCAAGTTACAATCCCTTAAAATTTAGTTTTTAAGGTTTTTTTACTGAAACAACATATAAAAAGAATGTCAGCTTTATTATCTTGCTTAAACAACAAAAGTTACAACTAGTATCACATACTATAATTAAGTAACAAGCACAATAATAGTGTTTTCTCATAAAAATAATAATAATAATAAATAGTTTAAAATAAGGTAAAAGCAAGAATAAGATGTAGAGCCAACCAAGTTTTTTAATGACACATTTTAATAGCCAATAAGATACTCTTCTATTAAAAAAAAAACATCCTTTAAAATATGTCACAAACGCTCCAGTTCAAAGTACGCGGACCTTTATTTTAGGCCATAAAAATAGTCCCTTTTACATGTAATCAAAACTAACTTTTAAAAGATGTATTAAATTAATTAACTTTTTCTAAGAAGTATCCGCCAGTAGCTTTATTAAAATAAACCAAAATGTAAACTAAATTTTTAAGTTTTGCATCACTAAAGATATATGGTTTTACCTTAAAAAGACTATTTTTAAATAAATGCATTTTTTAACTCCTATGCAATATTTAATAATTAATTATTAAATATTGCTTAATTTAATTTAAGAAGGTGAAAAAATATCCTATCGCTAACAGTCTCTTGATTAACTTCTAACTGGGAATAGATTACAATACTCACTATTGTATTACCCATCCTCATAAAAACAGGCTTATCTATGGATGCTATTAATGAATTCTTGTCAAAAAATTAATGCAGTTTATCTATTACATAAGCTTTATAAGGTACATATGTAATTTTTTTATAAATGTAATTTTTACAGTGATGTATACATTTAAAAACATTAATCTTATTGTTTAAAATAAAAGGCACCCAAGGCGTTTGTCACCCTTTTTTAATTAAGTTTTTAGTTAAAAACTTTTTTATAAAATGTCAAAGTTTGTCATTAAAAACGGGGTTCGCCCTGTTAATAAATAAGTATGCCCATAATTATGTAATGATTTAACTATAAATAATAACATGAACAAAATTTGATTTGTTTTATAAACAAAGTATTATAGTAAACAGAATGTGTGACGTGTGACCACTGACCACTCCAATTACCAAAATCAGATGTTACAGACTAGAATTTTAATGCACCTATAAATAGTAAATATTACCTATTTTCACGTCCTAAATACAAATGAAACTTAAGCCGTGTTGGAAATATAAATGACAGCTCTTAAGTTGTATACATTTTTTGTAATCGTAAATAATAAACCTTTTCAATTACTTAAAATTCAACTCTGTATTGTATAAAATATAATTAAATTGTAACGTTACATAATATATCAAAAAAGGTAAAAATTGAAAAAATCGGGTTTTAACTTATTTTTTACCATTCAACTTAAAAAATACAGTCGAAACAATTTTAACTAAAAATTTCGGAAAAAAAACTGTGCAATAAAATCTCACATCATTTATAAACTAAAAATACCGATCCACAAAATGATCGCACATGTTGTATTTTAAATATTTTTTTATACAGCATGAGCGGTCTAACGTGTGTAGAATATCAACAAATAGAGATTAAATAAATAATTCCGGCATGTAAACAAGCTGACACACCGCAGAGTGCGTCCATATGCGGATACAAATGCCAAAACTAATATTTTCTTTAAAACTTATAGATATAATAATGTGTTAAATGTACAATGTGAACGTAAATAGTACCCCCACTGCTAACTTTTGTACCCTTAATTTTTTGTTTACAAAATTTGGCTGATGGAAGGATATGTAAACTACTTTTTGACGTAAAAATGAAAGTTGCAACAATCAAGATGGCGAATGGGCGCCATCTTAGGAAAAAAAATTAAATGGAAAGGAGGGTTTTGAGGCACATCATTTTAAAGCTCCTGTCGAGAACTTAAGAACCCTGAAATATAAAATCATTATCTTCACCCACTATAAAATGGCGGTACTTTATAAATTACCTAAATACCTGATTGGATGGCCATATTTTTGGAACTAATAAAGTTAGATGTACTTAATATTGTAAGTTCTTTTTAATGGTGATATAATACACGCGCGCAACCGCCATCTTGATTAATAACAACCATCATTTTTACGTCAAAAAGTTGTTTATATCCTTCCATTAGTCATACCCTAGGGTACAAAAGTTAGCAGGGAGGGGGACTATTTACGTGCATATTGTATAATTTTATTATAGTATTCCTTTCTGTATTAGCATTGTAACCTGCTCAATTATGAATACCAGAACTATTTTAGTGCAGTAAGACCGATATGATTTTTGTCCCGAAATTCCTGTCGCTCAACGCGCTGTGCATCGATCCCTCTTTGTTGTTGCTTTACTGGCCAATAAACGTTTTCACTTTGCTCAACGTATATATTATGTTAATTAATTTTTAGAGAACATCACTTGAATTACGATTTAAAAAAGGTCTTCTATTTTAAAATCTGTAACACAGTGGGCTGTAGTACCAATCATCAGAAGAAATCACCGGGATGACCACAATGTTAATTTAATATTTTTTAAGTAGGTACAAAAAAACTACCTATGGAGTTTAGACACCTTTTAGTTAAGATATGTAAATTAAATTATTTTAAAATATTTTTAAAGGCATAACAAAAAGATTATCTCCTCATAAAAAGTACATTCCAAGACTATTGCACGTTGTGACATTCTGTAAAAATAAATCTAAAACCCAATTTTGTCTACAAGTTTGATAGATTTATGACGTCTGAGTAGCAAACGAAAATTACCCACATTTTTTGGCGATGTTAATTTTATGTATCAGTTATTTTTTAATATAAACCAATAAAAAAATTAACTGATTTTTAAATAAGGCAAGCTTAAAAAAATGTTAAAAGATAGTAAATTTCAGCAATATTATTCTATTACTATTCTTTCTATTTGTAATAATTACCATTGATTGAGCTGTCGTTGTTCTAATATAAAGAGTTTCTAACACTCTATACTACATAAGGAACTCAAAAATTACTGGTTTGCAATAAAAATTCAAAAAACCTATTTAAAATTAGTCCGCATTACTATCTTCTACATATTTTTTTACATTTTTACCTACAGATTGTTTGTAAATGAATCGGCAATAAAAGAAATACATATTTATTATGTTCCGCTTTTAAAAATTACATTAACGAAAAAATAAAAAATATCAAAAATTTAAAAAGTCTGGTTAAAATAGCGATTGCGGTACTAAACATGAAATCTAACGACACCATAATATAAAGTTATTCTTTAATTCTTATTTCTACAAGTTATCTAATACGGCCTTTGATTTACCAATATATTTTTGTCATATTATACAGTGTGTCCTAGAATAGGTGCTACAAGAGGACAAATGGACCAAACATTTTTGAGTTTTAAAACGATATTTTGGGAAAACTGTTTGCAAGGTCGAGTTATAACTGAAAATATGGAAAATGCAGAGGAGTTTTCTACTTTTATTTTTAAAAATAGAATCAAATTGTATATGTACATGCTGTAGAGAATTAAATGTTATGTCAAAATTTATAGTTAAAGCGTGAAAGTTAAAAAAGTTATTGTCATTTTTAAATTACGCATTACAACTTAAATAAAGGACAAAAGTAAGCAAAATTTAAAAGAAAATTTAATGATTTTAAATATTTCTTTAAAATTCGCTGCCTCAAGCCAAGTATTTTAAAAGTGTTAATGCGTAATAAAAAAATTGACATAATTATTTTTTTTACTTTATTTTAATTCCTAAACTTTAAATTTTGACACATTTTTGGTACATTTGTCCTTTTCGTTACACCTATCCTGGGACACACAGTGTATAAACAAAATAAAAACAATGCTTGGACGTCCACATATGGTCAACGACATTTCCCGAACTAAAATTTATATTATTATATATATATTTGGGTGAGTCAAAAAAAAATTCTACTTCTTTTTGACCTCTGACACTAAAAAACTGCTTCTTAGGCAACTTTAATGAATGCTCGGCAACAAGCTCTTAATTTTAATAGAAAGATCCACCTCATTGCAGTTTTGCATATTTTTTCCAATCCCATACAAAAAAATTCATATATTACCATTCGTTAATCATACAGCAAAACTCTAAAAGAGTTTGTTGTACAAAAATTGAACACTCTACGGAAACGGGTCTTTTATACTTTTTTATTAGATCTAATCATTAAAAAGATATTCAAGGTCAAAGATTCAAGAATTTTAAGAAAAGTAACCTTTTTGTTTGAATTTGGTAATATAATACAAAATTATTATTGACAATGGAATTTCTACTATTTCCATTAAAAATTATACTTTATAAAAAGAGCATTTTATACGTAACTAAAAGCCAATTTTTCAGTGTCAAAAATAAAAATAGTCGACTTTTTGACCCACCATAAAATATATGTATTCATAATATATTTTTAAAAAACTGGTATATTTTTACGGATATCTGTAGTCCCTGTTCTGGAGAGGTGATGAAATTAAATATAACTGCATCAGCTTAGATTTCTTCTAGCTGATTAAATTTTAGAGCATCTAACTTATGGACGTCCGCCCACTAACAGATAAATTACAATACTATAATTACAACATTTTTACTATCACTAATATTTTGTTGCGTTTGGATACCTATTTAAATTACAAAAACAATCAATTATGAGCACTGGTAATTTTATATAGCACCCTAATATCTTATACTAATAAATAAATAGAATAAAATTAAAAAAAAATAAAAAAGCATTGAGTATGTGTCTAGTAAAAACAACCGCCTGCATACAGTGTCAGAAACTGAAATCTCTACGGTATCTCGAGATAAGCCCACAAATTTATAAAATATTCTATACAGGAAAATAAGGTCAAAGTTCACGAAATATGCTTTTAAAAGAGGATTTTCTTTTGGCGATACCCCTAAAACAATTTAAAGGGTAAGTTTACAAATCTTCTTAAATTTAAATTTAAAACTTAACATTTATAACACAAATTTAATATCTAATTTTTGTTTTAAGGACTTTCCCAAAAAATCACTTTTTAGGATTTTTTTAACTTCGAATACACATACTTATATGTGTCCTCTATACACAGGATTTTTTCAATAGGCCTTGGGGGACTAAATTTCGAGATATAAGCTTATAAAATTTGCATATTTAACATGTCCTATTCTGAAGGACGTTTTAGGTCACGTTTAATTTAATTTCATTTTAACTTTTCTTAGAATTTTTATTAAAAACTGAGAATCAATAATAATTGACGATATAACAAAAGTTTTTCTTAAAAAAAAACACATGAGCGGTACTCGTATACGAGGTATTTTAAAACATGTGAATTTGGCTTAAGAGGAAAGTACTATTATTTTTACAATATCAAAAATTTGTATATAAAAAAAATGTTTTTAAAATAAAAATAGCGTTTAAATATGCAAACTTATTTATTTTAGCTATTTTTGTAACAGATAAAAATAAAAAACCGAAAATCCCGTTTTTCTACTATTCTCGAAAATTTTTAAGGTTAGGGTAAAACTAGTTATTACATAAGTTGTAGGCTTTCTTAGAGTCGACAACTTTCAAATTTACCTTTTTTAATGGAAGTTATTATTTAGCTTGAAATTGCAAAAAAACATTTTGACCCTTACAAACCACCCCCCACCTTTACCCCCTAACGCATTATTTTGGCCCAGAAGTGTTTTTCCTACATATTTAGGATGCACTTAACAAAAGTATACCATTAGTATATATTCTTGTAAATTATTTGAAAGTAAATATATAACCTAAAAAACTTGTTAAAACAAATATATTCTCTTATAACTATGTTTCGAAGCCTCTAACGACTTTAATGGTCGCAGTACTCCTTTGAAATGTCCTTAAGAAACAAATGTAAATATTATAATCATAACTACCAAAATAAAATAATAATTTTGTTTTGAGTATGTATGTAATTTTATTATCATTATAAATTATCATATTTTTAGAATTTTAGGCCCTCATTGCTTATTTGGTTTGTCTGCTTATAAATGTATTAAATATATTTAAATTTAATAGAAGCATGAAGCGATAGAAGATTGTTGTTATGTGTATTTTTCAAACAATGATATACACGTCGTGCCACTTCAAAATTATCATGGCCAATTTTGGCCAATGCCTGAAAAAAGGCGGTCTAAAACAACGAAAAAGCGAGACCGATGCGTTATCGTAACAGGAAAGGTTTCAGCGTCCTTTGTCTAATGTCTATCTGCTAGTGTTTAACATACAAAATTTAATTGACAGCATTAAGATGGCTCGACGAGTATATCGTATACAAGGTGTTTCTAAACAAATGCGAAAATTTTTGGGAGGTGATTCCTTGTTCAAAATTAAGGGTAGTTTGCTTTATAAACATGCGGTTAAAAGTCAACCATTAGGGGGATATCGCGAAAAAATAAAAATATCTTTTTTACCTTAAAACAAAAACAATATTGTGTTTAAACTATCAGCTAACAGCAGATAATATATTTTTATAATATAAATTTCTCCGTCCAGACATGTTTAAGTTTACATATTTTTTTATTTGAAATAAGATAGGTTTAATAAAAAAAAAACAAGAGTTAAACAAGTTTTTAAATACACAGTCACTCTTTAAATCTGGTTACTAAGACTGATAGGTGTACCCTATTTCAACCACTTCTATTAATCCTAAAAAGTATAAGAATATTCAAAAAATTACTTTTAATTTTTAAGATTAAAAAACGTTATTTTTGATCATTTTTGTACGGCGATATCTCCCTAATGGTTGAGTTTTGACCCCATATTTAAAAAGCAATCTACCCTTTATTTGGAACAAGGAATCACATCCTAATTTTTTCGCTTTTGTTTAGTAACGCACTGTATGTCTCGTTTATTAATATTTATAATAAATGGCATTTGCCCATTTCTAAGCCATAAAGATTCAAATTTTCTAGGTTATTACAAAACTTTGTATTGTGGTCTACTTATAAAATATCTTTAAAAAAGCAGCTAGTATCTGCAAATTGACTTTTTGACTCTACATCCAGAGTAGCAGCTTACATATTACAAAAATATGTTTTTAAAGCAATAATTGACAAAATGTTGCAATATTACAATTACATTTTTAACAATAATTGTTCTGTTTAATAAAAGAACAGCGACCAAAAGCATGCTACTTTAAAAAACTAACCTTAATGTTGAGTTAATGGTAAAAACTACTTGGCAGATATTTTATGTTACGCACTGCATTATCGATATTTTATCTATTATATGGTAAATAAATTGTGTTTTCCTCTAATGTATATTATTCGTATGGTAATAAGGAATTTGCCATCTCGAGTATTTCGCTTTTTAGTACAGTAAATGAAGCATTTTACCTAAATTCTTTGGTCCTGCATAGATTTACCTTTGGAAATTTTAACAGAAGGAGGGAATAGCCACAAAATCTATATTAAACCTAAAAGCTAACTATAAACACGCCTTAACTCGGTTCGCTTTGGTCGTAAAATAATTAAACCAAAAAAACTTGTTTGTTTTTATAAGCCACAATTTTGCTTTTTACAGTTTTTTGATAACTTTCCAGTTATTCGCTTAAAAACCATTAAAAACGTCGATTTTTTGTCGCATCATGCAGGACCAAAGAATTCCTAGCATTTTACAATTTTTCAAGCTTCATTTCCTCTACTATTATTTGTTTAAAAGACAATGTTATTCTAAATTTAAAATAATTTAAAAATTGTTTCGACTAATGTTATATTAGGAAGAACAAAAACCAAATCACATTACATAAAAATCACTGACGTCTTAGAATACATAGAAACGGATATTCACAAGTACATAATATATAAAACTTAATTGAACGGAATAAAACTTTATTATCTGGAGAATATACAGGGTGGTACAGAATGTTGTTAAAAAAATAAGGCAAATTCTAACATTAAAAATATGAAAAAAGTTTATATAAACATGGATCCGCAAATTCCTCGTTCTCGAGATACAGGGTATTAAAATTGTAAAAAACGTTTTTTTTAGGTCTTAAATATCCTTTACCCAATTTTGTTTTAATTTAAAATGGTATTTATAGCATTAAGGGGGTGCTTAATCACAAACTTAATTATATTTAATAAGTCCAGTGGCGTCTCATGCAGCAATTGAAGGAAATATTTTAACAAAAAACGGTACGCCACTGACTGTGTAAATGTGAGTATTTTTTCTGCTTGCTTTAGATAAAGAAAATTAAAACACATCTTTTAAGTCTCTTAATTTTTTTTATTATCTTGTTTAATTAAGAAAAAAATCCACTCAATTGTCTATTTTTAGACCATAAGAGCAGCATTGCGTGAAATTTTTCCTTTAAAAAATTAGGTTTTATAATTTTGTATTGACAGTTATATCACAACAACAATAAGTACCTATTTAAATAAGGTCTATATTCTGTCTAACAACTTTTAATAATATGTGTTTGCTATTTTTTTAGTAAAGAAGTTTAATTTCCTGTATCTTGAGATCGAAGAATTTGCGGACCCATGTTTATATAAACTTTTCTTTATATTTTCTGATGTTGAATCTGCCCTTTAATTTTTTTATCGACATTCTGTAACACCCTGTTTAATGTATATAAATAAAGCTCTTTAGTAAACCTTGTTTTTTTAAAAAATTAACAATAAATTTTATAAAAACGATTTTAGAATAATAACAATGTTTAACACACGGTAAACTTACCATACTCAGGGTGATTTAAAAAACGATTAGGAAACTTAAGGTGGTGATTGTACATCATCATCAAGCTTCATATATTTTTCTTTTGATTGTTAATATTTTTTTATTGCTTGGTTATTAATTTTTTCTCAAGCTAACACCGCTGAGTCCCTGATGTGGAGCATAGACTAAGTAGATTGCGGTCCACCATTTTAGTAAATAAAAACGGCTGTATTCTAATATGTCGTTGATAACAATATTTTAAACACTATTTTATAGGGCAATTAATCTACATTTACTATTAGCCCATTTTTCTTGTAATTTTTTATGCTCTTCCATCTCCCTCGCGGTGACTTGTCTTACTTGTCCACTGAGCTTTCTTGGATCCAAATTAGCCCCAAATGTCTGAACACCCTTTGCTAGCTTGCTAAGTGGCGAAAATAGCTCTTTAGCGCTCGACACAGGGCTAGCAACTGAAGCTAACCTATTTCTCAGGCCGGAATCGCTTTGACTTTGACTTATGTTCTTTTGAATTTCGTAGTCTGAAGAAGATCTGTCAATATTTGTATGCTCCACAATTGAACTGGGGTCATCGATTTCACTTGAGGAGTGACTGTGCCTTTGATCCAATTTTAGAGTATTTGGAGGCTCTACTTTTTGCTCCGATGTAGTTATATTCTCGGAGTTAACCTATAAAAACAGAAAACTGTTACTAGGAGTATAGACGGCACCCCAAAAATCTAAATAAAGCATTTTGGTCTCAAACACAAGGAGACTCCATATACAGGGTGTGTCTAAACAAATGCGAAACATTTTAGAAGGTGATTCCTTGTTAAAAATAAAATGTAGTTTGCCTTATAAACAAGGGGTCAAAAGCCAACCATTAGAGAGATATCGTAAAAAAATGAAAAAAACAATTGTCTTTATTTTTAATCTTGAAAACAAAAAGAATGTTGTGTTTAAACTGCGAAGTAATGTCACTTGAAAAAATATAACAAAGTCCTTATAGGTGACAGCAAATAAGTAGATTTTTTTAAATAAATTTTCCCGTCCTGATACCTTATGATTTAAATTTTATTATTTTATTTTTAATCGGTAAGTTTAATTACCTTAAAATTTTTGTGAATACATCAGGCTATTTAAATTAATTTTGAGGTCATTGCGTAAGTCTCTGTTTAAATTTGGTTAGGAAGAACGATAGAGGTAGTCTATTTTCACCACTTCATTAATTCTAAAAAAGTGGAAACATATTCAGAAAGTTAATTTTTTTAACACCAATATTTCCGTACAATTTCATTGTACTAGCGCATTTCGTTTTAAAGATAAAAATAAAAACATTTTCTTTCGCTATTTTTGTATCGCAATATCTCCCCAATGGTTGACTTTAGAACCCATGTTTATAAGGTACACTGTCTATCTGTCTGATATTTTGAACAAGGAACCACATCCTAAAATGTTTTATATTTGTTTAGAAACACCCGACAAGGCTTGCAGATACCATTGGTACATCGGTTTTTATACCGGTTGTCTCAAAAACAACATCTAAATCATGGCCATACATCACCTAGTCAACGACACCTCACCATCTTACGTTCTAACGTTACTCTATAAAATTTATTTTAATAATAGGTTAAAGAAAATACTTTAAAAGACAAAGTATTCTTATACTGATATTTACCAACGATTTTAAAAGAATACTTACTTGTATGTCAGGCATAGCTCCCATACTAACATTCTGCATTATACTAGAGAGCTGCATTTGATCCAGTTGTGACGAGTCAACTCTGCTGAGCAAATTTCGTTTTTGCTCCAGTGTTGCCTCACAATCGTTACTGTTATTCGTGTCTGTTTGATTAGTTTGTCCCATTACTATCCCTACTCCTGGCAAAAATACATCTTCGTTACTTATTATAGATACTTCATTACACTCTATTCCTGAAAAATAAAAACAACCTTAAGTCACAGAGGGTGATTTAAAACTCATCCGTTAAAATAGAATCTTCGTTGGTCAAAAATAACTAAATCAATTTTGTTAATACATTTAAAAAATTAATAATTGATAATATTAATTATTTTAAGATTAGGATATATAAAAGTATTTTTTGTAACATATTCAAGCTCCATACCTCTTGCAGAATGCGAATTTTTGTGTCATTCATTTTAACTAAGTTTTTTTTTAGCTATCTGCTATACATCAAAGCATAAAATTAATAAAAAAATATATACATAAATACACTCCTGGACAAAAAAACCGGACCAATATTATTCTTAAAATTCAATCATAAATAACTTTTTGACTTTTTCACCGATTTTAATTGTCTTTTAGGCTAGTTGTAGCTCCATCCGTCAAGATTATCTTATAATATTGGGATTGCAAATAGTTTTATAACATTAGGTCTTATACAGGAAAGAGCCCAATATTGCATTTTGACCCCAATTTTCGAACACCCTGTTGAATAACCGTCACAATTTTTTATCAGTGTAATGGATTTTAAAGCCTAATCTTTTATAGACATTTCTTTTTTTTACATACATTAGTATATGTATTCTGAACGGAAATCCAAATTTTTAAAGAAAACCTTACGATTTAATTATACGTAATATACGCTATATTGGGAATATACAGGGTTATTTTTTAATTAATATATTTAACACTGTATAAAATGCAAAAAAATAAGAACATGTTTCAGGTTAAATTATGTCCGAAAATGCTTCTTTTCCAAGATACAGGGTGTTAAAGTTTAAAAAAATGCCCTTTTATCATAACTTTCCTTCCACTCCAGATATTATTACAAAATTTGGTACACTTCTTTTGACCATTATATTACATTTTTTGCTGTAAAAGTTAAAAAAAAATGTCGTTTGAACAAGATTTGTATTGAATTTTTTTAATAAAAAATAGTAGCCTACTGCTTTTTCTTCAAGTAAACATTATTTTTGAAATAAAATTATTTATTGTGGAGTTATTTGGTCTCTTGTTATTTTTCGTACGACGAACAGTTTTCGTTTTAAAAATAAAAACCATTTTAATACATGGCAAAAGCGTTAAAATCTGATATGGTGAATGTAAGATTCGTTTTTGACTTTTATTAAAAATTATAAGTACTGATTTTTTAAATTAAGTTTAAATTATAGTAATGTAAGTTTTTGACCTTTTTTTATTATAAATTAGACAAAAAGAATTTGACATACAAAACACCATATCAGATTTTAATGATTTTGATGGTCTTGTTTCCGAAACTAATAAAAATTTAGTATTTTCGTAAAGGTCTTTAAAAGATCTTTTAACTGGCAATAAATTATTTGAATTTGGTCAAAAACAAAAAAATATTCTGGATTGAACTGAAACAAAGTTTTGTTTGTCAGGTTCTTTTCTTGCCCAGGAGTGTAGTTATTTATGTCTTAGATTTCCATCTAAATAAAAGTTCTTGCATTGTTAAAAAATAAATATGGACGTAACCAGTTTTACAATTGGATTCATTTTTCGCCGTCAATGAGCCATATGAATAAAAGAAGCAAATGCTTTTGCTTTTAGGTAAAGCTAATGATCATAATATAGAAATAAAGAAGGATTTACTTCTAACGTATGAGCTTTTGCTTACAAGTGCGAGTATTCACTTATACAAAATTAAAGCTACTGAAGAGCAGCAGCACTTTCTATAAGTAAATACTGCACTTGTAAGCAAATGCTCATACGTTTAAAGTAAATCCTTTTATTTCTATATTATGATCATTAGCTTTTACTTATAAGCAAAAGCATTTGCTTTTTTATTCATATGGCCCAATGAATAATCTACACTTTATTGGCAGATGACAAATAAATCTTTAATGACAAAAATAACTTTTTTGAAAAACATACTCTAGCAAAACATAAAACTTAGGTGATGTTCCGTAAGTTAACCACGATTCTTGGTGTTTCTGGTTCTCCTTCTGTAACCTTCCATTTTCTAAAACCTGGTTAGATTATAAAACGCGGTTTCTCAAAATTTCGGTTTAAACTGTCAACCGAAACTACCGATCAAACTGATATTGGTTTTCCTGGTTTTTCTGGTTCTGGTAAGGTTTTGAAACGGGGTTTCTATCTTTCGGTCTTAACTGTCTACCGCAATTACCAATCAAAATATCTCAGTGCCTTCGGTTTATTCCTAGGAACGTGCTCATTGGTCGGAAAAGAATTTGCCTTACTGCTCGTAGCTCTCTCAGACGCGAATACTTTAAGGTTTGTTTTTTCTTTTTCTGTAAATTCGGTATTGCGTATTGGATTTTTTTATGTTAAAATGGTGGTACATTGCTTTTGTTGATTTTTTGTTTACTTTTGAGTCCGTATATAAATAATATAAAAGTCTCGATAAAAGTATATACAGGCTGTTTCCTAACTACTGTACGAAACTTCAAGGGGCGATTCCTTATATCGTTTTACAGAAAAAAGATCTTATGAACATAGGTCCGAACTTGCTTCGTTTCAGAAAAACAATTCCTTGAGCCGATTTGGTTTAAATTTTGTAGAGTTGAAGTAATAAGGCGCTTATTAAGCTCTTAATAGATTAAAATTATTGGGTACAGTGGCGTCTAAGTGGGCACAACAGTTAATGTTATTAAGAAAAGAACGTACTCCACTGACTTTTTTCTAATTTTAGGCTCTTATATTTTATTTGAATTTAGCTTAAGATTAAAAAAATAATAGTAATAAAGGCACTTTAAAATACTTTCTGAAAGATATTTGGATGACAACAAGGAGGAGTATTTTTAGTTGTTTGATCGAAAAAAAATACAAAAATACAATAAAAGTCAGTCTGTTGTGCCTACTGAAACGCCACCATACAATAATTTTATTCTAGCTGGGGCTAAATAAACGTCTTATTACTTCAAAACAACTGAAAAAGTGTCAAATATATACAATTGGGCGAATCACAAAATAATATTTTATATAAACCAAAGCGTACAAAAATGAACCGCTTTTACCGATTACCACTGTTAAACCAATGTCAAACCGTTATTTACCGGTCGGTAAACTTTGGTTAACTTTCGGAACGTCACCTTAGTCATCGCAACAACTGTATGCAAGTTGTCACCCAGAGAAGGTTTTAATCAAATAGTTAACCTAAAACATGTTTAAATTACCTTTTTCTAAACTAGCGTTGCTGCTTGAATCAGTAGCGTATTGAAGAGATCCACTTTCTGGTGAGACATGAGGTTGAAATATAGAATTTTCATATTCTTCTTCAGAGTCGCTTGAAGTTTCCTGTTTCTGTCGCTGCCCAATAGTGAAGCTTGGTTTAGCTTTGAGTTTGGACTTAAAAGATATTTTGTTTAGTTTTGAGAATTGTTGAGTCATGTTAGAGATCGCTTTGGAACCTAAAATATTATGTAATTTTAAACATTTAATTACATTATCTCTCAAAATCTTCATCTAATTTTAATCTAATTATTTAGATACTACACATAGGTAAGTACTCAAAATAAGACCAGTGCACAAACCCCTTTTTTAGAATACCAAGACACTGCTGAAATTATTAATTGCTTATTTACAAGCAAAAATAAATTTTACTTACCAGCACTTTTAATAGCAGATAACTGTGTTTCGGAAACATTTCTGGTTATCTGTGGAATATTAACTAAATCCAAATAAATACTACTACTACTCGTAGCTCTATCATATATAATTTTTGACTTTCTTCTATCTAAAGCTTGACCCAAAGTAAATGGTACTGAAGGTAATTCGGCTATATCAATTGCTACGGAGAATGCCTCACCAATTGTCTTAAGTGATTCTAAAACAAAACGTAGATATCTTACATTTAGATATACAGAGCCTAGTTGCCTTTTGCGGATTTTTACGACCATGCGCAGTAAACAAACTCGAGGGCCACCGGAAGGTTCTTGCGCATTGAAACGTCATGTCCAGTACGGGACTTACATCTTTTTAAATCATTAAATAATTTAAATATCTTAAAATCTTAGTATCTTAATGTGTAAACAAAAATATTCGTTAAATATTTATTTAATAATTTATATAATTTTACATTTCTTTATAAATAAAAATTAGGTAGTGATTTAAAAAATATATCATGGACACGATACGTCAACAGTAAATAAGGATAAAGATTTGCTAAATTATCTTTGAAGAAAAGTAAACGGATTACCTGGGTCACGTTGACAGGAATAATAATTTAATATCGTGAGTTTAATGTCACTTGACAAAAAAAAAAAGAATATGACCCTGATTCTGTGATGTATTTTGGACTACTAAACACGAATGCGTGATCAGAAAAGTCACAATTTTTTCCTGATCTTAAAAAACTTTGGGTATGTTTTATTCTTCGTTTAATAGACAGGGGCATGCGAGTCATAGACAACAATGTTTTTCTTTAGTTCTGAAGTTTTTTAGCAATTTATTCAAGAATGAAAAAGTGATGGTGACTCAGACATGCAAAATACGTTAACGTACGTTAATTCTGTTTTGAACTTAAATCAAGGGTAAATTGTGCTTTAGCATCCACCAATATATAATACTATGATTTTATATTCCGATATTTTAAGGTTAGAATTTAGCATATATCACATATCTGGGTTCATAAATAAAATGTAAAGTAATCCTTGTACTCTGTAATGAAATCAAAATGACATTTAAAATGTATTACATTGTAAAAGCAATTTTTGAACGCTACTCAGGAAATGAAACGTAAATGTCCCTTTTAACCTGGCATGTAACGAAAACTAATTAAAGATGTTTATTTATTTATTTAAAATCTAATATAAATTACAATTTTAATATACCAAAAATCAATTTATAAACAAATCAAAACTTATTATTGCAATAATTTTTTAAAAACCTGTATGTTTGTGTTTGTATAAAAATATTCTTATTTTGAATTTGAAAAAGTTTGTAGGTATTTTGTGGTTTGGAGAAAAATAAGTACCTAAATAAAAAGGGCCAAAAATAAACAAAGTTGTTCTGACAACAAAAGTAGCATCAGCAAAACATTTTTTGTTTGTTTTTAAAAACTTTTAAATCTAAAAATTAGAAAAATTTTGTTTGTTTCCTATTCTTTTAAGAGACAAATATGAAATGCGTAAAGTCGGTAAATTGTTACCGCGCTCGTGAGCACGGTAAAGAATGTAATACAGAGTTACATTCCCAGACTATTTTTGAACGCTGTAAGACAGAAAGCAATGTAATAAATAAAACATTTAGGAACGACCGCTGTAACAGAAATGTAAGAAATGTGTACTTTGTAATGATTTATGAACCAATACTTTTGTTTCATTTTGTAGAATGGTGTAAGTCGAGGCAAGATAAAGGAGACAAAAAGGAATTGTCCAAAAAAACAATGTCGCGGTTCCACAATATCAAAGCAGGAGAATGTCCGTCCAACAACTTCTAAGAATGCCATTTTAAAACTTTTTTAAAATTGGCCGCTAACCTATAGTAATAAAAAGCACTAAAAAAAGGGTAAAAAAGTATTATGGTGGCTAAATAAATATTATAAAATTCAGCTAGAGAAAAATTGGACATTTACATATCATTACACACTTAGAGTTCAGCGGCGATAAATTCACATGATTCTGCCCGATACTTCGTTTGGCGCCAGACGCGTTCCCCTTCGATTTGCTTGCGCACAAACTCATTTCTTCGCATATGAATTGTAACTTTTGCTTCGCGCAGGTATCAAGCATTAACTATCCATTGAGATCAGTGAAACAAAACAATATGAAATTATACATGTTTATAAAAGTAAAAAGAAAAATTTATGGGCAGGTACAGAAGTAGACATTGCGACAGTGGTGTAACCCCTACTCTTTTCAGTTTTGGCCACTCTCACTCCCTTCCGGCTACGCCCACTTGCCATTTAAATATAATTTTTTTAATGTCTAAGTTATTAAAGGGTAACTTTTTACCTATTTCCTCATCGACATTCTTGATCACAACTGCCATATTATTAAAAAATCTCAAGTGAGTTGATCTAAACATGTGATAATATCCAGACACTCCATTTACTTTATAGTTTATTCTTATGCAATACTTATTTTTATTTGATTTAAATAACGTATTCGACGATTGCGGCATTCCGAATTCCAGTAAATCTATATCTTTTAATTCGACCTTTTGGTATTTGGTAACTTTATCAACCTGTAAAAAAATATTATAACCTTTAATTATACTCTGGAAAGGACAGTTAAAAAATACCTAAAAAGCCAAATTAATAGTGCCTGGTACAACAATGAAATGGACTTCATGATAATAACCCTTTTAAAACCAATTTAGGGGAGTTCCTTTGACGAATCTTCTACAAATATTCTTACCGCCATATATCGAAGCGGTGGTTTAACCCAGCCTGTCAATTTTAACATGTTTCGATGTCGGACTGGGTGAACGCGTCACTTTTTTGTCGGACAAGTTTACCACAATGTTTTACGTGCAATTTTTAAACATAGGACCAAAAACGGTAAGGGTTACAGTCAGGAAACGATAAAGTTTAAAATTGACATGTTTCAAGTATCAGACTAAGGGTACATCGTGAAAATCGAATCCGATTGGACGGATCGCATTGAACCAAATACCTAGAATTTATCGGATGCAGATAATCCGGTTCCTAATTCTTTTAAATTTGACAAAGAAAAGAATATACAATGACAAAGAGAGCAAACAAATAAAAATAACCTTAAAACCTTATTTTTGTGGTATTTTTTTAATTAATTTCAATTAAGTTTAGAAAATAAAGACACAATAATCACACAAACCACAAAATAAATAGTATTACAATATTTTAGCAATTTTTTAAGCTCATTTTATTTCCCACTAATTTGTTTCTACACTTATCAGCTGTTTTACTTAACTGTCGTTTTTCAAACCTTTTCCAAAACCGTGAATATCGTATAAATTAGTGATCGGCCGAAACGATTTTTTTTGCCGATACCGATATTTAAGTTGCCGATACAGATATAATATCGGTATCGGCACATTTTTAAAAAGCTTTTAGCTATTTAATTAAATTCATGAATACAAGTACAAATTGTCAACAGAAAAAACGCTGTAAAACATTTTTAGTTAAATACTGGCATCGCCGACTTTAACACAATGCAACAAAAAGTTCTAAAAATTTTTTTTAAGCATTTTTGTGGATGGGGGTGTTTAGGCTTGGAAAAAAATAAAACAAAAGCTTTTTAAAAATTTCTGACTTTTTAAATTTTTGTCCATAAGTTTTAAGACTTTTATTGATAGAAATGCATGGCAAACCTTAAAAAAAAATTAATTTTGTTCAGGATTGTTATCATTTAAAGTAAAAATCATTATATTTTATTCTTTTTTAAAAATTCGATAGAATAAAACCAAAGAAAAACTGCTTGATGGATTGAATCGAAACTGTGGGGTTTTTGTAGGCATATTTAACTGTAAAAAGCATACTCAACATTACTTGTTTTCTCGATAGTTTTAATTTAACGCCTTATCATAAAAACCACAAAAGCCTCTTTTTAATTTCTCAAATTAATATAAAACATTTTTTTTTGTTCAAAAAACCATAGCCAATTTTTGTGAAGAATTTATTTACGATTTCAAAACCCTTTTTAATTTTCTTGTTCAATTAGCGGTTTTTACTTACAAATAAATAATAATATAAATATGCTGATAATATAAATTATCAGCAAGATTTAATAACGGTATCGGCCGATCACTAGTACAAATATAACCTCCGATCGGACTGAACTCGATTCAAATCGCTTGAAAATCAGGATTGACTTATGGCGTTCAATCCAATCTCTTACTCAACCTGAACCGTGTATATCGCCATTTTTGTCAAATTAAGTTTTATCCGATCGGTTGAATCGGATCCAGTATAACAATGTACCCTTAGTCTCAAACTGGGCGGGTTTCGTGACATTTTTAGCACAATGTTGCACGTAAAATATTGTGGTTAAGTTGTCCCACTAGAAAAGTGGCGTTTGCGTTCGCCCAGTCCTACAGCCGAAACATGTCAAAACTGACACGCTCTACCCACTAAAAAAAAATTAAAAGGGTGATTATTATTAGGTCCATTTCATTGCTGTACCAGGCACTATAACTTTTATCCTAATGACTCGGCTTAAAACTAACAATACATAATGTATAAATAGTAACTTACCTGGTCATCGTAATCGGCAACATAATACGAATCCCTAGTGAGTATTAATATAGAATCCATCTCAGTTTCGTTAGGATCTCCAGTAGTGGGATCAGCATTAATAAGACCCCACGCTCCAACTACTAATTCCGGCTGACTAATAAGCATTTTCTTACAGTCTTCGATAAGAAGCTTTACATGTTCTGCTGTTGCTATACTGTCTTCTTCGTAGTTAGATTTCGATTCGTTAAAGAGATCATCGGGTACATAGTTTCCTAGAAAATACAGCATGTTATTAGTATTACCACAAGACGAAACGAGACGAAACGAGACGAAAAATCGAGCTTTTACAAGGTAAAATCAACTCTAGAGAATATGACTTCGAAGTGTTAGTGGGAATGCAGAATTAGTATCCCTAAAAACATTAAATTAACTAAACAGAGTGACGGTTTTATTTATTTAGGACGATAAAAATAAACCAGTTACTGGGGTGTTTTGTCTTTTAAAACACATCTATCAACCCGTTAAGCAACACCCCATGTCACTTAAACATTTTAAATGGTAACATCCCCATGTGGTACGTCTCTGATAACCGAAAGTTAGTTATTTTTAATTTTTCTCTTTAACTCATTTAGCCCTATACATTCAGCTAATTCTTATTGACAATGACATGTCCGTTTTTCTCATTCATTATTATGGTAGGGGAGTCCAAGAGGGGATTTTGGAATTTACTACAGCGCGGCAGATTAATATACCGGAGGATACCTTGTAACGGTTAAGTACCTCCACCAAATATGAGCCCCGTATACAGGGCTGATCATAAAACAAAAATATATCCATCAAAAATTGTCGAGCGCGTCAGATTAAGATAGGGTAAGTTAATTACATGCCAAACAGTGTATATTTCACTAATCTGACAATCTGAGAATGAAGTAGAGGAAACAGAGGGCTACAAAGAACAACGTCAGATTAACATTTTCGAACGTGGCTTTTTTTATAAAAAAATTATTTAGGGATAACGAAAAATATATAATCCGATACAATCCGAACGATTTCTACAAGCCGAAAAAATAATAGTATTTTTTTGACATATTTAAAAGTCTATAACCACTTTCCCCACCGATAATAAGATATACATTATATAATTTTTTTCTCCTTATCATTTAAGCTTTGCAACCCAATAGGTCTCTATGACGCTCGAGTTAATCTCCATTTAGCATCGTGGGCTTCCCTACAATTATAAACGTTTGAAATTCCCTCGAGTCGAAAATATGCCCCTTCATAACTTTTTTAGATAAGATATATTAAAGAGGAAATTACAGATATTTATGTTTTTATTTTTTTTTTTTGTTTGACGTGATAACGTCTTATAATTCGATGGAGCTGGCTACACGCACAAAAAACATGACTCATGCGGCGTTTTATTTAAAGCTTGAAGTGCAAGCAAGAGCGCGGAAGAGACACAATCGGCAGCGTTCGACATCTGTTTTTTCTCACTTTGAGCGGTGCGCCTGCTATACAATAATACATTTACATGTTCTTGTCAAGTAGGAAGTGCAGTGTAAGTGAATGTGGTGTAAATTGTTTAATTTTATCTTGAAAAATGCAACCATTCCATCAGTATTTTCTTAAGACGTTGTCACGTTCAACTATCGTCAGTAAACCGACTTTGCAGACAACCGATTTTTTTTAAATCTTTTTGATAGCCCACGAATGCTTCTTTCCTAAGTACTAGACTAACGTGGGTGTGGGGTTATTAGATGTTTAACCCATATTTCTCCCTGTTCCGTCAACGTTGCCCCATTTTTGAAACATGCAGTATTTGCATTTCACAGCATCTTTGCTGCTTTTTTGATGGTAAAATTTGAAGTAAAGTAAAATACGTTATTTATATTCCTCCTGGGTTTTGTAAGAACGGTCTTTTTTATTTTTTGATATTTCTCTTGGTTTAGAAAATATAGCTATTGAAAGTTTTAAAACATGCAAAATATTAGGGTTTTAGAAATAAAAATTGTTCTGGAAAAAAGAATAGTTTCTTAAGTTAGCTTTATCCTTGGTAGAAAAATGGTAGCCTTCTCTCTCTGTATAGAGAAGAATAGTCTATAATACGCTTATTTTTTTAGACTAAAAGATGAAATATTAACTGTGTTTGTTGTTTTCTTTTTTGATATGTTTTACTTGTTGTATTTAAGTAAGTGATACGCACATATTTCTAAAAACCAGTTTCTTACCTAACATAATATCTATGGTTCCTTGTCGGGCAGAATCCTTAAAACGGCTGAGGTAATACCTAGAAAAGAAGTTTTTTTTCGTGGGTCAAGATACATTTTACTGAAAATAAAAACTTGACAAAGCTTTTTAAGTAAAATACACAAGTTAGTTCGGAAAAAGGGAAAATTAAAATGATATTTTGAATAGCAGTATTCAAAAAAGAAAAGGTATATAAAAAGGATTATGTAACTGATTAAAGCATTTAAAGATGCGGTTTTAGAGTGCAGAAATATTTTAAAAACGCTGCTGCAAATTTCACTATATGTATACAGGGTGCGTTTTTTCGAAACACCTCTATCAACACCTTAAGTTGCACCCCCAGTCACTTTTAAATCTTAAATGGCAACATCCCTATGTGGTATCTCTCTGTAGAGATTATAAAAATGCGTTTCGTTGGTCATAAAAAGTTGGGGTAAAATTAATCACTACCCTTAAATTTAAAAAAATCATACTTTATTATTTATAAAGATTACCTGAACATGTTTGGTTAAATTATTATAAAATTAATTAAAAATTAATAATAAATTAAAATAATACTCCCTGTGAAGCTAACCGGCCCCATAAGAAGTTCTGGTTAGTTGTGTTGTTATTGATTTTACCTCAACTTTTTTATGATCAAAAAATCCTTTTTTATTTGCTTTTCAGAGAGGTGCCCCATATGGGTTTTTGCCATTCAAGATTTTTAAGTGACTGGGGTGCAGCTTAAGGGGTTAATAGAGGTGTTTTGAAAAATACGTCATTTATATTCACCCCAGGTTTTATAAAAACGTATTTTTTTTGTATTTGCCTTGGTTTAGAAAATATAGCCATTTTAAAAACGCACCCTGTATCCGGTTCTTCTTTTGACAAAATCCTTATGCCTAGCATAACTTTAAAGGAAGACAAAGTTTTCCTAAGCTCCTAATTTAACGGTTATTTTTAGTACTTTAAAATATATTTTTAAAGTATTATTGTAATTATTTTGTAAATAAGCAATGGTTATATTTTTTTATAAGTTAGCATTGATCATATTTTTTAGGTAAGTTTAAAGGAAAATGCCTTTCAATATAGGAAATTTTACACAGCTAAAACGGAAACATAATAAAAAGATTATTCTTTTGCCATACATCAAAATGGCTTTTATTTCGTTAAATAAAAACCCTATGTCGTACGAAAAAATATCTAGATGCCTAATTAACTTTCAAGTAAATGATTATTGCATAAATAATATTGATTCAAAGAAAAAGAAGTGACATATTGTTTTTTTTCTTGAAAAAATTCAATACAAATCTTGTTCGAACGCCATTGGTATTTTTTTTTTTTTTACAGCAAAAGATGTAAAACGTAATGGTCAAAAAAACTGTATTAAATTTTGTGGAAATATCTGGAGTTGTGGAAAAGGTATGTTAAAAAAGGCATTTTTTTCTTAAAACTTTAACACCCTCTATCTCGGAAAGAAAGCATTTTCGGGCATAATTTTATTTGAAACTTTTTCTTATTTTCTTGCATTCTATACAATGGTAAAAGGAAAATAACAACTTAAAATTAACCTCGTATAATTAAGCACATAATGGCAACAAAAAAATTTTTGTTAATAATTGTATAAAAAATGTTTTAAAATTAATAACGTCATACAATGAATACTAAATACGGACATATTATTGGTCTGCAGTGGGCAGCCTATTTTGCATGGTGTTACCCTGGAGGTATAAATATTAATGCGTTGATTTAACTTCATTTCCAAATTCGAATCTAAGGCACTTTGACCATGAAAAACGTTTCAAAATCAAGTACATAATTCGGAATTTAAACAGAGACTTGTGCCAATCGGCTAAAAATTGTCTTCTTCTTCTGCACAATCAGATTTTTTTAATTTTATACTTGAAAAATTAATGGTATTGTCGGTAATAAGTACGTAATTTTGGTGTTCATTGTTTATTGATATATTAATTTAATTTAGTATTTTACCATTTTTTTATAAAGCAGCATTCACAATTATTTCAAAATAAAAATCGGTAGATAATATTTTAATATGTTACTTAAACCTTGTTTTTTTTGTATCTAATAAATTACATTAAATAACATTAGCCATTACCTAAAATTTAATAAAATGATACGTGCGTAAGCAAAGAATATAATAGCTACCGCAATAGAAGCAATTCAAATGGCTGAATTACGAACGATATATCGGCACGCTCTTATATGGACAGCTTCGGAGTCTTTATAAGCGGGCTTATAAGAGGGCTTCGATTTTCGGCGCCGATTTCATTACACGTGTCCGTAATTCTGTTGCGGTAGCTATGAAATTCTTTGGCGTAAGTAATGAGAAGTTATTTACGATCTACCTAATTAGCTTTAGGCATTATAAAAAAAACTAAATATAAATTTATAACCAATGGCCATAAATTATTCCAACTAGTAAAGTATCAAAGAATATGTTGACTGCAAAAGGTTTATACTTTTACTAAAGTTTCTAGGTAAAAACACAGTATTTAGAATCCACTCCGCAGCATAGTTTATGTCAGAAGGCAAGAACTGCCCTGGGTAGATGCCGAAGACTTTGCCCGGAAAAGAATTAGGGACTCAGTCCGAAGATGAACCTATGGTTATACAAAATGGTCGTCAGACCAATGATAACCACGGGTCAATTGCCTGGGGTGCAAAGACGCTACAAAAGACGGCAATAAGGCAATTACAAAGCATGCAGAGACTCGCTTGTCTATGTATTGCAGGGGGCCATGAAATCGACCCCTACTGCAGCACTGGAAACGCTGCTTAATCTACCACTTCACATCTACATACAGGGTGAAGTGAAAGCGATACAATACCAAATCTCAAACAAGGCCAGAGTCCTATCATAAGACAGGAAGGGCCATACAATGGAGATTCAAGGAGGACCCCGAGGCCACGAGGCAATGAAGGAAACTGATAAATTGGCAAGGAGGGGCTGGTGGGACAATGGTAGGTCCTGAGCCCCTACTGTGGTATTCCATCAATCACAAGACTGGTGGAGGAGAACACCAGGACAGCGTCAGGCGAAAGTGTTCATCAAGGCTTACTCGCCAGAATTTACAAAGACCTTCTGAATTATAACCGGAAGGCAGTAAGAATAATAGTGGGTCAACTGACAGGTCATTGCAGACTGAATAAACACCTGGAAACTATGGGCCTGGCAGAAGAGAAAACCTATGTAGGTTCTGCCAGGAGGAAGAAGAAACCGCAGAACACGTATGGTGCTACTGCGAAGCCCTTTGTCGTCTGCGGTTTTGCAAGGCTGGGTGAAGAAAAACCTAAAGCGGCAAGATATACCAAGGGGCCAGTTTCAAGCTTGTGGAGTCTGATGAAACAGACCGGCTTGGATAGCGTGCTTTCTAACCTATGGACGGAGGACACACAATAAACCTGAGCAGGTTGCAGTGTTAGAGGGATATGCAATCCACCTCCTAATCTAATCTAATCTAATCTAATAGTTTATGTCGACAGAGTGCTAAAATAAAACTTTTACGTAAATTAATGTGTAGAGATCGAACGCTCTAAGAACAACACCGCTACGTCATCATCTGATGTCAGTTCGCTATTCGGTCCCCGCCTAATTCAAGTCAAGTGTCGCAGTTAGTTATTATATATTGGAAACACAAATAATTTTAGTGCATAAAGTACCGATATTTTTGGTGTTTTAAACACCGATTTTTGGAAGACATGTTCACTGTTAAATAAAAAAAACTAAAAAAAAACAAATAAACACACTCTCACTAAGACACCTTCAAAATATCTGACGACACGATACCGTTGTTCTGCAAATAGTCCCGTCGCTAAGGGTGGGTGAAGCTTGATAACCATTAGGATTATGACGCCGCGGTGTTTTTCTTTAAGCACTTGAGCCCTAACAAATTGTTAACTTCCAGTAACAGAAAAATAATTTGAAATTTCTATGCATAATGGAAAAAAGACGCTTAACATTCTTTGCTTGTAACTTCTCTCTGGCCTTCGCAGTGGGTCTTTCGCTTTTAACCCAGGTGATCGGAGTTCAAATCCCCAGCCGAAAAAAACATTTTTTGTTAAAAGTTATTTAAAAATAACGTCCGTGGCGTTGTGGGACTACCAGGAACTTGGTCAACATTGACGGAACGATCTAGAAACCTGGCACCCACAGTACTTTGGTACTTAAGCACAAAGGCCTTCGTCGGCTGTCTCAATGACTTAAAAAAATGTTTGTTGAAGTTGCATTTCATATGATTATCGCGCAGCGTTACTTTAACTTTAAAGCAACAACATGCAAAATAAGTGGCTTAAAACATAATATTAAATCAAATAACTTATAGCACCAAATTGAACCTCACAATAAACACAAATGTTAAATTTAATATTTTTTATTACACTCGACATGAATATCATAAGAAATCTTTGGGACTGACCTAGATATTTGATAAACTAGGTTAGCTAGCTCAAATTCTTGTTGCAAAGCTAGGTGAGGAGCAAAGGATGGAGGATCTGTCGGAAGATATTCATTTGCTATACAGCTCGCAATACGTATATATGCCCAGAAATCTTGAATTTCGTATTCACGTAACCGCACGCCTTGCATTATGTCTAGAGCGCATTGACGAACTGAGTCCTTAAAGTGATTTGTAAAGTATCTACAAATAGGAGTGAAATCAAAATAAGTGTTTAGTGTTAGATATTTTTAACTCCGTAAGACTCCTAAACAAAAAAACTAACAGAAAATTGACAAGATTGGTTTAAACTGTCAAATTATATGGATCATTAACCAGAACTAAAAAACAGTTGCTTTATTACTACCTATACAGAGTGGCCCTAAGTAATGCACCAAATTTAATTTGAGAATTGTGAAGTTAAAATATTGCGTTTTAACTAAACTTACCTTACTACAAAAGTTAAAAAAATATTTTGTAATTATTTGGATAATATTTAATATATTTTGAATATTCTAAAACAGGGTTACACATAATAAGCTACCCATTTTAATATTTGAATTAACATTTTTTAGTTTACCGAACAGTGGCGGCGCCAGCATTTTTTAAGTTGGGCGATATCCGGCAGAGAAATTTAGAGGGTGGTCAGTAAAATGTGCAGTGCAATATTGTTATTATATGAAAACATGGCATTTTAAAATTCAGTACAAATATTTTAGAAGCTCATTTTTAAGGATCCCAAAAACTGAAAACAAAAACCCCTTCAACCTGCAATCATCGCAAATTTGGTTAAAAAAAAACTGTGGCAACATTTTCGCATCAAATCTCACCAAAATTTGCACATCCCGATCAGTTAAAAAGTTGTATTTATTTTATGTCTTAAAGAAGGTAAGAACCCATTAATTTATTAAAGATTCTTTCACCATAGGGGGTATTAATGAGGGTAAAGCCTGTTGATGACTAAAATTTTATGTGTAAAATCAATTTTAAAAGTTAAGCTACACCAGCACAATGGCCACAGAAAAATTCAAATATTTGGTTTTTGCATGTTTGTAATAAAATAAACGGTTTATGAGAAAATTGTTTGCTTAGTAGGCTGTGTAAACCAAAAAATATCTAACCACCACCTTTAGTGATATATACAATGAGAATCTTAAAAGAGTCCCTCCCGCCTTTATCTTTTGAATGGGACAAGTTATTGAGATCGGGTAAGATTGGGTAAAAGGGTGTAACTTTAACTACTTTTTGACATAAAAATAATTTTGGTTTAGAAGGCACTAGCAACTTTTTTTTAATGGAAAGAGGGGTCATGTGGCACTTTGTTTTAAAGGCCTTTCGATTCTCTATTAAGCACCATTTTATGTTTAAAGATCGGTCCAGTCATTCTAAAGGCACAGGCGTTTGAAGTTTAGCCTCAATTTGTACATACATTGCGGTTTTTAAAAGTTTTTACCCCCTTAACTTTTGAATGGGTAAAGATATCGAGATCGGGTAAAATTTGTGTAAAATGGTGTCACTTAAGCTACTTTTTGGCATTAAAATAACTTTGGTCGCGTGGTCTAGTATCAAAGGGGCACTGGCAACTTTTTTTTTGCAAATAGAAATGAAGGTGATGTAGCACCTCGTTTTAAAGGTCTTTGAATTTTCTACTTAGCACCACTTTGGTTTTGAAAATCGACAAGGCTGTTCTAGACTTACAAGCCAATTTCATTAAAACCGCGCTCTTTGTACGGTATTTAAGCCAAATTTTAAACGGTTCTAAGTGTGGAATGGCTAGGCCCAATTTCAAAAACAAAGTGGCGTTGACTAGATAATGAAAGAGCCTTTAACAAGGTTCTACATAATTTCCATTTCTATTTGAAAAAAAAGTCCCATTCAAAAGACAAAGTGGTAACTATTTTAATATCATCACTGTATTTTATTTTGTTAATAAATGATATGGTCATTAAAATTTTAAATAGGTACACATAACTGAGGGGAAAAAATTTGGATTTTTTTAATCATTTTATTAGGATATTTTATTTCACATTTAAATTTTACACTTAAATTCGTTTTTAATGACATATCGCAACATACTGATAATTTTTAATAGGCGACCATAGATCATTTATTCAAGAATTCCATAATTCGGATTACTTGAATATGAGCTGACTAAATAATTGATATAAATGGAATGGTTTTTGAACATGACTTTTTGCCACCCCTGGCGCCGCCACTGTTACCGAACAAACTTTTTATTATACTAAATTACAGCTAACTCTTTGGGATTTATGTTAACCTATAAATATTTGGCTAATTTAATTCTAACTTTAAAAAATCACGTCTTCTAAATGACCTCCACCAACTTCAACACATTTTTTAATATTAGATAAAAAGTGGTTTATTAACGGGAACCAATTTTTTCCTGCCTAAAGTCAAAATTCGTGAAGCAGTTGAAGGAATAAACGAAGGTTTGCTACGCCGTTTAATGAACAACTTTTATCTAATATAATTAAATTTTTAGGTATTAACTAGAGGGCGCTACTTAGACTATTTGAATTTCTCTTAAACGTTGCAACTTTTTGTGCTTTCCTGTGTGTACCATCCAAATAAAATATTTAACTTTGCTATGCATTCTACACAAAAAGATGTACAGGGTATTCCATTTAAGAGGAAAATTGGCATATTTTTTTACTTTCATAATATTTTTAAAGAAATTTAAAATAGCCCATCGATGTATTTTAGCTCGGAGAATTTAAAACTCGTATTAAAAAAGCATTTCATGAAAAACAAAAGACTTACGCCATAAATGGTGTAGTTTTTGAATGGAACACCATATTTATTATTCTATTTTTGAATTTTATGGTCAATTCTAAGTGTTTTTGATAAAGGGTACAACATGTTTATCTTTTACTGGTTTTAAGTTATTGACGCTTAAAAGATCACATATTTCATTCAAAGTCATTTTTGTTATTTCTTTGAAAATTATCAATGTATCTTCTTTTTGCTTCACTGGCATTTTCTTCACGCTTGTAATATAGCGTTACTATCTGTAGTTTTTTATCTAACGAATAATTCATTTTAAAAAACTAGTAATAAAGTCCACCAATAGATAAAAATTTTAATGACTTGGAAGCATTGGGTAATCACCTGTATTACCTTTATTGTGTATTAATATATTTAATTAAATAGTATTAGCCGAAAATATGACTCTTTAGGCATCGATAATCCAAAAATTGTTAAAGACAGACATATAGTACCTTTAATAAAAAATACTTAGAATTGACCAAATAATTCGAAAATATAATTAATAATATTGTGTTCCATTTAAAAAATTCAACACTGATGGCCTAATTCTTTTGTTTTCATGCAGTTGTTTTTTTATTTTTAAATACGATTTTCAAATTTCCCAAGGTAAAATACATCGATTGGCTATATTGAATTTATTTAAAAATATGGGGAAGGTCAAAAAATATGCCATTTTTCTTCCTGTACCTTGTAAGAATCGTTCTGAGCAACCATTTTCTAGATATTCGCGTTTAAGTTATTTAGTGCAACCCAGAAACAGCGTCTAAGCCATAACTATAACTGCCTCATCAGAAACAAAAGATATTTGATGTATTCATCCATATACTTTTAAATTGCACCAAACCACTCAAATGCAAACATCTTGAAAACGGTGGATCAGACCCATTTTTACAAAGTACACCTTTTTATGTAGAAAGCATAGGAGAATTTACTGACTTACTTAGGTGCTACATACAGAGTAGCACAAAAAAGTTGTGACGTTTTAGAGAAATTTAAGTAGTGTAGGTGGCGTCCTTTAGTTAACACATAATTATTAACATCAGATATGAATAGATTATGTCAGAAAACCCCTAAATACTGAGATTTATAACAATATTCCAAAGATATCAAGTATCATCGAAATAATTTAAAAATAGTTTTTGACACCCTGTATCTCAGTTAATATCAATTTTTTTACTACGGTAAGTTTAGTTAAATCGCAATATTTTAACTTCACAATCCTCCAGTTGAATTTTGGCGCATTAATTAAGGACCACCCTGTTATACAATGTTGTAAGGAGATAGCGTAACGGTCAAATATCTCATAACCTAGGCGCCTTAGAAAAAAACATAAAACTAAAGTTGCATAACTATATGACAATGGGTGACAGGGTGTTTTATTTAGTAGTATAACAAAGGTATTTTTTCTTATGAACCGCCTTGTATATTAATACATATATTTTAAAGACATTTTATATAGAGTGAAATGCACCACCAACAGCTTTCGAAATAATTAATTTAATGGTTAATAGTATTGGATTTTAACTAACCAATAAAAAATATTAATAAACCCCTTAATGTTTTGAAAACCTGAGTAAATCAAATTTAAACAAATAAATGACATAAGTAACTCACTACCTTAATTAATTTATGTCTGGTGTTTGGTACCAAAAAATATAATAATTTTTAAATCTGCATACATCATTATTTTGAAAATTGTTTCATAGATGCATTACACCCTGTACAAAATGAATTTAGAATGTATCGTGGATTCCAAATCTTCAAAGAAATACATGGTCTTTCATTTAAGAAAAGATAACAATGGTTTGGCGAAACATCTTGTATATGTATGGGCTTCGCGAAACGACAGCGCTGACGTCTGTGAAAATTGCCTACAGGATCATCTTAAACATTTATAAAAAAATAATACAAAAAAACTTATTTTGTCTAAATGCTGCTTATGTAATTAAATTGGTATTAGTTTACGAAGTATACTTAAAAGTCAAATTAAATTTCATGAATCTCAATCAATAGCCAAGGTCGTTCACTCAAAATGTAAATAACATTTAGGTCAATTTTCTGTTAATGTGCAAGTTTTAAATGTCTGCAAAACTTGTTTTTTTTTTTAATTGGGGCAATGTTTTAAATACATATACCATATGTTATTCTTTATTTTACCTATTTGCGGAGTTCATTCCATCTTTCATTATGCCTGTAAATTTTCGTTCTCCAGTTCTTGTATAATCACCCTAAAATTAAAATTAATTATTTAGATAACTTTAACGACAAGCCTATCATGTCCTAACAGAAAATTACTACAAAGTACATACTTTTAACGCATTTGTCCCTGCATACTGCTTACTAATTGTATCTCCATTATTAGCCCACAATAGCTGAAAGGTGTGTTTAATGTTATTTGGTATATCTCCCTCTGGAGATACCAATCCTAATTTACAAAACTGCATTTCCATAACTGCTTTGCCCAAAGCTGTCTAAAAATACAACTGTCACTGTAACACTAATGTAGGTACTATAAAAGTATAAGTATTTATCAAGTATTCTAGTTTTAATTTAAAAAATCAAGAAGACGGTTTTTAAAAGCAGAGCTAATGAAACAAAAAGTGAACAGAATAATCATAGTGTTTTTTATTCAAAAAAATATAAAACTAAAAATTTTGTCTTGTTAAATTACATCTTTTATAGCAAAATTTGTCTTTTAAACTACCAAGCCTTCATCTCATTTTTTTTTTTTTTTTTTGGGATATTGTCACACTCAGAATTGGGGTGTGATTAGGGATGTAGCTTAAAAATAAAAATAAAAGATAAAGTTAACATGTGTGTGTACACAGGGTATATTGATGTAATTATATACCCCAAATATAGTTAGTATTTTATTTTGGCACTTCCAAAAACAACGTAAGATAAAATATTTAAGTTCATCAAAAACAAACAAAAACAGTTAACTCAACCAATTGGTGTCATTTTTATGTTGTAATAGGTCAAACTTAGGTGGTATATGGTATACATGCAAGTTAAAGGATTATATGTATAGATATACTACAAACAAATAAATTTTATTTTATTAAATTAGGGTGTTAAACCTAAATTAATTTTATAATTTATTTTAATCTACTTATAATATTTTTTAAATATTTTTCTACTTTCGAAATGTTGAAGGTATTGTATAAATATTTTAATTGATTCTAAATTTTTCTGAATTTCTGTCCTAGTATCTCAAAAACATGCATAGACAGATTGAATAAAATGTAAAGTACTAACCCATTTTTTGTTTCAGAAATAATATGGTATAATGACTACCAGCCCTAACTGTATTCTAAATGTGTAAAAATAAACTCACAACTGATAGTAGAGTGTACTTTTAGAAATACCAAACACTATTGTCATGACTCGATTAATTGGGTATTTTTTATTAAAAAAAAACACAAAATTCAGCCAAAAATTTAACAAAAGTATATTAAAATATTCAAACTCAAACTCAAAATATGCTTTATTGTCCAAAGAACAAAATTCTCATTGACAAAGCGATAAAAAAATATATACATTTAAGAAAATAAAATTTATATATATACATATACACATCTAAATTAACAAGGTAGATTAAATGATTGTCATTAAATGCAAAAAAAATATATAACAAACATCTACATAAAAAGCAAACAACAAATTTTAAAACCGTCAGTATAAAAGATAAAACCATGAACAATGTACAAACAATTAAAATAAGGTCTACTAAAATAAAGCTACAAAACAACACTGACTCTGTAACTGTCACTTAAAAACAACAAATTTCTTATTATTTGTCATCATAGTTCACAGTATTTTATTGAATTTAAAATATTTGACTATGTCACTAACTAAAAATATTTTATTAACTTTTTTTAAATGTTACTCTTTGTTTGTCTTTACCAATAATTTCCCAAGTTTATGCATATAGATTAAGAATCACCCTGCATATTTATCGCCAAAATGTAAAAAAAATATATTTATTACTCTCACATGCCAAATGTATACCTACTTGTACTACATTGGTTCTGTCTAAACAGTCCATACAATTCACTCTAAAAACTCCATTTTGAGAACAAATATGACCTTGTTTATCTCTCCAACAGTAATGCATATCTTTTATAACATCTGCTACAGCATTTATTAAAATAGAAACATTTTCAAAGTGCATACCTTTACTAAAAAGTACAAACTTATGAATAAAAAAAAACAAAAAATATACTATTAAGCCTAGTCTACACCAACATACATTTTCCCGCAAACATAAAAACATTTGTATAAGAACTGTATGAAAGCTGTTTAAAAACATTTAAACAAATCAGTGATACTAAAGGAATTTCGGAATTTAAACAAATGGTTGTTAACACATTTTAAACAGCTTTTATATAGTTTTTAAACAAATGTTTTCATGTTTGCGGGCAAATGTATGTAAGTCTGGACTAGGTTGTAGGATATAAAAATAAACCATGGTAAAAAGGTAAAACATTTCTGTGTTAACTTATTTTACCATACATTCAATACAAGGAAACTCCTCTATAAACAGTAAACCAAATTTGCACACAAAGCTGATAAACACTCTTTAAATGGAAAATATGGATTCTACTTACCAATATTCATGAAAATCAAAAGTCACATAAGTAATGAAAGAACTATCCAAAAGTAACATGTGATGAGAATATGCGTCAAATATAACTTTTTCTTTGCCACTTTGATCAACTAAATTAATTGCACAAACAGGGCCATACTTTTTTATTTCCGAACTAAAGTGTTTTTCAAATGCTTGACATGTTTCATTTTCCCCTAGAAAAAATATTGCAGATAATAGTATAAATAAAATCTTACTTTGTAATACAAATGTGATGAACTTTAAATAAAACCTAAATAAAAAAATTACCTTTATCTAGTCTAGGAGGTGGCCTATACTTATACCCTGGTTGTGACCAAAATACAGGAACTGAACCTCTAACTTGTAGAAATGATACTTCATGGGTTTGATATGTTATTATTTGTTCTGTCTCGACGTAATTTGCTACCTCACCGTCTTCATCTACTCCACGTCTTTTGTACCTGTAAAAACAAAAAGCAAAAAGGCTTTTAATACCAAAAAATTTTAATATCAGTTATAAAATGTTTACAGTTGATTTTGTTACCTTGTTCCAGCTCTAAACCTACTTCTTCTGGACAAAATACATAGAGTAAATATTTCATATTGTTTTTCTTTGTCATCTTCACCAATATAAGGACCAACTTCTACTTTGCAGTCTTCAATTTGTATGTAACCTTGGATAATTGGTAATATCCAAGGATCGCACAATGTATTCTAAAACATTAATATTATAGCAACATTATCTTAACAAAATTAAGAAAATCTACTACCAATCAATGGGCAGAAACAGTAATGTAGGTATTTAGTTTACAAGAGATCAAATTAAAGTATATTTTGCTATTTTTATAAACTCCTGTAAAGAAAAAATAATAATTCAGAAATATATGAAATCAAAGGCATACAATATCTTACTATGAGCTAATATGGTAAAAATACAAGTATTTATAACATAGATTTTTATAATTCCATAAAACAGCACATTCGTCCAAATGTTTTCAGACTGTTCTAAATAAATAAAAATGACATCAAAGAATGTAACTGTTAAAATTCACATATTAATGACTGTGCCAATCTTATTCTTTGAAATTGTTTCTACTTACCTCACTTTTTAACAAGCACCCCAACATGTGCTTATTCCAGAAAAATTTGTCATCTACAGTTTTCCATAAACATTTTAAATTGATAAGTTTATTTTTTTCCAAGTGACACAATCTCTGCAGAGAATTTGTTAAGTCTGCGGTATGAGAATAATAGAATGAGTTTGTGTCTGTAAAAATTTTATAAAATTCTTCAATTATTTGTTTTTCAAATTTGTCTTTATCTTTAATGTCCCTCTTAGGCATTCCTGAAGCCATGGCTGCAGCCTGCTGAGTGGTATTTTTGATAGTATTACCAGCACTTTTAGGGTTCCCCATGTCTTACTCAGGGTGTTTTTCTGTATCTCAAGCAAAGAATTTGTATTGCCAACTTTTTAAGTCCAATTGTTTTGTGCTTGCTACATTGCCGTAAATTTAATTCAACATTTTCTGTACTTAAAGGTAAAAAACCACGGACTTTATATTATAAACTATGTTGTCTCCATGGAGTTTACCAACCACAGTACTTTCTTTGATAAGTAGTAATCTGGGGTCAAAAAGGGGACTATGCTCCACTTTTCCTATGATTCCATCACATATTCCTAAGCATATAGGATCTTCTGCATCTGGTAAGTCCCATCCTAAAACAAAAAAAAAGACTACTATGAAGTGGCTGCGTTATGCTGATTCTAAGCAAAGCCAATGTTTTTCTGTATTTATTATTCTTATTTTTTTAGCAAACAATTCTTATAATACATACGAATATTGTCACTATCTCTTCACCTTCATATAAAAGTTTTATAAGTAAAACACTTGTACAAATGTACAAAATACTGTTTACCACCCACCTACCTGTTTTTGGAATGAATGCTCCTGTGTTTCTGTCCCACCACAAAGAATATTCACCTTTTACGAAAATATAAAACTCACTAGTTCTAAAAAGTTCCATGTCTTTCTTTAAAAAAAACAAAATCCTTTGCCTAAACTGCCCCTTAAAAATTTTATGACCTGTCAAAACACCAAAACACAATCAACCTTGAGGTTAGTGACGTCAAATGAGGAAACCACTTTGTGAAAGAGCCAAATGAAGCTAAAATAAGTGCGACGGAAAAAGACGATCGTGGAAGATGAGTAATAATCGGGTTCATTAATTGGTAGTGTATCTGACGTAGGCGACGGGACGGGAAGTAAAATATCAATGAATTCGCACATGCGGTGCAATGTCGACAGGATTTTTCAATGAATTCCTAAAAAATTTTGAAACGAAAAAAAGTAATATTTGTTTAGCACGAGAATATATAAAAATGAGATTATTCATGTGCTGTAAACGTGAGTTTGACATCAAAATCCCCAACTTTATGTGTATCCACAATCCGCAAAATATTTTTTCATTTTTTGTAAATTAATAAAAGAAATAAATGCTCGATATAATTAAATATTAAACGCTGTGTCCCTTTGTCCTATTTCCTTTTTAGATGTTTTCTACAAAGTTAGCATAGATATGAACATACAAATTAAGGAAGTTTGGGATAATAAATATGACAATTATTTCAATGAAAATATTTTAATACAATTATGAAAAATATAAACTAAACATAAAATACAAAAATTTGTTATAGATACTTTCTTAAATAATAATGTACATTATTGGAACAACAAACCATGCATTCCAAAATCCTACGAAATAGTAAAAAATATTTAAACTTATCATTACATTATATGTAATAGTTTTGTATTTTATCACCATAAAGCTTATTTATCTACCACATCTCTTCTTGCTACAAATAAATTTAATAATGATATTATTCACGAATTTTAAAATGAGGGATTAAATAATTTAGCGCACATTTAATACATGCTTAACAAGACACTTTGTAAACAAAATCTTATGTTATTCCATTTCTGCATGATTTGATATTAAAAATAATCCACAAATAAATGTAAATTATTGTAAATAAACGACCTCAAATAAATTACATTGGGTTGAGGTATCACCCAGAGAAACCTCATTACTTTTGTGTATTTGACTTAATCAATACTTATTTATATGCTTTATTTTAAAATATTAAAAATTTTGTTTCATCTTTGATTAAGTAACTTTTTAATGTTCCCTGTTTGTCCAAGTAATACTCTATTCATGATTATCAGCTAAATCCAGCTGATTAAAATATCTAGCAATAACACAAATGTATAAATTTAAAGGCACTGCGACATTTACAGGTACATTCTCATCAAAAGATGATCTAATTTTGGCACACTTTTTTGCAAACTCTCTTAATTTAAAACAACAATCAGGTGTAAGTGGTTTTTCAAGCAATGCCAATATTGAATATATCCATGTTCCTAAGTTCTCACTAATTCCTGTTTTTGAATCAAAGTTATTTAGATACTTGGTAATTTCCTTTAACATTATTATTTTTACTGCTTGAGAGTACTGTGTAATTTCAGAAAATTTGGGTGGTGACTGCTCAATAAGTTCTAAGAAATCGGAAACAACTAGTACTGATTTGTGTGAGTCACATTTATCAGTATTAGTGATAAAATTTCTTAACTGAATAAAATCCTTCAATGCTTTTTTCTTGCCATTCTTTTGATGGATAGAACTTGTCCAAGGCTCTTTCTACTTCGCTTTCCTATAAAAAGAAAACATAGTTAAAGCATAATACTGCTAAAATTCTAATGACTATGCTTAGTTTTTTTATTAATTTAGTAGAAGTAAAAGTGTGTGTAAGTAAGTGGCTAACTAATCATCATTAAACACTTAGCTGGTTAAATATCTACTTTATAACTGTCTTAAATTTAGGAAAAATAGCTTACGTCCAATATTTTAAAGCAAAGATATTACTGAAGATATTATTCTGTAACTTACCCTGGTAATATGTACAGTTTGGTTTTTGCTAAATTTTGTAAAATCTCTTTTAGCTGTAACCCAACTTTTACACTTCTTGGTTCTTTCATAAATTACATGGTGCAGATATTCTTCCCCTAAAAGTAATAGACACATTTATTTAAACAAAGTAGCAGTTTATAACTGTATACCTATTATATATTATGTAGATACATTTGCTAAATAAATGTATTTACCTGTTTGGGGTATTGAATTTGGGTCAAAATCTGCAGGTAATTCAACATCAAGGGCTTTTTTTGTATATCGAATTCTTCATCACTTAAATCAGACTCGCTTTCCATAATTTAAGTATAAGTAAAAGAAAATTTTTAGTATAAATAGTGAGGTTATGGAGGTTATCTTGTAGAAATCAACCGGCCGGCAGTCCTAAGAACCTCAAGGCCGGCCGGACCTTGGGCCGGTGTAATTTCCTACTACCTGATTGGTTAAAATTCCAATGTTTACCCTCTTACGCATTTTGACAAAGGAAGATCCCTTTTTGACACTGAGATAACCTCTAAAATATTCTAAAAGTGTTCAAAAAATTTGGATTTTTTAGCTATGGAAGGAAAGATCCCACTTACAATAAAATGGAGTGGAAAAGAATACGAAGTGTATGTTTCGGAAAACGATACAGTCGCGGATTTAAAAAGGGAAATTTTGTACAAGACTGCAGTCAGACCTGAAAGACAAAAACTTTTAAATCTGAAACTGAAAGGTATTCTGTTTTGAAATAAACTATTGCCTACATTTTTTTTTCAAAGTAAACCAATTTACTGTTTACTGACGTTATAAAAGTTTAAATTTTAACATACTCTTTTCCTAAAGGTTTGCTTAATTATAACAGTAAAATATGTGTTTTGTTATTATTTTAATTTAAACAAGTTTGAGATATAATATTTATTTATCAGGAAAAGTATCAGATGAGGAATGTAAAATAGCAACTCTAAAATTAAAACCTAATTTTAAAATCATGATGATGGGGTCCCTTGAGCAAGACATAGAGGAAGCTAATACAGCCCCTACAAATCTACCTGAAGTTTTGAATGATTTTGATATAGAAGGTACATATTGTTTTAATTATTTACTTAAGGCTTTGTATGTGCAGTTCCTTTATAATATTTATCCATAGATGAAGAAATAGCTATTGAAAACCAAGAGGTATACCTTAACAAAGTTGCACGTAGAGTAAAAGATTATGAGGTTAAGATACTTAATGATCTTCGACCAGGCAAAAAATTATTAGTTTTGGATATTGACTATACATTGTTTGATCATAGAACAACTGCTCAATCAGGTATGTTAAGTAAACTTTTGTGTGTGCCTTTCTTAATTGAGACATATTTCTTATGTAGGTGCTGAGCTTATGAGACCCTACTTACATGAGTTTTTAACAAGCTCTTATGAAGATTATGACATTGTAATTTGGTCAGCAACAAACATGAAATGGATTATAGAAAAAATGAAACTTTTGGGTGTGGATAAACACCCCAGCTATAAAATTGCCTTTTATTTAGATTCATTGGCAATGATCTCGGTGCACACGCCAAAGTATGGAGTAATAGATGTATGTATTTTTAGTACTGCCACTTGGGTTTAAGTATAGTCTTAGCTTAATTGTGAACCCAGGGGCATATATTAACCACAAAAAGTGGGTGGTCCATCTGTTTAGTTTAAAATTCAGTAAAAAATATTTGGGAAAAAATTTTCTATTTTTCCTATTTTTTTTTTTTTTTATTGAAGAGCTGTGGTCGTGGGCTTTCTATGGTTCCTTAAGAATGCCCCACTGGGCCTAGAATAATGTGAAATTAAATAATTTTATTTATAACTATTTAAACTTGTTATGCTACTTGCTTTGTTTTTTCTAAAAAAGCAAACCTATTAAGCATATGATAAAGTGAATGGTTTGGATAAAAGAATAAACAGAAGATGCTTCTAAGAAGTAAATTTAGTTGACTTTTTTATTGGAAATATTTATTTGTCATTTTCAAACCCAATTCAAATTTAATTTTGTAATACATTCTAAATTACATTTACTTGGTCAGAAAAATAAGTTTTATTCAACTGCTTCTACAATAGTGAAAAGGGATAACAAAGATATTTTTATAACTTTTATTATTCATTTTGTATAAAGGTTTTTTCAAGTTAAACCCAAATTAATTCAGTGTGACATTGAAAAAGTACAAGTCCTATGCGATAGATGTCCCTAAAATAATACCAAAAATTCCAATACACTACTATATCATCACCTTTTGTTTTCAAGATATAGGGCGTTAAAGTTTTTGTGATTTAGTTTTTTGTTTATTTTTTTTTTGTTAGTAAAGGGATAATTTAACTTTTTAACCACCAGTTCATAGTCATGCTAATATGCTATAATTTAATCTACTTTTTAAAAACTTTATCATGTAGTCAGGGCCGTATTAACTGTTTGAGGCGCCCTAGGCTAGAATTTCCGGAGCGCCTATTTTCCACCAAAAATTTTTTAAGAGCAAAAGAGCAAAAAAAAGGGTTATTTTCGCGCCTATTTTCAGTGCCAAGCCTTACTTTACCATCTGAAATAAAATTTGATGACCAAAAAAAATCATTCTCTCCTTTTTGCGCCTATTTCATTCCAAAGCACCTTATTCACAAAGAAATTATTCACCAAAAATCCCCACCCGACCTAAACTTTTTAAATACTCCCCTCTCTAGCGCCTATTACTCCCCTGTCTGACGCCTATTTTTTCATGGCGCCCTAGGCTGAAGCCTAGTCAGCCTAATGGATAATACGGCACTGCATGTAGTACTCTGCATTGTAGTTTTTTAAATGGCACCCTTTATAAGATTAACTAGTTTGTTTTTTTTTATTTGACTTATAAACTAATTTTGTTAAAGGTCACTGTTAAATTTCTGTTTTTCATTAAAAACTTTAAACTATTAAAATCCTTTATAAGCAAAATAGAATTTCCGTTAATAATTTTAGGTCTAGAATTTTGTTACTTTGTTTACATTATTTTAAAGCATCAGCAAAATATTTAGGTTGATTGGCCACATAATGTTTGGAAAATTATTGATTTAATAGCTTAGCAGTATAATTTGGTACCCACTTTTTTTAATGTTTTTCATTTCTAAATTTTATGAATATGGTAACAGATGGTACAGATTTAGAGCTCTTAATTATAGATGACCATTAGGATAAAATGTAAGCTACTTCCAGATGCTCAAAAAAATAGGCCTAATAAAAAAATATATTTAATAAATATACATTTTTTTTAATTCGCAAACAATTTTTAATGACTAGAAACAATTGAAAATCCTCTTTTTAAATTATAGAGTAAAATAGCATTTTTTTAAGGAACAACCCGTCTACTTTATCACCATTTGAAAAATATATTCAGAAGTTTTTAAAAAGTACCCTGTGATACGCAGAATTCTTAATAGTTTGATAGTAATCTAGCGTTTTTTAAAAGGGAACACCCTGTATATTGTATTACCATTAAAAAGATCTATGGAAGAGCTTTAGGAAAAACTTCTCATTGGGTACATCTAACTTTATTACTTTCGGAAGAAGTCATAAGTTATCATTTCAAGTTTTATAAAAATTTACCGAACGGTTCAGATGTTATAAGGGTGACGACAAACTTTAGGACCCACTGTATCTAAAGCTCTAAGCTGTAAACTGTAAGCACCAAGTGCCGCACTGTTTTTTAGATTTGGATGGCTCTACTTCTAAGAGTATAAGAAAAGATATAACAAATATGTTTTTTTAGGCTCTTTTAAATATTTTTATATCATGAAAATTATACAGGGTGTTTTATTTAAAAATGTTGTTTTGCTGTCGAACTCTTGAGGACGGCCATTAAAAATGGGATATACAGGGAGTTTAAATAAGGTTGCACTATATGGAAAACTATTTTATTATTAAGTTTATGAAAAAAAAGTTATTGCTTATAAAAAGTTCTGCATGGTCTAAAACCTAAAATGCAATCATCAGATATTAATTTTTTGAAGTGGTATGTAAGGAATGTCATAAAATATGAACTTTGCTCAAGAGAAAAGTACCCTTATTTTTCATAATATCGAAAAGAAATTTAAGAAAAATGTTTAGGATTAAAAATAACATTCAAATATGCAAACCTGTTCATTTTGAAGAAAAACTTTTTTCTTTAATACATAAGTATTAATAAGTATATACATAAGTAAAAATTTAGGTTTGTACAATAGTGAATACTTATTTCGAAATGTAATTTGTAAAGAACTGTCAAAACAGCAAAAAGTCACAGAAACGCCCGTTATCGCAGAAGAAATGTAAAAAAGTTTTTACTTTAAAATAAACCAATATGCACATTTGTAAGGTATTTTTAGTCTTAAACATCTTTTTCCTATAAAAATGTTCAATATTATGAAAAATAGGGATACTTCCTTTCCTTCTGAGCAAAAATTCATATTTTTTAAAGAATTTATGGTTTCGTCCGTTACTGTGACTGCACATTTTAAATTAATAAAATAAAACAAAAAATATACTTTGTTCATAGTCACTTTAATTGAATGTTTAGCCGTGACAGCTGTTTCGTAGTACAACCACATTTTCTGCTAAACGTACTGACAAACTAAAATTATTTTACTTATATATAAACAGTAATACCTAATAAAACATATTTTTTAAAAAAAGGTTTTAAAATCAATATGGTACAGTTGTAAAATTTAAAGATTTTATTGCTACATTTTATAAAAGTTTTACAAGGGGTAGATTTCAGGTCAATCTGTGTGTTAAGCAGATGTACATTCTGTTTTTTTATGTTTATAGATTTCAATATTTTCAATGTATCTAGTTTTCAAATTTTGTTCTACATGTAATATTTTAGGGTATTGATTTCTGGAAATTTGTGTCCGGTTTCCAGAAAATGGTTTGCGAAATTTGATGTTGTTTTCCCTAACCTATAAATATGAGCTATGTTCTTTAAAACCTAGTTTCGAAATTTCTTCGTTTGTCCAATGTAAATAGCCATTACACTCTTCACAAGTAAGCTTATAAACTCCTGATTTTTTAAATTTATTTTGTTTATCTTTCACATTAAATATCATGCTCTTTGATAATCGATTTGATGGTTTATGTGCTATTTTCTGGTTTTGTTTAGACAGTGTTCGAAATTTTGTGATATTTGGCCAAAATAAGTTAGGTTTTAAATGGTTGGTTTTTGTTTTTCAGGTATTTTTGGGTAAATTTGGTTGAGGGTGAGTTGTTTACGTTTGTTAATTATAGAGTTTATTAAGGGTGGAGGATAAACTATTGTTTTGAGCGATGTTTCTTTTATAGTGTTTAATTTTTCTAAATTTTTTGGAAAGTGGAATGGAAATGCGCGATGTATCATTGATCTGTATGCTGACATTTTGTGGGTAATTGGATGTAAAGAATCATTAGGTATTGTAATATCAGTAAAGTTGGTTTTCTATAGATATCAAAATTTATGGTTCCGTAGTTAGTTTTTGTTATTTTAAGATCTAAAAAGTTAATGGAGTTTTGTTGTTCTATTTCCAAAGTAAATTTAATCTTAGGTGTATAGAGTTACTACAATTAAGAGCATTTTTTAGCTCTATCTCGTTTCCTGAAAAGCCGACAAGTGTCATCCACATATCGGTACCAAAATATAACATTATCTGAATGTTTGGAGTTTATAAATGATTCTTCTAGTTTTGACATAAATATCTCCGCCATTAAAGGGGTTTAAAGGGAACCCATAGCTAGTCCGTCTGTTTTTTTTTATAAAAGTTTCCATTATATTTAAAATAATTTTTTGTCCATGCATAATTTCAAAAGTTTTAAAATGTCCTCTTTTAAGAGATGGGTTAATGCTTTATTGTTTAGTTTTTCTGTTATAATTTTGATACAATCGTCTTTTGGCATATTTGAGAACATGTTAGTAACATCAAAGGATGCTAAAATTGCGTTTTCTGGTAGACTGAGCTTTTAGCTTTTGTCAGGTTCATTGAATTTTGAACTGAAAATTTGGGTTTAAAGTTTAAGACATCTTTTAAAATACGGTTTAATTTACTGATATTTCCTTTAATGGTGTATTTGAGTATGACACTACTGGCCTTATAGGAGCATTTTCTTTATGGATTTTTACTTGCCGTATAAAATTGGTGGGGATGGGTTTTTGTTAATTAGAAAATAGTTTTCCTATCAGAAAAAAGGTCGGTGTTTTTTAGGTATTTTTAGTTCTACTTGTATTTTTTCGGTTGGATCTTTATTTAAGAGGGAGGGTTTTTCTTATTTAGAAAATCATTCATTTTTTCTTGGTAGAGATTTTTATTTAATATAACTATGGAGTTGCCCTTTATCATATCATATATATCATATTTTTTGACATTCCTCGTATACCACTGCAAAAAATTTATATCTGATTGCATTTTAGGTTTTAAACCATGCAGAACTTTTTATAAAGAATAACTTTTTTTGTAAAATTAATAATAAAAAAGTTTTCCATATGGTGAGACTTTAAGTAGACACACTGTATATATACAATGTGTGGACTCAACTAAACCTATAATTTTCCTTTCAGTCGATTTTAATATTTCGAAAAAAAAGTTATTCCTTATGAAAAAATTGTTTCTTCGTCTGAAATTCTAAAAGCAACAATAAAAATTGCCACATGGTATACAGGGTGCTTGAAAATCGCAAAATATTAATTGTAATGTTTAAAAATGAAGCATAAAAAAATTATCAAAAAGTCTAATATAATTTTTCTTAGCGCTTATCATTACTTGAAAAAATAGGTGTAAACTAAAATAAAATCGATTATAAATAAGTTTTTTCTTAATAATTGATTTTACTTTTTATGTGCATACAATATCAAGTAAATTTAAAGTGTATGTAAGTAGTAACACAAAAAGTAACGATTTATTTAACAAAAAGTTAAAGGTTTTATTTTTTTTTGTTTACCCAATTTGAATAAGTAGGTAGTTAAAAAATTATAATAACAATTTTTAAAATGAAGCATAAAAAAATTATAAAAAAGTTTCATATATTTTTTCTTAGCACTTATCATTACTTGAAAAAATAGGTGTAAACTAAAATAAAATCGATTATAAATAAGTTTTTTTTAATAATTGATTTTACTTTTTATGTGCATACAATATCAAGTAAATTTAAAGTGTGTGTAAGTAGTAACACAAAAAGTAACGATTTATTTAACAAAAAGTTAAAGGTTTTATTTTTTTTTGTTTACCCAATTTGAATAAGTAGGTAGTTAAAAAATTATAATAACATTTTTTTTTAATTTCCCAAAATAACATTTTCGTATTTTGAATCTTCCTGTATATTATAGGGTAATTATTTTTAACGCTTCTATTCGAAAAAAAAATTACCTAATAATTTTTTTTTAACAATAACCTCAATTTTCTCAAGAAACCATAACCAATAACAAAAAAATATATGATACACTTTTGATTACTTTTTTACGCTTTTTATTTACGTAGTCTCAAAAATACGTTTCTTTTTTTTTTATTTTTCAAAGTAATACTTTCCTGATTTTGAACCACCCTGTATATCCCACGGTAAATTTTATTAGAGCTTTTAGCATTTAAATGATGCAAAAACTGTTATAATGAATTATTTTTGTTTTCGAAATATTTGAAATATAAATTATTATAGGTATAGTTAAGTCCATCCATGGACACACTGTATATATCATATGTTTTTTTTATTTTTAAAAGGATCTTTTGAATGATAATTAAATATTTTTAGGGTGTAAATACGTGGTGTTAAAAAAAAAATGTTTGCCAATGCAAATGTGTATATTGACTAATATCAAACTTACTAATTGTGAGAACTCTTTTTTTTAATGACCCTTTGTATATTAACTAATATACTTTTTTTTTTGTTTTACTGTTACCATTAGAGTTAATTCCTAAAAACTGTTGGTTAAGAAAAAAACCTGAAACAAATGCATACATGTATCCATTAGTCCTTTTTTTTCTAAAAATGTAAATAAATCCCTAGTTCCTATTTAAGTTTTTCTACTTGTTTTATTTTATAATTAAAGTTACGTTTTTTGGTAGAATAACAAAGACAGCTTTTTTTTAAGTGCTTATAAATTGCGGACATTAATTTTTTTAGGTAAAACCCTTAGGAGTTATATGGGGAAAGTTTGAGCAGTTTTCATCGAAAAATACCATAATGTTTGACGACATAAGAAGAAACTTTATTATGAATCCCAAAAATGGTTTAAGAATAAAACCTTTTAGAGAGGCTCACATTAATAGGTATTGGATTTTTATTTATACTATAGAATGAAAAATATTATTAAACAAAATTGGGCATTGATCTATAGTAAATAATTGTGGTATTTCTACATACAGGGTGTCCAAAAAGTCAACGATAACATAAAAAAAGGCTGGTGGTCTCATAAGCATCCAAAAAAGACATAAAATGGTATCAGTAAAAAATTAATGAATTTCCAGATACTGTCGCTTAAAAGTTTCACAATTTTGAATCAGCCTGTATATCATAAAGCAATATACAGAAAGTAATTTAATTGATAGCTGAAAATACAGGGTTTGATTCCTTAGCTTATTTTAGAAAGAAAAGTTGATATAAACATATGTCCTAAACCTCTTAACTTCTGAGATACAGTGTTAAAAATTAAAATAAAAATTTATTTTATTAAATATCCTAACTATTCTTCACCCAATTTTGTTTTAGATTGCCAATATTATTAAAGACATTAAGGGGGTAATTTATCACTAACTTAATTACATTTAGTAAGTCCAGTGGCGTCTCGAGAGGCAACTGAAGGAATATTTCCATCAAAAAATGGGTACGCCACTGACTGTGTAAATGTGTTTAAGATTTTTTGCTTTCTTTAGATTAAGCAAATAAAAATACTGCTTTTATGTATCTTCTTTTTCTCCGTATTTTGTTGAGTTTGAGAGAAAAAAATAAAATTCACTTAATTGCATATTTTTAGACCATTAAAGAAGCATTGCGGGATCTTTTTCTTTTAAAAATTATGTTTTATAATTTTGAATTAGCAATTTTGTGACAAAAATAATAAATACTTATTTAAATTAGGTTTATATCCAGTATAATAGTTTTTACTTAAAGTTTTCAAAATTTTTGGTTTTTTGAAAATTTTAACAGCCTTTATCTAAAAAAATAAGACATTTAGGACATACGTTCTTATAAACTTGTCTTCCTAAAATAATCTAAGGAATCATGTACTTTTAGCCATCAATTAAAGTACACCCTGTATTAACGCTTCTGCCATTTTAGATAAAGCAAAATATGTTTTTATAAAGAATAACTCATTTGCGTCATACCATACATAAAAAAGTTACAGGTAGAGTTAAGTCCATCTGTGGACACACTAGATTTTTCAGAGTAAACTTTTAGTTTAAAGTTAGACTTTAATTAGTGAATTGGCTATTTACTTCTGCAAAACTAAAATTAAAGTCTTAAAATATAAATTTTTTAAGATGTAGCAATAAAAATCGGATCTCAGAGAACGATTTTTATACATTTTAATGCCAATATCTCAAAAACCAACGAATTTTTACTTAGGCCATTTTATGTTTTTAAAAATGCTTTTTTATCAGCCCAGTGTTGATTTCCATTATCGATACATCATTTAGACGCATGTCGTCGGCTTGCTGCAAAAACTCACATTTTTCTTTTCTATTTTTATTTATCCAAAACATAATACGGTATGTTTATTGTAATTTTAAAAATAATAAGGTTACCCCTTTTTAAAAATAAAACAGTGACATAATTTTTGGATAGAACTATCTAAAAAAGCCATGTTTTTTAATTTTTCTACTTTACCAAAAACTATTATTTTTGACTTAATGAGTTTTAGCAGCAAGCCGACGATGCATTAGTTTCATTCATAATTAGTATACTTTTGTTGTGGCTTATTTATTTTTCTTTTTAAATACGTCAATATTCGCCGAAAATTCAGTCTTTAAAAGTTTATGTTTTAATATTTTTACTTTATATTAGTTTGTGGAAAATAAAGCATCCTCGAAATAAACAGTGGAGATTTATTATTTAAAAAATTTAGCCGCTGATTTTTCTATCCGGATAGAGCCACCGAAATAAATGAAGTAAATAGTTCGAGTTTTTTTGCACTAATAACAATTTAAAAATGAATGTCGGGAATCGTCTATAGCGGAATCGCCCTTTTATTGTTGATTTTTCCGACACCCCGGATATTAAAAAGATATTTAACTTTTGAAAATGCAACTATAGTAGAAATTTTACCCCAGCGGAATAAACAAACGAGAATCAAGATTTCTAGTTACTAAATGTAGGTGTATTATTATTTAGAAAATTTTACCTAATTACTTTAAAATTTACATTTTCATAACCTTAAATGTTTTTAAATGACGTTTATGTACATGCGGGGTTCAGGGTTTGTTTTCGTGTTAAAACTTGTTTTATAAACTGTATTGTTTTTCTTTTCACTCTTCAGAATTGTAATATTTTTTTCTACAAGAAAAGAACTTTAAATAAATAGACGTTTTATATAATTTATCATCACAGCCAAACCAAATATATGAAATATATTTAACTTCTGTTTAAAGTCAACAAACAGAAAATTATTATGTGTGTCCCCAATTTCTTCTTACATTAAAAATTAGGTGTCATTTCTCAAAACACTTGTCATTTTAACGTAATCAATGACAAATTGTGACCCAATTCCTTTTTCTTGCACTATGTTAATTTAGACCCATCTTGTCAAACTCTTCTATTGCTGTTGTTACTGAAAACCCAAATCTTCTATTCATCCGAAAATAAAATCCTCTTTATACCTCAAGCAGCTTCAAAAGAAACATTGGAAAATTCTTCTATTAATCTATTTAAAATTGTATGGGTGATAACATGTTTCTTTCCTCTTGAAGTCTATAATTTTTATTACTAATTGATTAGGCTCTTGAGGTTCAGTTTAAGTTATAATTGCTGCTACTTTTTGGGTCCTATTATTGTTACACATTGCATCTGAAGCATTGGATGAACATGGAGTTTTTAAATTATATTTTGTACCTACTTTTTATACATTTTTAAGGCTTCACCTTTTTAAAGTATTTTACAACAGTAATAATATTTTTTTAGCCAAATAGATTATCGGCTTTATTTTGACAAAAAAATCTGTCACATAAAAACTGTTTTGACGTAACCAAGTAAAATTATTTAAAATGTGTTAAGGTACGACGGCACTTTTTATTTCGTCGGGTTTGGTTAGGTAAGAAAAAGACAAAAGTTTCCACTGGGGTAATATTTCTACTATACTTATCTGACAGATTAGATATCTCTTTTATGGGACCTAAATCTTGCTACTGGTTAATTTTTATAGATATAAAGATGATGAACTTCTCAGACTGTCAAAATACCTTAAAGACCTTGCAGAACACTGCAGCGATTTTACGACAGTAAACCACAGGCATTGGGAGAAATATAAACCAAAAAAAAGAAGACATAGCAAAGATAGTAAGGAAAATAGGGACTATATTGAGAGAGATAGAACGGACCGGTCTGGTGGAACAGATAGCTAAGTATTATTTTTTGTTAATAAATGGATTTGAGAGAGACAATTTCGGCTTTTACCATGGTATATTCTTTGCTGTAATTTATGTTTTACATACAATGTCACAAAATATGGGAATATGTGATTGAAAATATTTACAATACAATATTTTTTCTGGTTATATATATTTTATTTTGAGTTTTTGTCAATATTTCGGGTGATGTCTAATTTTCTGCCTTTTTATGATTTTTTACTTTTTTCTTTAGTTAGAGCTGTGTATTAGTTATGTATTAGTCAAAGCGAAATAAAGCAATATTTTTAAATAAACAGTAAATTTGTAATTCCTACTTGTTTAAAAAATAGTTGATTTTATTAATATGCAAGCAGCCTTGTTTGCATGGATTTTGGATAAAAAATTAAAGTAACATAATTTCGAGAATCTTAGCTTTTATTCGTTTTTATACAAGGTATCCGATTATATTTTGACGCATGTTGACCGCGAATAACGTTAGAACAAATAAAATTATCAATATATGGTTTTCTGAGAAAATTTTAGGTTTTTTTTTTAAAATATCATTTCCTCGACATTTGGTTGTGACAAAATACACTAACGAAAAAAATTAAAGGACACAAAAAAACTCCAAATTTTTTGACATTTTTCAAGTGGCTATATTTTGCTTAAAAACTATCGTACTAAAATGAAATAAAAATCATTTTAAAGCCTAAAGTTTCTAGTTTTAAGGTCCTACATGAAAAAAAAATTAAGCAACGTCTACCGCAATCCTAATAAATACAAAAAAAAATTGAAATTTTTTCGGTTTTTTTTGGTCTAAAAACTTGGATTTTTTTCCAACTTAACCACTATATGAATCGGATAACTTGTTCATTCAGCTTTAATTTTCCTTTTTTAAAAAGTTTGATACAACCACTTCTCGCTGAGATATTGAACTTTGAACAAAAAGGACCTTTTTGTCTTTTACCATCAATATCTCGGCAACCGCTAATGGCACAAACAAATTAAGGAGGGTTATAAAATCCTAAATAAATACTTTACATTATTCGGCTATAGTTCTTGAAAAGAAAATGTTTTTTATTTTTTACGAAAATTTCAAAAATCAAAAAAATGGGCTTTTTCTGTTGCAATGGTACTAAAAAAACTTATAATAAAAATATATTTTCTTTATTTTGGCGAAACTAAAAAATAATGTAAAAGCATTTTGGAGGGTCCCATGCTTTTCAATAAATAAAGCTAGAGAATGCATAAAATAAAAGGAAGCCTCTGTCGAACCGACAAACAAAATTATAAAAAAACCTATTTAATCAAAATGTTGTTTTTCTCAAAAGGCTTCACTTTATCGATATCAGACAGGAGCATTTTTTTGCCAAGGGTTTAAGCTATTTAAAAATCATAGTTCTATTTCTTTATTATAAAGGGTGTAAAAAATAACCAATACTATTTTGTAAGGGTTAGTCCGTCCCTGGCGAACTAAGGCAAATGTTTTACAAGGAGACCATTTTAAAAAGTCCTAACTGGTATTTATCATATAAAGAAAATAATTTCATAATACCTTGTGACATTAAAATTATTCAAGAAAAATACTATTTTCAGTGGCGTTCTTTAAGGACTCATATCTCTGTAAAGAGGGACTTAAGGAAAATGTTTTATATGAACTTGTCACATTATGTTTATGTGTTCTATATGAACTCGAGATTGCCCACATATTCTTGGATAAAAACCGCATTTTAATAACTTTATTATTTGTTTTAAAGTTATTCGCGATCAAAATGGGTCAAAATATAGTCGGTGGTATTTTTCGCAGGTTTATTGGAATGGCTTATTTTCTAAGTAGCTCTGTTTAATTTATTTACTAGCTTTTTTTTATTCTAGTTTTAAGTAAAAATTGCTGATAATTAATAAAATTAACTTTTGGGTACTGAAAATTTGTTCAAAATCATTAAAATAAAAGTTTATTAAAGAAAATAAGATGCTTTGAATAAAAAAACTATAAATTAGAAGATATTAATTTTACCCTTCTTTTAAATCCCTTTTAATTAAAATCATATAGTATACAGAGTGTCCCAACTCTATTTATACACGAATAAACTTCTGAAATTTGCAATCAACTGACGGAATCAATTCAATTGGGCATTGAAACCTATATTCCACACACCATCAAGAACCCCAAACAATCCAATAACAAACCCTGGTTTTCCAAATCTTGTGATAAAGCTAGAATTTTAAAAGTTCATGCTCACAAAAAGTTTCTACAGGATCCTAGTCCAGAAAATCGACAGGCCAGCATTAAAGCAAGAAACTACTACAATCAAACAATTTCTGAAGCCAAAGACTCCTTCGACAATCGTATTATAAACAAAGTTCTTTCTTGCTCAAATGGCAGCAAATCTTTCTGGTCCTTTGCGAAAAACATAAGTAGGAATTTTTGTACCAGTTCTTTTCCGCCACTAGCTTTGGAAGATGAAATTGTTTCTACCGCTAAAGGAAAGGCAGAATTATTTGCTAAACAATTTGCTGCCAATTCAACCCTTGACCCTCCCGTAAATCATCCAATTCCAGCGGTTACCCCAGTTCCTCATAAAATGCCCGATATTATTTTTAAGGTAAAACACATTAAGCGTATCCTTTCTTCCCTTAACATCAAGAAATCGTCTGGGCTGGATGGCATACCAGCAATCGTTTTAAAAAAATGTGCTCCAGAACTTGCACCAATCTTAACTCGGCTCTTTCGAATTTCATACAACACAGGTATCTTTCCGGAAAGCTGGAAAGCTGCACGTGTTCAACCTATTCCCAAGAAAGGATCTAAATCTCTTCCATCTAACTATAGACCAATTTCAATTCTCTCAGTTCTTTGTAAAGTAATGGAAAAACTAATTAATTCACAAATTCTTAAGTACTTAGAAAAACACAAAATTTTGCATGACAGGCAGTATGGATTTCGCCACAAAAGATCTACAGCAGATCTTCTTTCCTTCGTATCGCACTGCTGGAATAAGTCTCTTGAGTTTCTAGGTGAGTCCCAGATCGTTGCTCTTGATATATCCAAAGCTTTTGACCAAGTCTGGCATGCCGCACTTCTTAATAAACTTCCCTCCTATGGTTTTTCAACTAAACTCTGTACTTGGCTCTCTAGTTATCTATCTGATCGTCGTATATCAGTTATTGTGGACGGCCATTCTTCAAGCTTTCACCAAGTAAATGCTGGAGTCCCCCAGGGCTCAGTTCTGGCACCAACATTGTTTCTTCTTCACATCAACGACCTTCTCTCGTCCACAACTAATTCCATTCATAGTTTCGCCGACGATAGTACCCTTCACTCCAGTTTTCAGGTTCCTAAACCCATTACTAAACCTGACTTGGAAAACAAACGCAGAGCGATGCAGATATCTCTTTCGCAGGATCTTAATTTAATATTGGATTGGGGCGCTAAAAATCTCGTCCATTTTAATGCATCCAAAACACAGTCATGTTCCTTGTCGCGAAAAGAGTCATCAAATACTCATCCTCTACTTATGAGCGGCCAAGTTTTACAGAGCAAAGACACCTTTAATCTTGTTGGCGTCACATTTGAAAGTAACCTTAACTGGCATAAACACATTGTATCTATAGCCACGGCAGCTTCAAAAAGCTTGGATTTCTCTTTCGAGCCAAAAATATTTTTCCCCTTCTAATTTATACACTTTGTATGTGTCCCAAATCCGACCTCCCTTGGAGTATTGTTCTCATATCTGGGGCATGGCGTCCCCCACAACCCTAAGCATTCTTGATTCTATTCAAAGAAGAGCTGTTCGTCTTATTAATGATCCTTCACTTACAGAAAGGCTTCCCTCTCTTGCACATCGTCGGGCTGTGGGGGATTTATCGCTTTTTATAGGTACTTCCATGGCTTCTGCTCTGAAGAGTTGTCCAGTATTGTTCCTCCACTTACGGTTCCCAACAGAGAAACCCGTGGTTCCGCGCGTATGCATCCCTATACGGTCCAACTGGACAGGCCCCGAACTTCCCACTTTGTTCGTTCTTTTATCCCTAGAGTTTCTAGGTTGTGGAACCTGCTGCCCGCGGAGGTCTTTCCTTCTCCCCCAAATCTTCAAGTATTTAAGTCCCGTGTCAATAAACTCCCTCTTACATCGCTTAAGACACCCACGGTACGTTAGTATTTAGGCTTTTAGCCTTCGTGGTTTGTCCGAAGATAAAAAAAAAAAAAAAAAAAAAAAAATAACTTGCTCCTGAACAAGATTCAAAAATAAACTTGAAATAAAAAATATTTATTCGAATACACTCTTTTTCTTGGCAGTACTAGTTCATATACAAGGTGTCTTTAAAACATTATTTTCATTATCAAGTTAATTTTTTTTAATAAAATACCCTGTAAGTTTTAACAAATTTTGAATCTATATTAAATTCTACACTAAAAATGTATAACACACTATACGTCATTTATTGCTGCTTTTTAAGATATCAACAGTATGCTGATTTACTTATTACCGATTAAAAGTCAAAAAAGAAAATGATATTTTGGTTCTAATTATTTATAAATAATTTTTTACTGTCAGAATGACAAATAATATAATAACATGTAATTAATTACATTTTATTGTAAAAAGTACTAATAGGTATGTCAGCAATTTAGTTTTGTTTTAGACACATATTTAATAAATTGCACTAAAAAACAGCCAATACGATAATTATAGCTGGTTTATAGTTTAAATAATAAGTAAATATGTATCTAAAATAAACCGAATAGTTGACTTACCTATTAGTAGCTCTTACAATTAAAGGTTGTTAATGAAATGTTATCATATTATTTATTACTCTAGTAGCTCTTACAATTAAAGGTTGTTAATGACATGTTATCATATTATTTATTACTCTGACAGTGGAAGAATTATTTAGAAAAAAACACAATATAATTTTTTTTTAAATTTAATCCTTTAAAAGTGTATTAGCACACTGTTGATATTCTAAAAACCAGAACTATTTGACGTATAGTGTGTTAAACATTTTTGATGTCAAATTTATTACAGGATCAAAATTTTTTCAAATATACAGGGTGTTCCATAAAACAAAACTACTTGAGAAAGAAATTATGTTTTTGATACACCCTGTATATTAACCGGTATTGCCAATGAAAAAGTTTTCAAATAAACATTTCTTATTTTAAGATTATTTTTGTATCTTGTACAAGGGCGAACTTATTTCGTGTATAAATAGAGTAAGGACACCCTGTATATGCAAACAGTTTTAAAAGCAAAACTACCTAAATGTTATAGAACTCTGATATGCCAAGCCCAAATGTTGTGGCACCGGGTATATTTGAAAATAGTTTTTGGTTTGGTTCATAACAAAGGTCGATTTATACATACCCGGGCCGTGTCCTTTTGGTGTTATGTCAGTGCCGGACCAAAAAAAATGTATATCTTATATAAAAATATTTATACAGAGACGTGCCCCGGACGGGGCTCGGACAGAAATTATTACCAAACAATTTTTTTGGTTTTGGCACTGACGGGGCACGGATCGGACACGGTCTATTTCTCTGTATTTTCTGAATTCGCCTTTGGTTCCTTTATTTTTTCCATACAGGGTAAACACTTTAACTTCTTTGCTTTCACCTCTTTTGTTGTAGCTCTTTCTCTTATCCAGTAATGAAGCCAATACCGCAAAATTTTCTTTCCTCTAGCCGCCCGAACACTGCCGCAACTCGGATATTTATAAATATCACATTAAAAATACCCGGACCCGGAACTGACACAGAACGGACACGGCACAGATATGCATAAATCGACCTTAGTGTGTCCACGGATGGTCTTAACTATACTTGGAAACTTATTATTGTTATTATTTAAAAAATATATTTTTCATTATAATTTTTGCTTCATCTGAAATGCAAAAAGTTATAATAAAAATCGCGGTAAGGATATACAGGATGGTTTAAAATCGCAAAAATTTTACTTTGAAAAATTAAAAAGTCAGAAAAACATATTTTTAAAACTACCTAATTAAATACCATAAAAAAATAATAATGAAAAGTGTATAATAAATTTTCGTTCCATTGGTTATGTTTCCTATGAAAAATTGAGGTTAAAGTTAAAAACAAAATTCTTCAAAAACATATTGTACAATTTAGTAAAAAAAGTTTTTGGAATAAAAGCGTTAAAAAGAATCGCCTTATACAGGGAGATTCAAAATACGAAGATGTTATTTTGAAAACATTTATTTTATTTTACACTTTTTAAATTCTAATAAGCGATAAGAAAAAAATGGATTTAACTTTTTAGTACTTTTTAGGCATTTTAAGTAAGAAGTTTTAATAATATACTATCTAAATTTTTTAAATTTTTCAAAATAATATTTTCACGATTTTTAACCACCCTGTATATGATACGGTAATTTTTATTATAGGTTTAAGCATTTTAGACGGAGCAAACCGTTTTATATTAGACGATGCAAACCGTTTTATAAAGAACAACTTTTTATCGAAATTTATATAAAAAATATTGTAGGTACCTATAGTTAAGTCCATCCGTGGACACACTGTATATTTTATAAAGCGCTTAACTCGGATTTTCATTTTTTTGACAGACTTTAAAAAGTCTTTAATTATAAGAAAAATGCAGATATGTTTGCAAAATTTGTGAGTTAACGATAAAACAAATTGACGAAAAAAATACAGATAAGATATATACAAAAAAAAATTTTTTTTCGCGAATTCCAAAACATTTTTTTTAAACAAAGTGTGTTTGAGGCCAACAGCATCTAGTATACACGTTTAGCCACTTCACAAGGTTTATAAGCAATTAAGACAACAACAAAGCGGAACCCATGCGTCATCGTATCAGGAAATGTTTACAAGCCAAGTCTTATCTCTACCTATTAGTCCCAAAGTTTTAGATCGTCTTTTTTCCACGTATTCCCTATAAACCTTTTGTCTCATGTCTTAGTTTTAAAATAATTTTAAAATCCTAGATGCGACCCTGTATTACATTCTTTTTCGACACCATTAATGATTGGCGTCTTTAGACTGTTGCGTATAAACTGCATCACCCTGTATAGTAAGTAATAATTTAGTAATACATTATTGTATTTTACAATAAATATCATGGCGTTTTTTGTGACCTACAAATACTAAATAATGACATAAGCAGTTTTACTATAACACACATAGTAGATATAAACAATTTTGTAAATTGCATACATCTACTGATTTGTTTTAATGCTTGCATTTTTAAAACAATTTAAACACTAAACAATAAAGAATTGCACTTTATTTTTATTAACAATTCTATATTTATAAAGTAGTTTAACAATTTAATTAAATTAAAAGTTCCAAATTAGGTTTGTGAGATGCTTAAGTCATTTGTTGCTGCTTGTCTTATTAGCTCTACGAAAATTGTCAATATTCTTCTCCATTCATTTAAAAAATGGTCATTCTGTAAAAAAATTTGAGCAGATTAATTAAAAATGAACCTATTTTGTAATTTGTTAACTTAGCGTTAAGTAAGTTGATTTTAAATTGAAGAAAAATGTCATCAAACATTAATTTTAATGTTGGCTTAACCTAACTGATCCACCTAATACGTTCTAAAAATAGTACATTAATTATTTATTTTTTATTTATTTATTTATTTATTTATTTATTTTTTATTTATTTATTTATTTATTATTATTTTTTTTTTTGACACAATAAGTCCATTCATTCTTAATTTATTTACGTACGTGCATTTAAAATAATTCCCTTGATTTAAAAAATATATAATCACTTATTTTTTTAATATAGGGAGTTTTCTAATTACGATATGCAACTTTTAACTTTAAGGGATGATTCCTTAGGTTGTTTTATAAAAAAATCCTATGAAAATATGTTTGTTGCATTTCTGAGATGCGCGGAGTTAAAGTTTTTTTTCTTAAGGAAGACGACATTTTATTAACATTGTAAATATGCTTAAAGCGATAGCTCATGAAACCCTAAGGCCGCTTTCAGACGGGCGACTTTTTGCAGTCGAAGTTGACCGCAAAAAGTCAATCGTTTGCAGTTGATTGTCGCTACTTGCAGTTGTCGTTTAACAACCATGGAAAAATCGATTCCTTTTCGTACGGGCGTTTTTCGACTGCAACCGAACTTCTGCCGCTGATTGTCGCTGATCCTGTCGACTGACTACACGTTAGTTACAACTACAGTTGTAGTCGAAATTGGCGACAAGACGCCGATATTTTTGTAGTCAACTTCGACTGCAAAAAGTCGCCCGTCTGAAAGCGGTCTAACTATATTAAAAGTATTAGGGACAGTGGTGTCTTAGTGAGCACCACAGCCAATATTATTTAGAAAAAAAGCCACTTTTTTAGTTCTGTAGTATTTTACAACTTTTTAGTCTCCTGTGTTTTCTTCATATTTAGTTTCATTTGCGAAAAATGAAGCATTCTTAAAAGTATCCATAAGCAACATAAAATAAGAATAAAAAGAAAAAAAAATTCGACATTAAAGTAAATGAGTCGGGAATTTTATCAGAGGATGCCCATTTTGCTTTTTACTATTAGGGTAAAATTGTTTATGTTTTATTGTAGCTTTTTATTTCATAATATGGATACATAGAAATGATTTAGAGTGGCTTCAAATTGTTTTCGAAAACGAACTAGGTATGAAGAAAATAAATAATAATACAAGAAACTAAAAAGTTTTATTTTTAGTCAAAAATAAAATTAAAAAGTACAAAAAAGTAACATACTTTTTTCTTAATAATATTGGCTATGGTGCCCTCTGAGACGCCACTGTACCCAATAATTTTAATATTGTTAGGGCATATTTAGCGCCTTATGACTTTAAACAATTGTACTTAATTTAAACCAAATCGGTTTAAGTATATTTAAGATATTGACAAGTGCCGATTTTTTCATGGCCTACTATAGCAAAAATTAAAAAACTGAAATATCTCGCTCAATTTCAAAGATAAGTATGAATAATAATATATTATTGGAAAGAGCAAAAATAAGCAGTTTTTAAGATCATGGCCATTTATGAATTATATTTAAAAAAATCTAAGCTTTATATATTTTTAACGAAACTAGAAATAATTTTAAAAATCTGGGTAGTCCAATGGATTCCACTCAAAAGGGGCCTTAAGAATGTGTACACCGTTTTGGGAAGTTTTCAAAAATGACAGACGAATTTTTTTCAATATGGCCAAAAATGAAAAACGCCCTGTATCTCGGATACCGATAGAGATTTCGGAATGCGGTTTTCACCATTCATCTAATTTTGAAAATCGAGCCCTACACACCTATGTCAATTTTTTTCTATCTCGTCAGGAAATACGAGTTTCCTGTTAAAACAGTCGAAATCGCACCACCCTGTACTGAAAGAAATATTAATTTCCATCATTTTTTAATGTATAATTATACTTGAACTGATTATAATTATTATATTATTTGAATTTACCTCAATATTAAAAAATAAGGGCATCATAGAAACCGGTAAGGTATGACCTCTAAGTTCATCAGCGGGGGATAGTTTTATGCTACAATCCAAAAGGTGTAAAATGAGCCCTATAAGGGATTGATGTCTAGGGGTCAGTTCTTCACGTATTAGGCCCAAGACATCAGAGGCTACAACTTCTGGAGAAATGTTGTGGTTATTTTCATCTAAAAAAGTAAAAATTGATCAGGAGCTTTGCTCCTGATTGAGACAAAAGAGGTGATTGACCTTTAACAAATGTATATTTTGTTTAATTTTAGAAAACATTAAGTCCAATTATTTACCAGCAGGATTTTATATAGGGTGTTTAAACAATACACGTACAACATTTTTTCCTACCCAAAAAAATCATCTAATTTTCCTAAAAATATGCAGAATTGTTTTAATTTTATTTTTTGTTGAGTACTGACCTGACAGACCTTATATTCATAATTTATTTCTTTATTAAATAAAGAAATATACAGTAATGTCCTAAAGTCCGTCGCCCCCTTTTAATTTCCGAACTATTCGGTATATTTTTATTAAACTTAAACAATATCAATGACATCTGGGCGCCCTTTTGGAATATTTTTTTTAACTGAAAAGGGGGTCGAGTGATACCTTACTTTGAAGCTCCCAACGAGTACCTTATAACCCCAGAATATAAAATCAGTAGCTTTAGATCTTCGAAAATGGCGGTTCTTTAATAATAATCCGAATACCATATTTGGATGGCCATATTTCCGAAATTACTAAAGTTAAATATCATCGGCTTAAAGGTAAAACTCAATAAGTGGCATTTTATGGTTTAGGGAATAATACCCATTTTATACAAAATTTGTAATGAGAAAAAAAGATAAACCATTATTTTCAGTATATTTTAATAAATATTTATGAATATCAATAATGTAACCAATAAATTATTTCTACAAAAACTTTTCCTATAGTAACTCAAAAATGAACAATTTTTTTAACAAAATGTAGTTAGTGAGTTTTACCTTTAAACCGACGATATACTTAATGTAGTATTTTCTTTAAGCTCTTTTAAACCCTGTATGTTATATAACCAAATATGACCATTTAAATATGGTATTATCGTAATTATTAGATATTGCCACTAACCGGTACTTTATATTCTAGGGTTATAAGGTACTCGTCAGGAGCTTTAAAATAATGTGCCACAGAACCACCCCATCCCAAAAATAACGCCCAGTTGTCACCTTTACATTTAGATATATTATCCTTCCAAGTTTTATGATAAATTACCAAAAGGTTCAGAAGTTAGAATGGGGGCGACGGACTTTAGGACATCACTGTAGTATATTCATATATTCAACTCTACAAACTAACATTTATATATTATTATGTATATATAATATACCGAGTGTCCCTAGCCGGTGGCTCATTCTTATTACCTTTTTATTTATTCAGATAATAAATTAAAATTTGGTACTCTGGTATGTCACGTAAATATGCATTGTTTGTTTGTTTTCTCATTATACTCCGCTTTAGCCGAAAACGACCATTACTTTCTGATTTTAAATGGGGCACCCGGTATATTTTAACTTATTTCAATAGAAAATAATATTCCAAATACAATGACGCTTTATTTGATACTTTTTAATGTAACCTAATATTTTTAATTTAAAATCTAGTGTGCAATGAATGCGATAAAATTGCTAATTTTGAATTAAGTAGTCATAAAAACATAAATTTAACAGATTTTTATTTTTTATAGCCCCTACAGACTTGTCTAAAGTTTGCACGTGCAACATTGTAAAGGGTTTACCAATAAGAGCGTCAGAACTTTTAAAATGTTACTGTAGCAACATTGCTTTTTTTCGCCCTTTAGGTTTTTCCCACCTAAGTCCGACAATCGCCCCCTAAGTGGTGCGCTGCAGCCTAGAGGCATATTTTGTCTTGACCCTACTCCTTCCCATTCACACGCCATTCATTCCATAACTCGGATAATAGCTGCTCGATCCGTCTGCTGACCCCCGAGCTGAACACCGTTATGCGCCGCCCGCCGGCGGTTACCCATCTCTCGCTCTCCACAATGTTTAACTCTGGTGATCGACGCTGTCGACCCGACCGGAGCAGCCAAAAGAGCTGCTTGCAACATTGCTTAGAATTATGTTACCAAACTGTCATAGTTCTATTCAGTAGTGTATGGCAAGTCATTATGGAGAGATACATTGTTTAACAATAAGTAGAAATCATTAAAATTTATTATCAGAATGCGGGTTATTTCGAGAAATGGTTATATCCGCCAAGGGGTGCGAACTCTCTTCTGTGGGGGTATCTTAAATTTCAGGTCTATGAGAATAGGCTACGAACGTTTTGTGACCTCAAGCAGAACAAATTTACTGGGTAATATAATTGAAAAGGTAATCAGGAATTATTGTGCCACAAGAATCCATTTTACTGAACAAAGCAGAGAAAAACATTTATTCAATATTAACTTTGTGTCATTTTAAAGCTCTGACGCTCTTTTATGAAACCTTATATGTCTTTAATAAATATCTAAAATATCCTTAAACCGATTTGGTTAAAATTAAATACAGTTGTTTGAAGTCATAAGGCGCTAATTAGGCCCTAATAATATTAAAATTATTGAGTACAGTGGCCTCTCAGAGGGCACCACAGCCAATAATGTTAGGGAACACAAAGTAATTGTGTCATTTTAAAGTTCTGACGCTCTTATTGCAAAAACCCTTTATTTGTGGTCGTAGGTATTTTTTTTTAATGGATTGACGATGGCTCAATATAAAAGCTAAAAAGAGTTTTTACTGACAATTTAATATCGCACAATCAATATCTTAGCTAATAGTATATTACTTTCTAATTATATAAGTAAAAATTTACCGGGTATCTCATTTAAAACATGAAAGTTTGGGTTGTTTCCAGCTAAAGTGGGACAACAGAGTACGTGTACCTAAAACAAATCATATTTATGTGACACACTTACATACCAAAGTTATAGGGGTAAGCCACCGGCATACAATGGATCGAAGCATAGGAGAAATGGGAACATTGAGTTATTTCAAACTGAATACTGGTATTTTGTTGCTTTTTATGTATGATTTTAATAAAGACAATAAAAATCTAAATTAATATGGCCTTTTGTACCAGATAGATTACAAAATATACAGGGGTCTTACAGGATATTAACAGTGCCCTCACAATATATATTTGAAAACTTAAAATATATAAAACAACATGAGTCCCATTATGTGACCCATCAAAGTATACACACCTACAATACAAGGCATAAACAAGATCTAGTTCCGGCTTATTGGAGAGTGAAAAGGTGTCAAAGTGGCCCAGGACACTGGGCTATAAAATTTTTAATATATTACCTGAAAATATTAGAGTTCTGCCATATAAGAACTTTGAGAAGAAAGTAAAAACCATATTATTGGATAATGCTTTTTATTCGGTGGACGAGTACCTCCGTTTTAGGTTTTAAATGTGGTTGTCTCGCTATTTTGTTTTTAATTGTAAAATGATGTTAATTTTAACCGTACTTGTGATTTGTAACTACTGTACATTTTAAATATTATTTTAATTTTAATTTTAGAGCCTAAGTATATTGTAAAAACAAGGCTATAAAAGTATGTTATATCTAGTTGTAACCTTATCTTTTGACGTATGTAAGACAATTTGTCAATAACATGAAAATAAATGAATTATAAAACCAGCTAATCTACAGGATGGTGCAAATCTTAACCAGAACCACGTATTCTACGTCAAAAATAGGCCCTAGTTTGTCACATAAACATATGTCGAGAAATGCTTCCTCTCCGAGATACAGGGTGTTAAAATTATTAGAAAAAAAATGTTTTTATTAATAACTTTTACACTGTTTAAAATATTTCTATGAAATTTGCGGCATAGGTTTTAAGCATCAAGGAGCATTTTTGCATAAAATTATTTTTTTTACTCTACCAGTAGCGTCCGTACTGCATCGAGACTGAATATTTTTAGACAAACAAATTATACGCCACTGGTTTTTCCAACAATGAAAATTACTCTTGAAATCCCTATTTAATTTGGAGCGAATTCGGTCTTTTGACTTTTTGACGTACGAGGCACTGTTTTCGAGTAAAAAATAAAACACATTCTCATGCATGATACAAAGATAATCTTATTATTATTATTATTATTATGTACCATATCAAATTTTAGCGAGGAAGCATTTCTCGACATGTGTTTATATGACAAACTTTTGACCTATATGCCTTATATCGAATAATTTAATCCCACTCCATCTTTCGACGACCATACTTATCTATATCGGCAAATTACAAGTTTTTTGATTATGCACTGTGCGTGCACTGCACAAATTCAGAAAGTTACTTTTTTTAATATGTGCTAGTAAAGTTGGCTCTTACATCGCATGTAATATCTCCACTTACATCTGTTTACATTTTTTGTAAGTCAAAAAAAAACTTATATTTTAAGGTCTTATGACGTAAGTAAAAACAAATGAGTACTTCACTTCTGGTGTGACTTTTTTAAAATTTAACAATCCAGTACTATAGGCCAAGGAAACCTCTAATAAGTTGAATAGCTTTTACATACATTATAAAATAGCAATCAAATAGAAGGTTTATCTACTAATTTAAATGATTTTTCAGTTTGCTTCAAATGACGCTCGCGTGCTCAATAGGTAAATAATAAACAGACATACTACATATGTTTTACAAAACCCCAATATGTCTTTAACACAAATATGGAAAAAAAATGTAGCATTTGTAATAAACATCCAGTGCCCCGTTTTTCTTGTGCTTCGATCCATTGTTCGGCATCCGGTATAATATATACAGGAATAATTTGTTTCTTTTTGATATTAAACTTTAATTTATTACTAGCTATGATTCTCGGCTTCGCTCGGGAGTTGATATGAGACCCAAATAACCATTGTTCTGATTGAAGTTCAAATACTCGACAACAGATGGCGCCACTACACTTAATTTCCAAGTTGAAGGGTTGGAAGAGTCCTTATATCTTTAAAAATACGCCCTTTAGGCGGGAACTTTCTTGTTCGAGGGGGATAAAGGGCTATCACACTATATAAGTCCCTTTATCGTATCGGGACTCCTTTTCAAGTTTTATCGGCACGCACATTTTATCAACTTAGTTTTATTATATATAATGATAATGATAATAATACTTACCTAACACCAGTGACTGAATTGTTAAAGGAATTAAGGGCTGTTCAAGACGAGTTAGAAAAATATATAACGCCTGGGCTGCTTCTAGTCGCCACCCCGCTTCCAACATACTACGAATCGATCTTGGATCTAAAATAATAAGCCTATTATCTTAAAATTTTGATATTCGGCTATCGATTACTCGAAAAGTGGGCTTTGGAAAATTTAGAAAATTTCACAGAGTTATAACGTAAGTGGGGGATATACGATTAAAATATTTTGACAGTTCAAAAACTTTTGGTTATACAGGAAGGTATTGTCAACTTTGTTATTTTAAATGGGACATCCTGTACATGAATATTATTATTACTTTAATTCTGTGTAAAATGCTTAAGAGGATGCCGTAGTACGTTAAATTAGCTAAAACGCGATTCGCTGCCGTTTTTTAAATATTTGTTTTGAGAAAAAGTTGTACATAGAAAAGTTTCTTAAAATGATCCAAAGATTATCGGAAAGTTAATTGATTTTTGGTAATGGTAATAATTAACACATTAAATTTCACAAAATTACAAAACCGTAAAAATAACCAACTTTCCGATAATCTTTGGATCATTTTAAGAAACTTTTCAATATACAACTTTTTTCTCAAACAAATATTTAAAAACGGCAGCGAATCGCGTTTTAGCTCATTTAACGTGCTACGTCATCCCCTTAACAAATTTTTTGTATAATGTCCCATACACAAAAATAACCGTTTTTGCCTAATTTTTAATTTTATGTCCAAAATGACGTTTTTGGCCAATACGTTACCATCAGTTTCTTCCAAAAAATAAATGCATTAAAAAAATCAAGGTTACAGAGAGCACTTTTTTAGAGGACTGTATTTATACAGTATGAATGTGTATGTGTTTATAATAGGTGTTGCAAGAAGACAAATGAAACAAACATTTTTGAATTTTTACTCGGCATTTTGGGAAAACTGGTCGCATGGTCTAAAACTAAGAAGTTCAAAATTTGACTTGTATTGGGATTATACAGGGCAAGTTATAAGTAAAAATATGAAAAATACCAAAGGGTAAAATACTTTTATTTTTTAAAATATAAGAAAATTGTATGTAAAATGTAAAGAACTCAAGTTTATGTCAAACTTTGAAATAAAAGCATTAAAGTAAAAAAAAGCTCTTGTCATTTTTCTACATAACGCACTGAACAAGAAGGAACGAATTAAAAATATATATATATATATATATATATATTAAACATTTTTGTGAAAATTGTCAAAAATATTTTTTTTTATGTTTTAACTCTAGATTTTGACAAATAATTCAATTCTCTAAAACATTTACTTATAAAATTTTATTTTTTTTTTGCATAAAATTACTGTACTGTTAAGCATTTTTTGTATTTTTACTTTTAAACCGCTCTATATAATTGGAATAAAATTTAGTATTTTTTAGTTTTAAACCATGCGACCAGCTTTCCCAAAATGCTGATTTAAAATTAAAAAATTGTTGGTCCAATTTTTTTAATAAAAATAAAACTTTACCATGTTCTATTGCTGCTACAATTTCATTGACAACTCCTTGATGGGCAATACCTTCCCCTCTAAATACCCAACCATTGCCCAAAACGCGAACATCTAAAACAAAAATTCCTTTTAAATGTGTTATTACTAGAAGAATGTATAAAGAAAATAAAGGGTGTCCCAACTCTATATACGAAATAACTTTGCTCCTTTAGAGGATATAAAAAGAAGCTTAACATAAAATAAATAATAGTTTAAAAAACTAAAAACACGCTTTTATATGCAACCGAACTAAAAATTAGAAAATAATTTTTCATTACAAAGAGTTTGTCACTTCAGAGTAAAAAGCGTGGGGTGCATTTTACTATATTTTCATAACTTTTCCCTCATAGATATTTGCAAATAGAATAATTATAACATTTAATATATTAAGCACCCCACGCTTTTATTCTGAAGTGACAAACTCTTTGTAATGAAAAATTATTTTTTAATTTTTAGTTCGGTTGCATATAAAAGCGTGTTTTTTAGTTTTTTAAACTATTATTTATTTTTCATTTTTTAGTTCGATATATCAATTAGTTTTTTAAAATAATAATTGCTCCAGTTTATTCACTAAAAAATTCCATTGTAAGTTTGTCATCAATTGCCCTTGCGCATTCGCCATAATTTAAAAAAAGAAATTTATTTATCCTGGCGGTGCTAATCAGGATAACGGGGTACTGTTTTTAAATTATTGCATTGTCATCGGTCCTTGATACGTGTGCAAAGTTTCAAAGAAATTGAATCGCTGGAAGTTGGTAAAAATTAGGCTCAAAGATTCCGTTACATAGATAGATAGTTACAACCCAAGTTAATAAAAGCGTGTTAAAAATGTTTGTTTGCGCACACAAATTTTATCTACATTATTGGTAAATATACAAGCTGTCTCAAAAACACAATTTTCGTTGTCAAGTAAGTTTTTAAAGTGAAGCCTGAATATTCTATCAAATTTTGCCTAATTAAAATAGGATTCTAAATTAAAAGTGTAAGTTAAGTAAGTAACTACCTAAAATAAAAGGTCTTTAATTACATGTTATCATATTAATATACATGATGTTACATTAAAAAAAAACTCACTTGATAGTAAAAACATAGCTTTTGAGACACCTTGTATATAATTTTTTTCTTTCACCACAAAAATTCTTTTTAAGCTTTTTTATATCTTGTACCGGGCAAAGCTATTTCTTGCATAAAAAGAATTGGGACACCCTGTATAGAAAAAAACCACTACCATTTTATTAATAACCTTAATGGTATTACTTCCCCTCGTAATAGATACGTTTATGTATTTCTTTATGCAAAATAAACTTTATTGCTTGCTTTTGAGTCTCATAAACGCTTAAACAAATGATAGAATTTGAAAATCTTTAAAATTCTCAAAATGACATTGAATCCATTACCACCTTTATAGCTATGGATACCAAATTATGTTTAAAGTTACCCCATTTTGATCGGAAAAGATCCCTCATAGAGAAAGAAGTAAAAAATATACTTTATTTCGTACTATAATTAGTTACTTCTTCTGAGATTGTTCACTATTTCTCGTACTGCTTCCAAGCTATCTTCTGATATAATCTCTTTCTCTCTACATCCAATACACGGATTATACTTTATTCTATAAAAAAACAAACTTTAAATAAATAGCTCTTGCAATTTATAAGTAGTAAGAGCAAACGAGGAAGGGATTTCATTTTTATTTAAATGTTAAATGTCGTTTTACTATTACTATATTATTATTTATTAACTTATAAAAAACTCGTTACTCAAATAGAATAATACAACTAAAGTTTTTTTAACTTTTTGTTATTTTTTTAAAGTACATCCAAATGAATCACCCCTTATATGAAAAAAAATCACCCTGTATATTGTCTATTTTTATTTTTTTTATCTACATGACAGTACTAATACATCACTATACAGGGTGTTTCCTAACTACGGTACGAAACTTAAGGGAATGATTTCTGATGAAGTTCCTATAAACATATGTCCGAACTTGCTTCATTTCTGACATACAGGGCATTAAATTTTTTTTAAAGACGGTATTTTTTAAATGACTTAAAAAATCCTCTAACCGATTTAGACAAAAATTTGGGAGACTCATTTAATGTAATAAGGCTCTTGTAAAGCTCTGCCTAGATTAGGAATATTGGGTCCAGTGGCGTCTCAGTGAGCACCACAGCTAATATTATTGTAAAAAAGAACGCCACTAACTTTTATAATTTTTTCTGATTGAGCAATAATTAACAATCCAACTTTTTAGTCATTTCTATTTTCTTCATATCTAGCTTCGTTTTTGAGAAAAATATTTTTAGCCACTTTAATGTCTTCTAAAAAGTACCCAATAATATAAAAAGCAAAAATAAAAATAAAACAAATATTTGCCTTAGAATAAATAGGCAGACGTGTATTTAAACGAAAATCGCCATTTTCCTTATTTATTAAGGTTGAAATTGTAACTTTTTTAATTTAGGATTATATTTTATGCTGATTATGGCTACTCTTTAAAATGACTTAAAGTAGCTTTTTTTTCTTGAAAAGGAAGCAAAACACGAGGAAAATACAAAAACTAAAGAGTTTCACCTTTTATTGCTTTATCTAAAAAAGTATAAAAACTTTATGAAAAGTCAGTTGCGTACTTTTTTCTTAATAATATTGGCTGTAGTGCCCACTGATATGCCACTGGACCTAATAATCTTAATCTAGGTAGAGCTCTATAAGCGCCTTAAATAAGTGTGCGTCGAATTTTGTTGAAATATACATATTTGATTAACTTGCATTACCATGTATTTAGAAAAATAGGGGTCGCCATTATACAAGTTGTGTTAAAAATTTTAAGATTATTTTTCATAATTAATTATAGCCTTGACCGTAATTTTTAGACAACCCTATGACGATACCTTTGTTTAAATACTATCTTTAATATAAAACTGCTTTTATACGGTAAACAGATGGGTGAAGGTCGTTTTCTATTCGGATAACGTACTATTATAATTTATGACAATGTTACAAATTATACAGAGTGGCTTTAAAAGGTACGGACAAAAATTCCACACATTCTTGAGGCTAAAATATGACAATCTAACTCAACTTGCCTTAGTCCAAAAGTTGATAATTTGGAAGATAATGGCTGTCAAAAATGTATTCTGATTTTAGCTTTTTATAGAGAATGTTGTTAATAATATGTTTATTGTTACAGTGTGACAAATTAGAATCTGCTTTTAATTTTATTGAGAAGTCTAGAGGGCACTACCTGCGGTATCTTGGACAAATAACAAACGAAATAACTTTTAAACAATTTAAACCTAATAAACCTATGTTCTAAATGGTTTAAATTTTCGGTATACAGGCTAGTACAGTTTAAAAAAAAAAACTTTTTACCTTACTGTATCTTAAAAATTAAGCCATCTGGGGGCATAGGTTTATTTGCAGTTTTCTTTTAATATCACACTCTAATTCTGAAACATCCTGTAAAGCTTAAGACCTGGTCATAGAGGAAGTGTTTTTTTTTAATCCTATTCTACAAAACGGCGGCTTCAATCAACTTTTACCAAGTATACCTTTTTTTGTAAAATATGTTGTAAAAAAGAATTTTCATTTAAAAGTTACATACATACATATTATGTGCAAGATAGGTTTGCGCCCTCTAGAGTTGACAATCAAATTGATAGTAGTTCTAACTTCTCACCTCCAAAACACCCACAAGCCAAATATTGTGACAATACACCGATTACTAACAAAATTATTTATAAAAAACTAAAACCAGAATAATTATTGACACCTGTATCTCCGCAATAGTCGACTTTTGGACTAAGGTAAGTTGTGTTAGATAGTTATATGTTCCACTTTTAGAGACACCCTGTAGATTTATTTGTGTAATAGACGTCAGGGTTAATGATACTTAAATTAGTGGTCCAAAAAGGTTATTATTTAAATTAGGAGACTTTAAAGCTACTTCGTTATCTTGATTAAAATAATATGATTTTTTTGTTTCTTTGCTAAAAATCACAAACTTTTATTTATTTCAATGTATATTGGCGTAACCATGCGGATCACCTTATTAATTTACTTATTTTTTAGAAAGTGTTATATTTACATGAAAAAGTTTTATTAGCAAAAAATAAATAACAGCAATTACATAGAACACCTAAAGGTACATAAGTATATACATATACAAATAGATATTTCTTCAGTTATTTGGTTTGGACCTTTTTCTTGATGTCGTTCGGGACTTTGGGATTCTCATCTTGTGAACTGACATGCTTTAATTCAAAAGGAACTTCGCTGGTGAGAGAAAAATCATCTAAGCCCTCAACTTCTTCCATTTTTGAGTTCTTGTCATGCCTTTCTTTAATTTTTGAATTGGAAACAATCCCTTCTGCGTCTTGTTTCCCGCTTGCTTCTTCAACCTTTGTGTTTTGAGTGTCCTGTCCTTCCGCCAATGTACTTGACTTATCCAGTGGTACAGCATTAGCGATTGTAAGAGGCGGGTCCATGACACTTTCACTTGAAGATAGAGGGCGCATGTTACCTATGGTAGTAGTCAGAACATCTGGAATAAGTTTGGGATGGACCACGGGTGTTTTTCTTCTTAGACGGTACATCTTTTTCTAACTCTTTTTGGCCTAAATTAGCAAATTCCTTTATGGTCTTGATTGCATTTGCTAAATTAAGAACTTCTTCATTGGTGAGCTTTGGGTTAGTCAAATGGGCACTGGAAGATTTTTCAGAATGGTCAAGTAAGTACACAGGAATTGGTTGAACACTTTCCAACGAAGCTTCTGGAAAAAATGGTAGGTAAGGGCTTTGGTCGGATAGGCGACTTTCAATCAGTGGACTATATAGAGTTTTTCACAATTGCACTGTTCGACAGCTGGATACTTTGGGCACACTACACAATAAAAATACGCTGGAACAACATTTAAGGCGACTAACAAAACTAACGCTAAGTTTTTGGTAATCATATTTTGTGTTTGATGGCTGTGGCTAATCTGGTAACATTTTATATAAAAAAAAAATGAAGGTTAGTTTTTGGTTTAAGGGTAATAGCGTTTATCTAAGGTTACATCAAGTAAAAATATTATGAAAATATCGTGATTCATTGCAAAAACGTGCCGCGTACGTATTTATTTGTAAGAAAAGTGTATGTGCTCGAAAATAAAATTGAAATGTTTGTATAAGTAGTAAACTCTCGCAAATTGGAAGGCGTTTTTATATAAAAAGCTTTTTATTAATTAATTTTTTGATATCACAAAGGTGTAATATAGAGGGTGTTTTCTAACAACGGTACGAAATTTCAAGGTGTGACTCCTTATGTTATTTTATAAAAAAAAAATCCCATTAACATATGTGCCGAAGTTGCGTCCTTACTGAGATACAGGGCCAACAGTTTTTTTTATACTTTTAATATCGTTAGGTGGATTTGAATCAAATTTGGTACATTTATTTTTAAAGTAATAAGCCGCTTGTTTAGCCCCTAACCAGATACTTATTATTGGGTCCAGTGGCGTCTCAGTGGGCACCGCAACTTATTGAGAAAAAAGTACAGCAAATTATAAATACAATTTTTTAATAACTTATATTTTTTGTATCTTGCTTATTTTTCAAGAAATAAAAGCCACTTTAAGTCATTCTAAAAAATAGCCCTAAACAGCATAATTAAAATCTAAAATTTAAAAATAAAGAAATTCGATCTTAGTAAGTAGGGAAAATGACAATTTTCGATAAAATACAACGACTGCAATAAAAAGTTCTTTTATTAATTGCTTAACTATAAAAAAATATATAAAACGCCAAAAGTCAGTGGCTTACTTTCTTCTTAATAATATAAGTTGCGGTGCCCACTGAGACACCACTGGAATCAATAATAACAATCTGGTTAGGGCTAAATAAGCGCCTTAATTCTTTTAACAAATTTACCAAATTTTATCCAACTCAGCCTAAGCATATTAAAAATATTTGGAAAAAAATATTTTTTTTTTAAATCTTAACGCCCAGTATCTCAGTAATATAAATATTTTACAAAAATTTGGAGACGTTTCCTATGCATCAAAAAAGACATTTTTTAACATACAAGAAAAAATAAGTTTCCAGCAGTGTCGTCCATGAAGGGCTAAATACCTATTTATTAAGAAAAATATAGTAGAACACAGTCTTTTTATAAAATAAAAATATTTTTTCGATGTACGGTGTTGGCGTAAATAAATACTAACTATTTCTTGGCATGGTCATCTATCTAATTTTACAGTAATTAATTTTTTTTTAAGCAAATTGATTTTTTAAGAAGAAAAAAGGTCCATACATCAGTGTTTTAAATATATATTTTATAAATCGATTGATAAAGCAAACTACGTCAAAAGCCGTTTTTTAACATGTCTACCCTCATAAAAGAGATCCTTAGTTATACAATATTGGTATATCCCATTGAGGATTTGACTTATTAACAGCCTAGGGATATCCACTGCAGGATCTCTTAAAGTTGGAACATTAGGATCCATTTAGGATATCCTATGGCTGTCTGGTGCTGTATGGGTAGCGATATGATGATACTAAGAAATTGTTTGTATTTATTTAAGCGAAAACCGTACATTTACCAAAAAAGTCAAAAGGATGAAATTTGTTTAAAAGTAAATGGAACCAAAAAAATATATTTTAATTTTAAAAAAATCAAAAGTAGTGTTCTAATTAAAGGGTTGCTTGGCTTCCTCCAATTTCTTTAAAAATATACATCTTGGTGTACAAGTTGTTATGAAAAAAATACTAATCTTTAAATTTTTTTTAACACATTTGGTTCGCCGGTAGGAGTCGTTAGAGTACAATTTTTATCTTATTTTATTTTTTAGATAACCGCAAAAATATAAAGGAAAAACCGTTAACTCATTAAAAATGTTCTCTGAGCAATATTTGATAAATTTATAGCTACTTTTACGGTCCAACACGAAACAAATTGATAATCAGGCTACTTAAATTTAACTTTTTTGTTGATTACTTACATATTTTCTTGCAATAATAATGTTTCTACAGTAAATACAGCGTGTCTACCTAAGTTCGCAGAATATGAAAACCTTTTTTCTTTTAGGTTTAGGAAAAAGTTATTCTTTATAAAAAGTTCTGCATGGTCTAAAACCTAAAATGCAATTATGTTTAAGAGGAAAGTAGCTCTATTTTTTATAATATCGAAAATTTTTATTAAGAAAATATGTTTAGGTTTAAAGATTTTTTTAATATGCCATCTGGTTAATATTAAAGAAAAACTTTTTAAAATTTTTTTCTGCGATAACGAGCGTTTCTATGACTATTAGCTGTTTTTGACAGTTCTTAGGCTTTCTTTGCATATTAAATTTTGAAATAAGTATGCAATAATGTACAAACTTAAATTTTCACCGTTAATGCATAAAAATAGAAAAATAAAGTTTTTCTTTCAAATTAACAAGTTCGCATATTGCCTTGGTTGAACGTTATTTTTTAATTTTAAACATTCTTTCTTTATAAAAAGAATAACCTGGTAACTTTCGGTCCTGCATGGATCGACTTGAAATTTTTAAACAGAAGGTAGGAAATAGCCCAAGAAACAAAAATCTATATCGAACCGAAGTGGCGCCCAAACTTTCTGAGTGGTTGTACCCCCTGGACCTCTAGGGAGTGGAAATTTTAAAGATATTTTAACAACAAAAATCAATTTTAAAAGTGAGTATGGGCTACAATGTTCCTTATATTTTTTTGTAAACTTATACTTTGAATTGATTTGATTGAAAATAATAATTTTTCCATAAAAAGTCGACGTTTTTATTGGTGTTGTCCAAAATAACTCGAAAAATTATGCATTTTAGTTAAAAAAACTGTAGGAAGCAAAATTGTAGGTTTTAAAAAGTCAAACAAAATTGTTTTAATATAATTTTTTGTACAACCAATACGAACCAAGATACGGCGTGTTAATGGTTACCTTTTTTCTTAAATGTAAAATATGTTAGATTTAAAGTCAAATAACGGAAAAACTCTGCATATTTTAAGAAAAACTGACATGATCTTTTTCAGACCTTTCTTTCTAAAAAAAAGATTTAATGAAAATTAGATCAGTATCTATTTTTTTCTACTAAAAATCAATTAGAACAATCACCATTCGGTATTCTGTGTTCGAATACTTTTTAAGTATTTGATGAATACTTTTTTGAGTATTCGAATATCGGCGTTTCAAGTATTCGAATACCGAAATGTGGCAGCGGTATCCGAATATCAAAAGGGAAGAAAATAATATAAAAAGGAGGTGTAGACCCTTGTTTTTTCTTTCCTCTTCAAATCGAATCTTAGATTCCGGTTTTTTTCTAATATTCGAATCTTTTTTCCAGTATTCAAATACCGATTCCGGGTATTCATGAATACCGAGTATTCGAATACTTTGTTTCCTTCAAGTATTCAAATATTCGGTATTCGAATACTTTCTTTTTTCGGTATTCGTATTCGAATACCGATTTACAAAGTATGTCAAAAAAAATCTAAAAAAATTAAGACAAGGTGTTTCACAACCTATCCGACAAATTTTAATTGCTAATTCTACTATAAAAAATAAGAAAAACTTTACATGAACATATGTCCTAAAGGTCTTTTCATTTTTTCAAAAATTATTGTTTTTATCATAACTTTTATACCAATTTAAATATTTTTAAGAATTTGTGGGGCGCCTCCTCTGCACCAGAAGACATTTTTGGCATATAAGAAATAAAAATTACCAGTGTGGTCCATGAGAGGTTGAAGTTAAATATTTTTTATTAAAAAATGGTACGTCACTGCGTTCTTATTAAATAAAAATATTTTTTAAATTCCCATTTAGTTTAAAACAAATTTGATCTTTTAACTTTTTATTTGATGCACGGTTTTCGCGTAAATAAATTAAAACCATTTCTGGCATGGTAATTATCGATAATTTTAAATTTTACAGTAAAAAAACACCTTTGTTATTTAATTATTTTTAATAAGATAGGGATTGGACCATGCCAAGAAATGGTTTCTATTTATTAATGCGAAAAACATGCATCAAATAAAAAAAATCAGGAGAATAAATTTGTTCCAAAGTAAATTGGAGTTTAAAAAATATATATTTAAATAAATGCAGTGGCGTACTATTTTTTATAATAAAATATTTACCTTAAACATCTCGTAGAAAACACTGGTATTTTTTTTCTTGTATGCCCAAAAATGTCTTCTGGTGCATAGGATAAACAATAATTTCTTAAAATTTTTAACACTCGTAGTTCAAAAACGAAGATGTTTAGGACATATTTTCATATGAAGTTTTTCTTTTATTTTTATTATAGAATTAGCCCTTTAAAAGTGTGTCGGATAAGTTGTAAAACACTCTGTATTTTTATATTATGGAATATTTTTATAAGGAAAAAATATTTAGGATTAAAATTACCATTTAAATATGCAAATTTGTTCATTTTTATTTTTTTGTTTGTTTTTTTTATACGTTAATGATAAAAGTTTTGGTTTGTACAAGAGTGTATCCTTATTTAGAAATATAATATGTAAAAAGTTTAAGAACTGTCAAAACAGCAAAAAGTTACTAAAACCTTTAGAACGCAGAAAAATGTTAAAAAAAAGTTTTTTTTTCTAAAAACAAAAACAAATAGCATATTTTAAAGCTATTTTTGATCCTAAACATCTTTTCTTTATAAAAATTTTCCATACTATGAAAAATAAAAGTACGTTTCTCCTGAGAAATATTCATATTTTTTGACATGCTTCGTATACCACTGCATAAAGTTTACATCTGATTATTGCAATTTGGGTTTTAGAATATGCAGAATAATGGAAAAATAAAAAAGCTTTGAAGTAGAGATATTTTTCAAAACTTTGCTGATGGATTTATTACCTACATCGCTAAAATTTATACCATCAAAAACTTCTTGTTCAATTGCTAATATTACAATTTTGGCACTGGGTTTTGGCGCCCGTGTGCCCTGCACACTTTGCACACATGGTAGCGGGGGCCCTGTATACATGTATTAATAATATGTCCATAAGTTTGACCAATTTTAAATGCCTAATTTCAGGAAAATTTGAGTTTTAACGATTATTCAGTTTCATTTTTTTCACCCTTTGTTTTTAAATACTGGAGATAAAGAAAAGATCAATTTTAAAATTGCAGCTTTTTTAATGACTAAAATTCTGTGCATAGTTTTTCTGAACAGTGGTTATTTGGTGAGATGTAGTCGTTTAAAACCTCTATTTACGAGCGAGCACCACCTCTTTCAAACGCTTTAAACACACCCCATTTAAAACCAAAGGATCCTAAGGAATTTTACTTACAGAGGCTCGTAGCCCTTAAAAAAGTCCACAAAAAAACTAAACATTAGCAGTGAAGGAGATACGTTAAGAAAAACTTACTTTAAATTTTTTAATAAATCTTGCTCGAAAAAGGCAGCATTTTCGCGTTATTTGACTTTGAATTTATCAAATTTTGATTTGACGAAAAAAGCTAACAATTAACACTCCGTATCACAGTTCGTATTGATCGAAAAACAAAATTATAACAAAAGAATTTTATTTGTCTTTTTAAGCCTACCATTTTGCTTATTACAGTTTTTTTAATTAATGCATAATTTTAAAATTATTCGCGAAAAAACCATTAAAACCGTCGCCGTGGCGCCGGGTTGTCCAACGAAAAATTGTTACTTTCAATCGCAAATAACTTGAAAAATATTAGTAATATGAAGAAAAAATTTGCTAAGAATCACTTTTTGATTAATTTCTGTTGTTAAAATATAATAAAAGTTGCCACCCCTAGAGGGGTGGCAACCACTCTAAGGGTTTTGGCGCCATTCGGTTTGTTATGGATTTTGATCCTTGGGCCGTATCTTCTGTTAAAATTTTTAAGTCAGTCCATGCAGGACCAACGAATCGCCAGGTTTTTCATTTTTAAGCTTCATTTCCTGTACTATAGTTAACTTTTAAAATATTAAGGTATTTTGGATCCATTTTTAGAAAATAAAAATTATTTAGTACTAATAAGAATGTTTAAAGAATTTTTTAAATCGTGTCAATTCATTTGCAGTATGTAAACATCCTTGAATTAAATAAATCGCAAATGTTATAATTGTTTACCCTAAAAAAGTGCTGAGCTGATGGTATTTCATAACAATTACCATGGGTTGTTTAAATGATTAGTTTGTATAAACTATTGTAAAATAGATATGAGAAAAATATGGACTTTTTTGTAAAAATAATTTTTGTTAAAAGAATTTTACATTTTGGATTTTTTAAATATAACTCGAGTATAGGGTGTCTCGTATAGGTCATTAATCATCCTTTGCCTATAAGTGCCCAAGCGGAAAACACATTATGCCTTTAGCCTTAACAGTTACAATTTTTTTCAAAATATTTATCCGTTTCTAATCTGCATATTCTCTAGGTAATTTAAATTATACCTTGACAAACTTTTAACATTATCAATATCGTCTAAGTAGGTGCCGTTCGCCTTATTATTGACCCCACTTAATGCTTTCTTTGAAGCACTTATCCATGAAAATACAGGATGTCCAATTTAAAATAAAAAAGTTTTGGAAGTTTGAATTTTTATAAGTTTACCGCTGTTTGCTTGACCCCTTTTTTATTATTATTTTTTTATTTGAGTTTGACTTTAGAAAAAAAGTGTTTTAAAGCCGATTCCCCCTAAGGGTTGTACCCCGGGGTTTTCACCCCGGGTAAAAACTCTTTGACTTTCGACGATTTACACTTGCGAGTCATGGGTAAGGGATTAAAACTCGTGCGTTTTCACCCGCCAAATTTTGACTGGTTCTAATTTTTCCCTATGGGTGACGACTTTCTGACGAAATTCCCTACATAAACTAACGGTTGGTACTACCAAAAGTTGACATTTTGATTCAAATATGCATGGATATGATTTTACCCGTGTCCTTGACAAAACCCCGATAATCAGCTGATGGGTGACGACTCGTGCGTCGCGGGTGAACACCCATAAGTGGGAATCAGCTTTTAGTCACGAAATTAAAAAATTATTACTTCTTTAAAAATAAAATTTACAAATACGACCTTTTCGCTCATTACCTGTCTGAGCAACTTTAATAATATGTATAAATAATAAATGGCATTGTTATGCAAGATGTCCTGAATTTGCTATTTTTCTAAAAGAAACTAAAATATTTCTTAAATTTTAAGATTTAACCGTATATAACCCATATGTGTTAAAAATGCGAAGGGCAATTTAACAAAAATATAAAATATAAGCATGGCGCCCAAATGGAGTAACTTGCCCCCCTAGCTTTTGGTTAGTGACAGAAAATTTATGAGAAACTACGTTTTGTTAGGTAAAATTAAAGTTTTCTTTGCTTTTTAAAGGATTTTGCACCCCTCTGGGTTTTGACTGTGCGCGGCGCGGTATAGGAACATAAGAGAATATGTATGGAAAAGTATTACTTCTTTGAAGATAAGGACTTTTGTTTGCTCTTAAAAATTATGTGCGCTCTATACAGGGTGTCCTACTGGGAACTACTGCGATCGACTTTTCGAAAAGTACGCTTTCGAAAATTTTAAAAATTTGATAACAATATAAAGTCAGTGGGAGACATACAACTAATATATTTTGACAGTTCTACCATTTTCGGTTATACTACAAGTTAATGTCAACTTCCCTATTTTAAATGGTACACCCTATAACTTAGGAATTTTTAGATTCTGCGTAAAATTTTTACATTATTTATCTATAGTGTTCTATACCTTAGTCCAACCGTTTTAAACTTCTTTTAAATTTTATTTCAAAAATGACGTGTGCGAGCCACTATACAACCATCATTTTTTCTAAACAGAAACCTTTAGTATGAGTTGGGGTTGGGTTCCTCGTAGAGAATAAACTTCTTTAGTAGGCTCTATTGATATTTTCAAAACCTATAAATACAGAGTGGTAAAAAATATTCTTTAAAAATTATAACCACAAAAACCTTAAAAGTCAATTTTTTCAAATGGCAAACTCCATCTTTTTTACCTTATCCTATTAAGCATCAAAAATAAGGGTAAGTTTTTATAAGGATGTCTATACCAAAAATTTATAGTTTTGGAGATATTAAAACCTTAATATTTATATATTTCAACAATGCTTCTTAATTTGGCTTCTAGTTGGCCCTGACCACAAAATGCGGTGCCATAGCCCACTACACCGTACCTACCCGTACTTAAAAGTATTATGGAATAGATAAATAATATATTGTTAATATTTCAATAAGTATACATTTTTGAAATAGACATCCTTATACAAACTTACCCTTACTTTGATGCCTAATAAAAAAGGTAAACAAAGATAAGGATTTTCTTTGAAAAAGTTGACTTTTTTGTTTTTGTCGTTATAATTTTTAACGATTATTTTTAACCACTCTGTATTTATTAATTGTGAAAATATCAATAGATTTCACTTAAGAAGTTTTTCTCTATGAGGAACCCAACCCTAACTCATATTAAAGGCTTTTGTTTAGAAAAAATGGTCATTATGTAATGGCTTGCAAACTTCATTTTTGACATAAAATTTAAAATAAGTCAAAAATCGTTGGACTTATGTATAAAAACACTCTACATAAAAGATAACACAGAATCTAAAAAATTAATAATATATGGGGTGTTCCATTTAAAATGAGAAAGATGACATTAGTTTCCGGTATAAACGGAAGTGATAGAACTGTCAAAATATTTTAGTTATATGTCCCCACTAACTTTATAATGTTATGAAATTTTAAAACTTTCCGAATCCAACTTTTCGAGAAATCAATCACAGCAGTTCCCGGTGGGACACCCTGTATATGAAAATAGTACTATAAAGACTATTTTTTGGCTGAGAACCTTTTTTTTCATGTCAAATGTTCTTTTTTTGCCCTCAATTTTTTTATTGTTTGCACCCCTGGAAGTCATCCTGCCGGCGCCCATAAATGTAAGATGATTCAGTTAAAAACCCATATCCTAATACCTCTTGTAACCAAACCTGTACACGTACACATGAACATTATTTTAAAATATGAAGTTTATGTTTGACCATACCGTGTATCTATAGCCGGTGGCTCACTTCCACAACTTTTTTATTTTTAAAACCCATTCGCTGCGGAATAAAAATAGTGCTGTCATCTCCAGGAGCGATATGTTTTTTTTTTTTAATTACTCTTTGGTGGGTAAGTTAATATAATTATATCGTGGCCAAAATATACAGGGGAAACATGTTTTAGTGATATACGCCAATTGGCGTCGTCCGCATATGGCGGGTGTACGTTTGCCGCCAAATGGCGTCGTCCGGATATGGCGGGGTGTAGGTTTGCCGCCAAATGGCGTCATCCGCAGCGAATGGGTTAATATACTATTAAAATAAAATTTGGTACGTACGTATCACACATAGAGTGCATTATTTCGCATATTTAGTTGTTTCCCATCAGTTTCGCAGGAAACGACTTTAACTTTCTTATTTTAAATGGAACACCCGGTATATTTTTACCTATTTCAGTAGAGAATTACATTCCGAGTACAATGACAATACATTTGCTATTTTTTGACGTCTAACCTTTAAATATTAAAGATTTAATTTTTAATCTAAAGTGTTATAAATGACATAAGACGACAAATATTGGTGTAAGTTGTCAAGGAAAAATGGATGTAACAATTTTTTGTTTTTATAACCACTACAAAGTCGCCTAAAGTTCGCAAAATCGTAATTATGAATCTAAGTCAGTTTTTCAAATTTTTCAACAGCTTAGGAGTATTTTTTCACCGACAGTTTAATACAACACAATCAATTTTTTAGTTAAAAATATATCAGAAAAATCCGTATTAACTAATTATTTTCCCTAATATCATTGCACATCAAGTTGTTTCTTTTGTGGTTAATTAAAGTAGAAAAAAAGTAATATTTAATGTAATTGGCAATTCAAATTAAGGAGCAGCAGTGATGCAATTCGGTCAATCAGCTGATAAAAATGGGTATCTAAATCTAAACTGACCAAAATATTTACCCTATTTACAAAAATATTCGATTTTGGGTTTGTGTCTCGGATAGAAGTTAAAGCACTTTTGAAAACAAGGCATTAAATTTCAAACAAAAAATTAGGGATAATAGTCTAAAAACCTAAATAAAATAAAGATTAGTTACCAGCTAACGTTCCGCGTAATTTCCTCGATCCATTTAAAAAAACTGACTCTGGAGAGTCTATAAAAAAAAGGATTGACACATCCATTTTTTCGTGGCTACTGGGTCGAAAATTTGTCGTTTTATCGAAATTATGGCACTATAGATTCAACATTAAAAATTTTAAAATATAGAAGTAAGACGTCAAACAGTAGCCAATGTAGTGTCATTGTACTAGCAATGTTATTTTCTATTCAAGTTAGGGTCGTTTCCGGCTAGACCGGAAGTAATAGAAAACAACTACATAAGTAAAACAATGCATGTGACATACCTCCGTACCAAATTTTATTCAAGAATCTTGAAAAATAAAAGTTATAAGGGTGAGCCACCGGCTAGGGACACCCGGTATACCTATTAAAAAGAAATTTAAAAAATTTCTTTATAAAAAGGTACTTAAGTCTTTATATTTAGAGCCCTTAAGGACCATTCCAAGATAAACAAAAAATAATACCGATTCCCTTACTTCTAAATTAAGTATAATACCTATGCCCTTTTATCTAAACTAAATATTTATATCGTTCGATATCATGATAATGAGAATTATTGCAAGTTGCCTTATGAAGCTCGGGTATTGGAATTATTTTGCACCTCTTAAAATAACAGACTATTTTTGGCCTCCTTATGGTTATCGTTATTAAACATAACGATTACGGCAGCAGTTTTAGACAGAGATTTTGCAACCTCTTTTAAGAAATTTATCTTGCGTCTGCGCTTTCGACCCATAACCTTATTTTTTGCCTGTGGTTCGCCGGTTTTAAAGTTTGCGAAAAATCAGTATTTACTTTTATTCTCCATAAGTTATATATTGATTTTTTAATATATGCAAACAGTTCCCTTGATTTTGTTTTTTTAAGTAGATGTAAACAATACAGTATAAGCAAAAAGCAAGTGTGCCAGATTGTAACATGTAAATTAATTACTGATTTAAAACATCCTTAAAAATGCAAGTCCGTTTTAATTTCTTTACACTATTTTATTTTTCTTACTGCTATGAATTTTTCGCTAATTATTCGTTATGTATCAATAATATTTTAATTAATACGGTATTAAAATTTCAACCTTCTTAAATAATCGATATTAAAATTTTACAATTTGGCAACCACGCAGTTTACCAATAACGATAAAGATAACGATAAGCTCTTCGGTATTCATCCGTAATTAAAGGAGTCCGGTATGGTTAATAACGATAACGGATCATGTTTGCGTTACTGCGCAGTCTCAGAATAAAGTTAACCACAACGGAATTGCAAAATAAGGGGTGCAAAATGTCTCTATTAATAATACCGGCCTTATTTAATAGTACTTGTACCCATAATTTAGAGTTATTGCAAATCATGTTGACAGTACAATACACCTAAAAAAGGGGGAAAAATTTTAGTAGTTTTTCTTTATTGTTTTGTGTTGTAGGGTTTTGTTTCACACGATTACAGAAATACATTTGAAAAAGCAAGGTTTTAACTATTTTTACATCTAAAAATTTTTTGATTTTGTGGTCGGCAGCCATTCCGTTACACGAACAGTTCCGAAGTTAAAATAAGATCAAAATAAGGCACGACCTAAAACCGACATAAATGAAGCCAGGCACTATCCTTATTAAGGTAGTCCTTATCCCACCATGCATCTGCGCACGCTCAGATGTCAATATATGGCCGGTATTATTAGTGCCGGGCCTTATTGCACTGTGCAATAATAATTCTCTGTTATTTCTTGAGCTCTAAAATATTAATAATCAAAAGGACATAAGTGAACAAATAACTGAATAAGCACCATCTATAATTTTAAAAATGGTTATTGTATATTCAGAAATATAATTATTTAATACATTATTATTTGACAATTTAACTTTGTATTTCTAGTTATGGATAATCTGTAAAATCTACATAGGTATTTTTAAATTTCTAACAAACAGAAATTATATAAAGAAACGGTATCACCAACAAGTCCTTAAAAATGTATATTTTTTCCGTAAAAAATTTTGGTTAAAGGGATGTTAGGCGATGAGGAACAATTTAATGTGTTAGTCTCAGTGGCTTTTCTTTCTCTTTATATATTAATTTTTAAATTCAAATAATGAAAAAAAACGTGATTTTTTCCCAATTAAATAAAAAAAAAATTATTGAGGAAATCTTTACTTCTTGAAATATACAGTGTGGTCCATTAGATGTGCAACAAGTGGGAAACTTCCTTCTTTGCAATTTGTCAAAAAATTTATTCTTTATAAAAGTTAGTGTATAGTTTTTAACTGTATTAGCACTAGGGTGTGAGAATAATTTCAACTTACGAATTTTTTATATCGAATCAAATATGAATGAAATTCAATTTTTCGGTTTTACAATTAATAAATGAATAAAAAAATCTGATTTTGAAGCCATCTTTAGCCTTATTTTATAGGGCTAAAGGTGGCAATGCATGTTTTATTAAAAATAAAGTTAGGTGGTTTTAGAATTAAGGTGACATATACATTTTATTTGAACCATCAAATTTAATTACATAATTAAAACAATTATTATGAAAATTTAAAATTTACTGCAAGTTTTTGTTTAAGAATAATAAATATTATCTCAAATATTTTTCTTAGATCAAGAATTTTATTCTTTTGATTTAAGAAAAGTATTTTCTCCCGGATAGTGTTCTTTAGTAAAGATTTTTGCTCTTGAATCAAGGTAATTTTTTAAATCAGTGTATGTATAACCTTTTTCTCATAATTTTTTTCAATAGTAAATTAAAAATTATAAAAGGTAAACTAAATTAGAAAGATCTCTTGCTATTATAATAGTATCTAGATGTTTTGTTACTGACTGATATAAATATATATTAAAATTAAGCAGTTGTCTTCGTCGGATAATTAATTTTAATTTTTAATCAAAAGGATATTATGGGTCAGTACAATATTTTGTTGCCCGATGTTAAAGAATCTCAATTGGATAAAATAGAAAATCCATTTATATTTTGATAATTAGTAAATAATTTGCATTATTCGTGAATTTTTCAAAATTTTTCGTATTATTCGTCGACTTTCGAATAAGTAATTCGGAAATTCGAATTATTCGATTCGAACGATATTCGCACACCCTTAATTAGCACTAGTTACTTTTATTGAAAGTTCAATGGTATACAGGGTAGGTTAGAAGTAAAGTGCCCTTATTTTAAAAAATATAACAAAATTTAAATAATAAAATTATAGCCTTTTTGAAGACCAAAAAAGTTCCTTACTTTCCTAATACATAACAAAATCCTTTATTGAAGTATTCCACATTATTTTTTTAACTTATTTCTTTTTTCCTTAGTAAATATTTTTAGGAGCAACATTCTAGAATTCCACTAGTTTCAACTTCAAAAACCGCCCTTCATTTGGCAAAATGCTGCCCTTTAATTTTTCTAGCCCAGGGCGAGTGCACCTGCTGCACCCCCGCCAGGAACGGCCCTGACTCTTGAGCAGTTTCTTGTGTTTTTAACTTACTTTGTATATCCTATTACTTTTAATAAAAGTATATACTTCTAATAAAGTTTGAGATAATGCATCAACTTTTATGAAAAATAAACTTTTCTGAGAAATTACAAATAAAAACAGTTATTTAATTGTTGCACACTTAATGCACCACACTGTAAATTTATATAACATGTTTAAAAAAGGTACCATTTAAAAACAGTAGACTTATTGGCAGTTACCTATTATTGCTGCAGGGTGTTCCTTAAAAACATGCTAATATTTAAGGGGTGATTCTTGGACTCATTTGAAGAAAAAACTCTATAATATGCCCTAAACGTCTTAACTTTTGAGATACAGGGTGTTAAAAATTTCAAAAAACCAAAAAATTTCGAAAACACTTATTTTAATAAAAACTGTTATACTGGATATAAACCTTATTTAAATGAGTATTTATTATTTTTAAACAAAATATTATTTGGCTTTTCTCCAGAATAAAATTTAAATTTTATTTAATATTTTAAGAAAATTAAAACTTTTATACATTATGAAGAACAATTCTGCTCTTCAATAATATAATAAAAGTTATTATTGCTTTAAAAGAAATAAAATAATGAAATATTCAATATTAAGTTACTTACAATACAACAAAGGTTCTGGTTAGTTCTGGTTAAATTTAATCTCCCAGAAAACAAATAAAACATAAAATACTTTATTATTTTTGTTAAATAATTGCTAATAAAAAAATTATAAAATTAAATTTTTAACAGAAAAAGCTCTTGCTCTTCTGTGGTCTAAAAATATGCAATTAATTTAGTTTTTTTTTTATTAAACTAAACAAGATACGGAAAAAATAGAAAACATAAAAGTTGTATTTTTATTTGCCAAATAAAAAACCACAAAAATTTTACTCACATTTACACAGTCAGTGGCGTACCGTTTTTTGTTGCCTCTCGAAACGCTACTGGACTTATTAAATGTAATTAAGTTAGTGATAAATTACCCCCAATGCCATTAATAATATTTCAAAATAAAAATAAAATTGCTAAAGGATAGTTAGGATATTTAAAAAAATAGTTTTTTTTTGGAAATTTTAACACTCTCAAAAGCTAAGACGTTTAGGACATTACTATGTCCATAGAAAGTTTTTTCTTCAAATGAGTCCAAAAATCACCCCTTAATTATTAGAATGTTTTTAAGGAACACAATGTATACAAACATTATTGGTAAAACTACGCTTTTACCACTATCTTTTGCGGTAAATAGAGAATATCTCTTTCCTAAAACTGTATTTTTTTACATCTTACTAATATAGCTTACGTAAATGCCAATATATTTTTCTAAAAATTATAATTGTATTTAGTTAACAAAATATTCTAATATAATTTTTGGCTTTTAAAATATTCCAACAACTATGTACAAAAAAAAAAGATTTATTATTACATTTAATTATCAGCAACGTCCGCAATCTAACGAAATCTAGGACACCAAAGTCCAAAAGCAAAACATTATACTGCGCTTGCAAGATCGCTTAGGTACTATAAATTCTACGAGCTTGCTTTTTATCGCCAGTACACCACAGTTGTTCATAGACTCAAGACAACATGCGAGTCCCAACCACTATAATTATCGGTGTTCTCTTCACCACCTCGGTATTGTGTGCCGAGATAAGAGAAAAAAGTGAAACTAATGTTGAAGATAGCAAGATCGAAAACAGCAAAGATGTTAGTGGGACAGATTTAGTTGCCGCAGAAACCCCTGAATTAACTAGAACCAAGAAGTCCACCACCACAACATTTTGTGTAGAAATAAGACCAAGTGACGCACATCAAAAGCCTTATCAAGTCTGCGAACCAACCTATCAAGCCCCAGCAGCACCTTACGGAGCTTCTTCTTCTTCTTCTTCCTCGGCAGGATACCAGCAGGCTCCTGCAAATTACCATCAAGCGACTGCCGTACATGCTACAGCGGCTGCTCCAGCTTATGCGGCCCCGGCCAAGTCCTATTCAGCCCCAGCACCAGCTACTAAACCATATGCCGCTGCACACACTGGTTCTTCCTATTCTTCATACAGAAATGCTGAAAAAGAAGATGATGATGAAGATAAGGCAATGACAGTAATGAGGGAAGCATCCGAAGAAGAATTGGAAGAGGACGAGTCTATGATGAGAAAAGCAGGTTATGGTGGTTATGGCGCTCCAAGCTACGGTGCTGCAACACACGGTGCTTATGGGGGAGGATATGGAGGTGCAGCAGCTAGTGCTTACGATGGTGCTGCTCATGCTTACGGAGGTGGTGCTCACGCTTATGGATCCGCAGTTGGTTTTGTGCCTGCTGAACCAAAAAGAAGCACCACAGTGGATTAGTTATCACTTGCCAACCTAATTTAGCTGGCTACGCCCATGGACTTCCTGGACATGGTGCTGCTGGTGGATATGCTGCCTACAGATCTTCCAACGGCTATGCAAGACCCTACTCATATGGATCTTATTCCCAACCAGCTAACAAGGCACCATCATATTCTGCTCCTGCACCAGTCTACGCTGCTCCAGCCTACAAAGCACCAACTCCTCCATCATATCCGGCTCCAAGTTACGCTTCTTATAAGGCTCCTACTTATGCAGCACCATCTTACTCTGCACCCGCTCCAGCCTACAAAGCTCCAGCACCATCTTACTCAGCTCCAGCCCCAGCTTACAAGGCTACAACATACGAAGCTCCCGCTTATTCAGCTCCAGCCCCAGCTTACAAAGCCCCCACCTACTCAGCTCCAGCTCCAACTTACTCTGCCCCTGCACCAAGCTATAGCGCTCCAGCATACTCAGCACCTGCTCCAGCATACCAAGAACCTGCTGCAACCTATGCTTCTCCAGCACCAGCCTACTCTGCACCTGCCCCAGTCTATGCTGCTCCAGCACCAGCCTACTCTGCACCCGCTCCAGCCTATGCCGCCCCAGCACCAAGTTACAGTGCTCCAGCTTACAAAGCTCCATCTGCTTCCTCTTATTCGGCACCAGCTCCTTCTTATTCTGCACCAGCCTACAGCGCTCCAGCACCAAGCTACAAAGCTCCTGAATCCTATGCTGCCCCTGCACCTAGTTATAAAGCCCCAGCTTACTCAGCACCTGCTCCAGCCTACAGCGCTCCAGCACCAAGCTACAAGGCTCCAGAAACCTATGCTGCCCCTGCACCTAGCTATAAAGCCCCAGCTTACCCAGCACCTGCTCCAGCCTACAGCGCTCCAGCACCAAGCTACAAAGCTCCTGAAACCTATGCTGCCCCTGCACCTAGTTATAAAGCCCCAGCTTACTCAGCACCCGCTCCAGCCTACAGCGCTCCAGCACCAAGCTACAAAGCTCCAGAAACCTATGCTGCTCCTGCACCTAGTTATAAAGCCCCAGCTTACTCAGCACCTGCTCCAGCCTACAGCGCTCCAGCACCAAGTTACAAAGCTCCTGAAACCTATGCTGCCCCTGCACCTAGTTATAAAGGCCCAGCTTACTCAGCACCTGCTCCAGCCTACAGCGCTCCAGCACCAAGCTACAAAGCTCCTGAAACCTATGCCGCCCCTGCACCTAGTTATAAAGCCCCATCTTACTCAGCACCAGCTCCAACCTACAGCGCTCCAGCACCAAGCTACAAAGTTCATGAGACCTATGCTGCACCTGCTTCTGGCTATGGCTACAGAGCTGCTGAGGAGGAAGTTAAAGAAAATACAGTAGAAACAAGTGATAAATCAGTAGTAATGAATAAAGAAGAACACACTAAGAAAAAGATGGAAGAAGTCACGAAAGAACGTACCGCGGAGAATAAAGTTAACGCCAAAGTTGAAGATGCAGTTAAATCAAGTGAAGTCAAAGTTAAAAAGGTAGATGAAGAAAAGTTGGTTCCATGCAACAAGACATGATAGAAGACCAAAGACAAGGCTGGACTCAAACGATGCGCGAAGCTGGAGACAACCCACCCCAAGGTTGGAACCTAGAAATGAGGGAAGCTGATGAGAAAGCTCAGGGATGGAAACCAGAGATGAGAACAGCTGAAGGAGAAATTACTGAAAATGAGCTTGAATAAGCTTCTATAAAACACAATAGTAAAAGCAGTTTTAACCCAACTGAAAAAGCTTCAATCAAGTACAGAACCGCCTATAAAATATGTATGATTTAAACTGTAGATAGTTTTTGTATTTTTATACTGTTTGTTACCTTAAATTTGGATGTTTAATAAAATAACTTTAAAATATGTTTGCCTGTTTTATTATTTGCATCCAACCCGTTAGAAATTGAAATAAATATAGTACCACTATTTTAATTCGGCAATAAGCTAAATACCTATTGCAAAAAATATTATTTTATGTAGATAAAACACGTATACAGCGTGTCCGCCTAAGTCCTCTACACATGGGAAACTTTTTTATTATTAATGTGACGAAAAAGTTATTGTTTATAGAAAGTCTGCATGGTCCAAAACCAAAAATGCAAACATTAGATATTCATTTTTTAAAGGTATACAAAGTATCTCAAAAATATAAATTTTATTAGTACCCTTATTTTTAAAAATTATTATTAAGGAAAAATGTTTAGAATTAAAAATAACACTTTAATATGCAAAATCGTTTATTTACAAGAAAAAATTCTTGTAAATGAACGAGTTTGCATATTTAGGAGTTAAATTTATTTTTAAACATTTTTTATTAATAATAGTTTTCGATATTTTCAAAAATAAGGGTAATTTCCTCTTGAACAAAATTCATATTTTTGAGATATCTTGTATACCACTGAAAAAAATGAATATCTAATGATTGCATTTTAGGTTTTAGACCATGCAGACCTTTAATAAAAAATAACTTTTTTAAAATTAATAATATAAAAGTCATATGTAGAAAACTTAGGCGGACCCGCTGTATGTATTAACTTTTACTAAAAATATTTAAAGTTAATAAATCTAAAGAGATAAACCCATTTTCGATTTTGAAAGTTTTTAGTTTGTTTTTTGAAAACCCAATATTGTATACCAGGGTGTTTCTAAATAAATGTAAACATTTTTAGGAGGTGATTCCTGCTCAAAATAAAGGGAAGTTTGCTTTATTAACATGGGGTCAAAACCGTAAGGGAGATAACGCGAAAAAATTTAACAAAAAAATCTGTTTATATGTTGTTGCTTAGAAACAAAAAAGCATTGTATTTAAACTAGGTACGAAGTATTGTCAAATAAAGACATATTACAAATGCCTTAATGACAGCAGAAAAATAGAAAGTTTTATAAAATATTTTTTTCCGTCCCGGCACGTTATGATAATTTATATATATATATATATATATATATATATATATATATATATATATATATATATATATATATATATATATATATATATATATATATATATATATATATATATATTTTTGAAATCGGTAAGTTTACCGAAAAAAATACAGGATTTAAAAAAGTTTCTTAATAAAGAAATCTATCCAAATTTAAATTTTTGAGGTAATTGCGTAAGTGTCTCTTTAAATTTGGTAAGCAAAAACCACTTCCATTAATTCTAAAAAAGTGCAAAAATATTTAAAAAGTGTATTTTTATAAAAGCAATATTTGTTGTACACAAAATGCATTAAACAACAGCAAGGCGGGCATACCAGTCCCGAAAGGAAATTAATAAAAAAGAAAACCAAATTATTTATGCAGTAGATATATGTATAAAAAGTGCCTATTTTACCAAAAATGCCAATAGGAAACGTTTTTTTTTCGTAAGTTGATTAGTATATTTTGGTTAAACTTTTGCCTATTTGGATTATTTCAAAACTTATTGCCTGATGTGGCATTAGACAATTTAAGACAGGTCAGGACCAAATGTTGCCTCAACTTATAATATTATTGAAAAGTCAAATGACAAAATTTTATACTTTGAGCAGACAAGTGAGCTGAATCAAAATAAAAATTATTTACAATTTTAATGGTAAATGAAGCTTGGAGTCCCAATACAATAACATTCAAATATTTTGAAATAGGATATTCATATATGTATAAAGACCGACGCAATTCATAAACAAATTGGATTAATTGAAAAAAACAATGCGGTTCTGGATTTTAAAAGATCTTTTAAATCTGAGCAAAAATTCAAAAAACGCCTAAGAAATATGAAAATAAAACCAAAAGATTTTTTATCTTTTAAAACGGAAGTCAGAATATCAGAAATGCAAATGAATGAAGGAAGAAAACAAACTACTTTACCATAAAGCGAGTCAATCCTAAACACTCAATTTAAATTAAACCTACCACAACATTCATATATACGATTCAAATATACGAAAAGGTATTAATAATAATAATAATAATATTAATAATAATAATAACAATAATAATTCGATTAACAGCTTAAAGAAAAAGGCTAAAGGGCTGAGAGATACAAATAAATTTGTGACTAAACCCTCTAGCTTTCTCGCAGACCCAGCACCAACGGTCGAAAATCCGCCACAAGCAAATGTTGTGGAACAGTTCTGGAAGGATGTCTACGAGGACTCGAAGCCGTTACGACGGGACACTCCTGCTTTAAACAACTTTAGTGCCTATTGTGCCGACAAGGAACTTAACCAGCACGAAAGTCCACCAATCACGACGGAGGAGGTGAAAAGAGCCCTAGATGGTGCAAGGAATTATTCTGCACCGGGTTCGGATGGCATTAATAACTTCTGGTGGAAGAAATTGCCCAGTACCTATCCGCATTTGGCCAGAATATTTGATTCGTGGCTTAATAGAGAGACACCAATTCCTGAATGGTGTGTAGAAGGCCGAACTATATTAATACCAAAAAAGGGAGATCTAACACAGCCAAAGTACTACAGACCGATTACCTGCCTCAATACCAGCTACAAGGCTTGTACTAGAATTTTGTATTCTAGAATACTCAGTGCAATAGATCATATTCTCTCTGATATAGGGGAGCAGCGAGGAGGAAAAAGAGGAATCAATGGTTGCAAGGAAAATCTCTTAATCGATAGATGCATTACACAAGACTCAATCCAATACAAACGCAACCTCAGTATGGCATGGATTGATTACAAAAAGCTTTTGACACAACATCGCATGAATTAATATTGCATCTGCTTAAAGATTTCAAGGTTCCTCCTAACCTAATTCGTTGCATCGAACAGCTGATGCCGCTCTGGAAATCTAAATTCTCCATAACATCTGGACCACAAAAATAATTACTGATCCCATAACATTTAAACGGGGCGTATTTCAGGGCGACTCACTGAGTCCTCTATTATTCTGTATATCGCTGCTTCCCGTATCCGTGTCTCTTCGGAAAACTCGGGGGTATTGCTGTGGACCACCTGGAAGAAGGAAGCGTAAGGTAACCCATCTGTTTTAAAAGGATGACCTGAAACTCTATGCAACTAGTGAGCGAGATCTACAACAGTCTCTTAAAGTGGTTCACGAATATACCAAAGATGTTGGCATGGAGTTCGGACTTGACAAATGTGCAAAACTTAGGCTGATGAAGGGCCGATATGCTAACGATTTAGAGGCTGATCAACTTTCTGACAGCGCGATTCTCCGTCCGCTAAGAAATAACAAAACTGTAGTAGTTAGGTATCGACCAAAATCATACTCAGGATGTTAAAGCTGTAAAGACCGAGCTGAGAAGCAATTAGAGGCAACGCTTAAGAAAAATATGGAAGTCCGAACTATCTGGATTGAATAAGGTTGCTGCAACTAACATGCTAGCAGTTCCTGTATTGCTGCATTCATTTGGAGTAGTTAAGTGGACGCGAAAGAGTTGCGCGAACTGGACGTTAGCACACGAAAAATGATGCATCTTCACCGCAGCTTCCATCCCCGCTCATCAGTCTCCCGCCTTTAGCTCTCACGCCATCAGGGAGGTCGCGCCTTTTAAGCTTGGAGTGTATGCATGATCGTTTGGTTTTAAGTATTGCTTGTCAGGTTGCCAAAAGCACGGATCCACTGCTGCAGTTAGTAAAAGAACATGAGATGGCCAATGTTGGAGCATTTTTGTTCAAGGCAGCCGAGCGAGCCGCGGAGAAATTCGGTCTCAGATTTGAAATAGATTCTAATGACGACCAATCACTTATAAGACAGGAGTCTAGTGCTCTAACAGCTGCAGTTAAAAGAGCCGAACAACGGATGCTCTTAGAAGATCACATCAATAAGCCGCAGCACGGAGTCTTTTACAGAAAAATCAATAGACTCGATCTATCTCGAAAGCTTACGTATATATAAACACATAATAATAATAATAAAACACCACACCAACACAAAACACAAAAAGTCAAATTTTCTGGTTGCACTCGCTGACTTCAGAGACATCAGATGATCTTGGAAAAAGTTTGGAAAGTGACGGATAGACCCATGTCGCAGTTAGTAGTTTTTAACTATGTGTTTTTAACATAAAACTTAATTATTAAGAGCGTAAGATTTTGTTTTGATTTGTTGGCTTACAAGCTGGTTTATTGGCCAAAGCGTAAGAATAAAAATACATTTTATTTGCTACACGTAGTGTTTTTTTATAAGACTATAGTATATTAATTCTGCTGCTTTTTGCTGTTGCTTCTAATATTTAGATTTATAAAAATACAAAGCTAACTATAAGTTAAAAAAACTAGCAAGTAATTGTACACCCACTTTTAAATTGTCAGTTATAACAAATTCATCAAAGCAAGTCAAGTTACATGTTTTTTTCTTTTGTAAAATATACTTACTATTTTTGTAATTGCAACCCTTCGTATTTTTGTTTAAAATGGTTAAACAAGTAATTATCATTATTTTTTAGCAAAGTGATGTGTACTATTCAGCCTCCCTTCAAAAATTAAATTAAAATTTTTAAAACAAGAAAATTAGTAATAATTTCCTTTTAAAAAACTTTAAATCTAATTTCCCAAAAGTCGATTTTGTCGGTTTACTTGGTTTTACAATTGTACGGGAGATTCGTACCGCGGTATCCCCCTAAAAGGTGACTTTTGACCTTATGTTTATAGAACAAACTACCCTTTATTTTACACAAGGAATTACTCTGTAAAATTTTTCGTATTTGTTTAGAAACACTCTATGTAAGAAGTAACTAGTAAGCACCTTAGGATAATTGAAATATTTTGCAAAAATTATTATGTAGGGGTCAAATTATATGAGTGTCGTTGCCACTGGATTTTCATTAAATAAAAAAAGATTTAATTTTCGTACAAACTAAAAAATTCTTTAAAATGTACAAAAAGTAGAGTAATTTGGTACAGTTTATTGGGATATCTAGAAAAAAATACAATTTCTTTATAAAAGAGTTTTTGGCACCTTAAAATTGTTAAATATTTTTTTTTTATTATGAAGAAATTATGCTAAAGCTTTTCTATTATATATTTTTTCTGGTAATTGTCTAGAAAGTGTCCGATACTCTGATTTTGACAAAATTTGGTATACGGGGGTTTTTGGGGCTCTAAGCACAAATACGAATCGAAAAAAAAATTTGTCGGAAACATTTCGTTTTCGAGATATCCATCATCAAAGTTGTAATTTAAACTAACCTTATTTTTACTGTATGCCGCCTTCTTTTTGCACAAAATTCGTACACAATATTATATTTAACATTAAAAAACCTTTTTAAATCATTAATTAAATTAATTGTTTGGCTTTTTTTATAATAATTTAAAACCTTTACTTTAAACCAAGTCGGCATGTATGCAACTATGCATACACATACATATGTGTATGCATGGTGGAAGCGTTTAGGGGTAAAAGATTTGCAATTTAACGAAAATAAAAACGTTTAAAGTAAATAAAAACAGGTTTCTAAAAGGTATTTATAAAATATTGTGTGCCAAATTAGTGTTTCATCAAGAATGTTGTGCAAAAGAACGCGGAGAAGAAGGCGGAATTTCGTGAAAATAAGGTTGGATTGATTTTCAATTTTGATTATGGATATCTCGAAAATAAAACGTTTTCGACTAAAAATTTGGTAATTGCCTAGAAAGTGGGAGCAACTCGGACTTTGACGAAATTTGGCATATGGAGGTTTTTGAGGCTCTGATCACGAATCTGAAAGATTTTTTTTCGGAAACGTTTTGTTCCCGTGATATCCATCATCTAAGTGGAAAATCAAACTAACCACATATTCACTTTATTTTCCTTTCTTTTTGCACATGATTTTTGATTTTAGGCTAAAGTGGAACACAATATTTAATTTTCACCTTTTAGAATCCCATTTTCTATGTATTTTATCATTTTTTTTTTAAATTAAATTGCATAGTTTCACTTTTATTTGTAGAAAATTATGGTGGATGCGCCGAAGCAGTGAATACATGGCATGCTGCGTTTTAAAGGGAACCTTCGCAATTTATTTAATAAATGGTAATAAATACATAGAAAACGGGGTTTTAACGGGTTAAAATCAAATATTTTGGGCCATTTTAGTTTTAAATTAAGAATTGTGTGCAAAAGAACGGGGAATATAGTAAGAATAAGATTAGTTTGATTTTCCACTTTGATGATGGACATCTCGGGAACGAAACGTTTCCGAAAAAAAATCTTTCATATTCGTGATCAGCGCCCCAAAAACCCCCATATACCAAAATTTGGCTATATCGGAGTTGCTCTCACTTTCTAGACAATTACCATATTTCTTATCTACAAAATATTTTATGCTAATAAAACCACCAGCATAAAAACAACACATTTAACTATTGTTACTTAAAAATACATATTTACAATGTTATAAGTTATAACTCTGGTTCCATATTTAATTGTGTGTGGCTAAAACACTTAGTTTGTAAGGCCAGAATCAGATTTTAAAAAATATTTAATTGCATTAGAAGCATTATTTAGGGAAAAATAGGTTCAATATTAAATTTGTGTTATGAAAAGAAAAACAAAAACAAAAATATAAATATAAATTTTATAAGGAACACATAAATATTCATCCCAAATTAAAAAATAAAACCATTGTCATACCTTAAAGCAATTTAATAAAAACATTAAAAAGTAAGATTAAAAAGTTGATTTATCATTACAGTGCTAAAGAAACATACACACCCATACACTTAAAGTAAGTCATAATAAATAATACTTACCTTGTTAAAAAATTTCCCATATAGAATTAGTTTTCACAATTTTTTATATTTGAATTTTGAAAACACAATTTTTGCTAAAATGTTGACGTTTTTCACAACAATTAACCGTCAGGCAATTCAAAACTTCAAAAAGATATCACCCTGACAAACTTATTTTTTACATGTGCGATAACTCTTAAAAGGTGAAACCGAACTAAAAATCTGTGTAGAAACCTACCAAGTAACCATGGTTATTTATTTTTTGAACCAATGCAATTATATAATTTTTGTCCGGGTGTTTTTTGTTGAATTTTCTTGGGATCCTAATTTTGTCTGGATATCACAGCTTACCCCAGACAGTTATGTATTGGTCTTTAGATGAGGACAAAACTGTGAATATTGTCAGGGACTGCATGAGTAGGAATAAGTTCAGATCGATAAAGCGAAATCTACACTTGAGTGATAATAATAATCTGGATAAAGCAGACAAGTACACAAAACTTCGCCCTTTTTTGATACAATGAATGAAAAATTCTTACAGTTTGGCATTTTTTCATTCAACTTATCTATTGATGAGCAAATGGTTCCTTATTTTGGACGCCATTCCTGTAAGATGTATATAAAAGGCAAGCCTGTGCGTTTTGGTTTTAAGCTTTGGTGCATTTGTTCTTCGAGTGGATACCTCTACAAGTTCATTCCTTATGCGGGAGCAGCACAAAATAAAAGTGATATTGGACTTGGTGCGACTGTAGTTCTTGAACTTTTGTCAATTGTGAAAAATCCGCAAAACCATAACGTCTTTTTGATAACTTTTTTCGTCCTACAAGCTCTTATCTCTTTTGAAAACTAAAGGTTTTTTGCTACAGGAACGATTCGCGAGAACAGAACCAATAATTGTCCTTTGGTTTCAAGTAAAGTGATTTCAAAACAAGAAAGAGGCACCTATGATTCACAATTTGATGAATCCACACAAATTTCATTAGTAAAATGGAACGATAATTCCATTGTCATGGCAATTAGTACCCATTATCATGTAGAACCACTTTCTTCTGCCAAAAGATATGATAGAAAATTGAAAAAGAAGTGTCAATTCCACAACCAGCTGTAATTTCAACATATAATAAATACATGGGAGGGGTAGATTTGCATGATAATGGCGTGGCAAACTATAGAATCGGTGTGATGGGTAAAAAATGGTGGTGGCCACTATTTATAAATACAATAGACAGTACTCTTGTCAATTCCTGGAAACTCTACAACACGGTGAATCACAATAAAATGTCACAACTGAATTTTAAATCATTTATCGCCGTACGCTTATTAAAAACAAAGAACTTTGTCGCTAGACCACTTCCATTAGAACCACCCAGTGAAGTTAGGGTTGATCACTCTGGACATGTAATCAGTAGAACTGACTCCCGAAGAAGATGTCGTGTATGTAGAAGTCAAACAATTTATATTTGTGAGCGTTGCACTATTTATTTACACGCAGACTGTTTTCGGCAATATCACTTAACATTATAGGCCGTTGATGCGTTTACGCAACACCACTTATTTCATAAAGTAGCAGATTTATTTATTTTTTGACGTCACATATGTGTTTCTGTAATGTGTTTGCATAATTAAAATATATAATTTAAAAATTTTAAGTTTTATTTCTATCCTTGGCCAAAACAAAATGGAGAACTCTTTCAGTGTGGACGTAAATAGGCTCCCCCTTCCCGCTGCTTTTATACCCTTAATTTTTTTCTTTATAAAATTTGGACACGACTAATGGGAAGATACTTTTTGACGTAAACATGATAGTTGCAACAATCAAAATGGCGGATGGGCGCCATCATCATCAAAAATTTAATGGAAAGGGGGTCTTGTGGCATATCATTTTAAAGCTCTTGACTCGTACTTTATAACCCTAGAATATAAAGTCAATATCTTTACCTATTACAAAATGGCGGTACTTAAAAAATTACCTAAATTTCTCATTTGGATGGCCATATTTCGGAAAGTAATAGTCAGATGTACTTAATACCATATTTTCCCAAAGCTCTTTTAAAGGTCTTTTTAATGGTAATATAAACAGGGTGCTTCGTTAAAAAAATGGGTACTTTTTTCCTAGCCTGTATATTTTTATCAGTATCACCAATGGAAAGATATTTAAAAGAGCTTTCAGAAAACACATTATGTACATCTAACTGTATAAACCTTCGGAAAAATGGCCATTCAAATCAAGTATTTAGGTGATTTTTAAAGTACCGTCATTTTGTAGTAGGTGAAGGTATTGCCTTTATATTTTAGGACAGTGGCGGCTCGCGGGTCTAAAAACAGGTGTAATGCAGGAAGAAAAAAAAGCGCATTCACCATTTTAACAAATTGAAAATACTTAACTATCAAAAGTCTAAGTAAAAAGTCTTAATATCATAACTTACCTAAATTTTATACACCAAATCAATCCTTCTATCTTTTAATGCAGCAAATTTATCAATTATATATTCATAAAATGGTTAAGTTTTTATCAGTTCCTGTAGAAGCTCCTTTTGAATTGAAATATTGGCCAAAGATAAAAGTCTATCTTGGGATATAGTGTTTCTTAAGAAAGTTTTTAAACGTTTAAGACAAGAAAAACTCCGTTCCACTGACACGCTTGTCGACGATATCGTTAAAATTAGCGAAAAAGTTTATACGCCTCGGTAAAAATGTCTTTATTTGCGCCAACTTCTTTCACTAACTGCTGCAATGAAATATTTCTATAACTTTCATCAGCAAAGATTAGGTCAAGTTTATTTTTGAGCCGCTAATTTTTTGGAAATGATTCAGCATATATCTCCAATAAATTTAAAAAAATCAGTTGGAAAAGTTTGGTTATACTAGCCAAACTTTGCAGTATCAGCATGACAAAGAAATTGTAGTTTGTAACAATCTTCGAATCTTACTTCCATTTCCATCAAAATATGATTTAATATTTCATAGAGAAGTGCTCTATACTGTCCTTTAATTTCTTCCTGTGAAAAATCACTGTCGCTAATAATACTCAAACGGAAACAATCGAAATAATACATGAAAACCAACGAAACGACCAAAACCTATACTATCTTTTTAAGGCTAGCGATTTACCAAGCAATACACCTGATACTTCCACCCGCGATTCTGGTATAGCGTTGTCATGGCAACGGAGCGTCAAAGCGTAAACAAAACCCCGCATGAGGTGTATACTTCGGTCCGTTTTATATTTGCAATACACTTGTCGCGTTGCCGAAAGAAGAGGAAAGCGACTCGCGCCAGCGGGTAATTTATATGCTAGATTTTTCATGGCGAATTTTACAAATAAGGAATAGAAATGACAAAAATATATTTAATAATAGTTATATGTTTTCTTATGTTTTATTATTTATTTTTGATGAAGTGGTACTTCTCTTACTACACCTGAATAGCCGCCACTGTTTTAGGATTATAAAGTACGCACCAGGAGCTACTAAATGATGTACCACAAGACCCCTCTTTCCATTATTTTTTTTCCAAGATGGCGCCCATCCGCCATCTTGATTGCTGCAACTATCATTTTTACGTCCAAAAAAGTAGTTAAATATTCTCCCATTGGTCATACCTAAATTCTACAAATTAAAAATTAAGAGTACAAAAGTTAAAAGGTGGGTGGGGGACTATTATTTACGTCCACACTGTATACAGTGTGTCTAAAAAGTTGGAACCATATGGATTTTTTTTTATTATTTATTTTACGAAAAAAGTTATACTTAAAAGTTCTTCATGATCCAAAACTTGAAAAGCAACCATCACATATTAAATTGTATCAGTTATCTACGAGGTCTGGCCAAAAACATAATTTTTACTTATGAGTAAAGTACCTGTATTTTTGCTAATTATCAAAAAGACGTTTAGAATTAAAAATTACTTTAAAATATGCAATTTTATTTATTTACAAAAACATTTTTTTCTATTATTTTTTTAAATCAAAAATGGTAAAAATGTAGGTTTGTACATTAGTGTAACATATTTTATAATTTTAGGTTTCATATGAAAATTTAAAATAAAATTTTTAAATTTACTGTCACCAAAATAAGAAGAATGTTCAATGCACTAATGGAAAAATTTAAATTTTATTGATTATGGCAGAAAAAAGAAATTAAAAAAATGATAATTAGAAATAATTTTTAATTCTAAACGTTTTTTCTTTATAACAATTTCCGATATTGGCAAAAATACAGGTAGTTTACTCTTAAGCAAAAATTTCATTTTTGGTCAGACCTCGTAGATGACTGATACAATTTAATATCTGATGGTTGTCTTTTAGTTTTTAAATCATGCTGAACTTTTTATAAAAAAATACTTTTTTCGAAAAATGAATAATAAAAGTTTTGGAGTATGGTTCCAACTTTATTAAACACACTGTATATTTTAGTTGTTGATGGTTGGATGTAACAGATGGCAGCCAAAGCTAATTTATACAGTGTTTTTAATTGTGTTTAAAAAAATAAGATTTTTTTTTATCGTTGGACAATCCACGAAGGCTGAAAGGCTAAATACTAACGTACCGTGGGTGTCTTAAGCAGGGTAAGAGGAAGTTTGTTAAACGGAACTTAAAAACTTGAAGATTTGGGGGGTAAGGAAAGACCTCTGCTGGCAGTAGGTTCCACAGTCTAGGAACTCTAGGGATAAAAGAACGAACGAAATGGGAAGTTCGGGGCCTGTCCAATTGAACCGTATAGGGATGCATACGCGCGGCACCACGAGTTTCTCTGTTGGGAGCTGCAAGAGGAGGGACTATACTGAATAATTCGTCGGAGCAGAAGCCGTAAAAGTATCTATAGAAGAGCGATAGATCTCCCACAGCTCGACGATGGGCAAGAGAAGGAAGTCTTTGAGTAAGTAAAGGATCATTAATAAGACGAACAGCCCTTCTTTGAATGGCATCAAGAATGCTGAGAGTTGTAGGGGATGCCATTCCCCAGACATGAGAACAATATTCCAGAGAGGGTCGAATTTGAGACACATACAAAGTGTATAAATTGGAAGGAGAAAAATACTTTTGGCTCGGAAAAGAAATTCAAGCTTTTTGAAGCCGCGGTGGCTATAGATACAATGTGTTTATGCCAGTTAAGGTTATTCTCAAATGTGACGCCCACAAGGTTAAATGTGTCCCCGCTCTGCAAAACCTGGCAACTCATAAGCAAAGGATGAGTGTTTGATGATTTTTTTCGCGACAAGGAACATGATTGTGTTTTGGATGCATTAAATTGAACGAGATTTTTGGCGCCCCAACCCAATATCAAATTGAGATCCTGTGAAAGAGATATCTGCATCGCCCTTCGTTTGCTTTCCAAGTCGGGTTGAGAGAATGGTTTGGGAACTTGAAAAGTGGAGTGAAGGGTACTATCGTGAGCATAACTATGAATGGGATTGGTTGTGGAAGAAAGAAGGTCGTTGATCTGAAGAAGAAACAAAGTAGGTGCTAGTACTGAACCCTGAGGCACTCCAGCATTAATTTCGTGAAAGCTTGAAGAGTGGCCATCAACAAAATCTTGATCATATGACCTAATTATATCAAAAAGGTTTAGAACTACATTGTTCTCAAGTTACAGCGTTTAAGAATTTTAAGTTATTTAATGCTGACGATGAAGTCCTATAAGTTATTTTTTTGCCTTTCCTGTCTGACAATATTTGTTTAAAGTGTTTTTGGTTGTTATAAATAATATAATTGGATCCATGTGACGAAATAGATTTGTAATATGTGTGTGTTTTTTTTAATAATAAGCCCTTGATAAAGTGGCAATTCACGAAACGTTAGGATCAATACAATAATTGTAATTCCCTGTCCCCATCCCGCTATACTACTCCAATTTGTTTTTCCAAAGGGTGCTATTAACTTAACTAAAATATTAAACAATAAAACCAAAAAACTATACGGTGTCGGCAGAGCAAAATAAATAATTCTTAAGGTTAATTATAATTTTTGGCGGTTTTCATATAGGTAGAAATAAAAAACCGCCGGACCGCGGTCGTTTAGCCACTGCCTTTATTTCAATTAGTCCAATAAAAATGTAGCTTTTTTGTCTCCTGAGGTCTTTTCATATCTTGCTTAGAAAAAAATTTACTGGCATATCCCTGGACCACAAAAAAAAGAACCAAATTTAAAACACATTATTTAGTAAAATTTGTTAGTTTAGATGTTAATGTGTTTTTATTTATTATCTGTTGGTGTTGTTACATAATTGTAAATAAATAATATAAAAAATAATTTGTCGAACATACTGCTTGAGCAAGCAGTTTTGGTACATCGGCGAGTAATAGAATGACAAAACAAGCAAATGATGGCGGCACACCCGGAAGTAAAATGTTCCGGAGGTAAAATACCCCTCCATTCGGATCTCCCGGCGAGGATGCATCCGAAGCATCTAGAAGTTTAATTTCTTTTGCAAACATATGTGGGCTTAACACCAATATAAACTCCGTTCACCATCACCTTCAGTCATCTAAGCCCCACATACTGTTTCTAACGGTAACACAAATAAGTTCTAAATCTTCAACCAGCCACCTTCTCTTTCCAGGCTACAAACTTATTTCGTTCTTTCGCCCACATGGTGGCGTATGGCCCGGCAATCCGCAACGATCTGGCTTGTGCTCGAGTTTCCAATCTTGAATCGGGTAAAAGCCCGATATCCTTTGCTGGCTTTCCCTTAGGTCTTCAACTAGAAATTTATCTGCTGTTTGTCCGGTTCCCATACAATAATTCCTATGTCGAATTCTTTGACTTTCACTGCAGATCGATAGCATAATTTCTCAGTTTCCATCGGCTGAAGTAATCCGTGCTTGGCGACTTCAATGTCCATAATAAAGGATTAGCTAGGCTCTTCAGCCAACTGACCCCCAAGGCAGAGCAGCCGAAATCTTCGCAGTCAGTAACTCTCTTACCAACCTTGTCCATGGAACCCACCTACTTTCCCTAGAGTCCCAAATCATGGTTCAAATCCCTAGATCTCTCTTACTACCAACTTTGACTCTATCAAACTTCTGTCACAGCTCCCTAGGTCGCTAAGATCATGGCTTAATTTACTATATCTTACCCTGTACATCGAGGTAAATGAATACATGCCACCACGTATGGCGATACAACTCAGCCGACTGGGATGGCCTAAGGGATTTCTTCGCCACTTACCACTAGTTTCATCTGCTTTTCTTCTCGTGATCCTTCTGAAATTTGCAATCAACTGACTGAAACAATTCAATTGGGCATTGAAACCTATATTCCACACACCATCAAGAATCCCAAACAATCCAATAACAAACCCTGGTTTTCCAAAATCTTGTGATTAAGCTAGAATTTTAAAAGTTTAGGCTCACAAGAAGTTTCTACAGGATCTAAGTCCAGAGAAAACCGACAGGCCAGAATTGAAGCAATAAACAACTACAATCAAACAATTTCTGAAGCCAAAAACTGCTTTGACAATTGTATTTAAAACAAAGTTCTTTCTTACTCAAATGGCAGCAAATCTTTCTGGTCCTTTGCGAAAAACATAAGTAGGAATTTTTGTACCAGTTCTTTTCCACCACTAACTTTGGAAGATGAAATTATTTCTACCGCTAAAGGAAAGGCAGAACTATTTGCCAAACAATTTGCTGCCAATTCAACCCTTGACCCTCCCGTAAATCATCCAATTCCAGCGGTTACCCCAGTTCCTCATAAAATGTCCGATATTATTTTTAAGGTGAAACACATTAGGCGTATCCTTCACTTAACACCAAGAAATCGTCTGGGCTGGATGGCATACCAGCAATCGTTTTAAAAAATGTGCTCCAGAACTTGCACCAATCTTAACTCGGTTCTTTCGAATTTCTTAAGACACAGGTATCTTTCCGGAGAGCTGGAAAGCTGCACTTGTTCAACCTATTCTCAAGAAAAGATCTAAATCTCTTCCATCTAACTATAGACCAATTTCAATTCTCTCAGTTCTTTGTAAAGTAATGGAAAAATTTATTAATTCACAAATTCTTAAGTACTTAAAAAACACAAAATTTTGCATGACAGGCAGTATGGATTTCGCCACAAAAGATCTACATTAAATCTTCTTTCCTTTGTATCACACTGCTGGAATAAGTCTCTTGAGTTTCTAGGATAGTCCCAGATCGTTGCTCTTGATATATCCAAAGCTTTTGACCAGGTCTGGCATGCCGCACTTCTTAATAAACTTCCCTCCTATGGTCTTTTAACTAAACTCTATACTTGGCTCTCTAGTTATCTATCTGATCATCGTATATCAGTTATTGTGGACGGCCATTCTTCAAGCTTTCACCAAATAAATGCTGGAGTCCCTCAGGGCTCAGTTCTGGCACCAACATTGTTTCTTCTTCACATTAACGACCTTCTCTCGTCCACAACTAATTCCATTCATAGTTTCGCCGACGATAGTACCCTTCACTCCAGTTTTCAGGTTCCTACACCCATCACTAAACACGACTTGGAAAACAAACGCAGAGCGATGCTGATATCTCTTTCGCAGGATCTTAATTTAATATTGGATTGGGGCGCCAAAAATCTCGTCCATTTTAATGCATCCAAAACACAATCATGTTCCTTGTCGCGGAAAGAGTCATCAAATACTTATCCTCTACTTATGAGCGGCCAAGTTTTACAGAGCAAAGACACCTTCAATCTTGTGGGCGTCACATTTGAAAGTAACCTTAACTGGCATAAACACATTGTATCTATAGCCTTCAAAAAGCTTGGATTTCTCTTTCGAGCCAAAAAGTATTTTTCCCCTTTAAATTTATACACTTTATATGTGTCCCAAATCCGACCTCCCTTGGAATATTGTTCTCATATCTGGGGCATGGCGTCCCCCACAACCCTAAGCATTCTTGATTCTATTCAAAGAAGAGCTATTCGGCTCATTAATGATCCTTCACTTACAGAAAGGCTTCCCTCTCTTGCCCATCGTCGGGCTGTGGGGGATTTATCGCTTTTTATAGGTACTTTTATGGCTTCTGCTTTGAAGAATTGTCCAGTATAGTTCCTCCACTCACGGTTCCCAACAGAGAAACTCGTGGTTCCGCGCGTATGCATCCCTATACGGTCGAACTGGACAGGCTCCGAACTTCCCACTTTGTTCGTTCTTTTATTCCTAGAGTTTCTAGATTGTGGAACCTGCTGCCCGCGGAGGTCTTTCCTTTCCCCCAAATTTTTAAGTATTTAAGTCCCGTGTCAACAAACTCCCTCTTACCTCGCTTAAGACAACCACGGTACATTAGTATTTACGCTTTTAGCCTTTGTGGTTTGTCCAAAGATAAAAAAGCAGTGTTAGTCACGCATGTTTACATGCCGGGATTTAGTTAGATTGTCTCTTTTCCTCACATTGCCTTGTGTTATGTTATTTAGTTCAACCTGTATATTACTCTATATAAATACTTATTTTACCCCAAACAAGTAAATAATTTATTGAAACAAAATAAATCTGCTTATTTACAACTTTTTATTGATAAATTCCAATGATTTTTATTTCCAGAGATATTTTTTAAGAATTTTAAAATACACCATAAAAATAAAAGATAAAATTATAGGTAAGTTTTGTTTCTCTATGCCTATTGTCAATTTTAGCAATGCAAATATTCATTTAACAATGTTTTTAAATATAGTTTTAATCGCATTTTTTCAGATGAAATACTACTTTTAAGAAAGAAAACAATTTGTCTTACTATATTTCTCTCAACCAAAATGATTTAAAAATTAACTACTAAAAAAAGTGAAATATATCTTTCAAAACAGTAATTTGAAGATTAAACTTTATAAACTTTATAATCAGGGTAAAAAACGAAATTTAAGGATATATCCACTATCTGCACTTAATTAAGAATATCAAGATTCATCTACTGATGATATCAATAGTCAGTTAAGTCTTCAATTAAAAAAATTTCTTAAACTAATACAGAACGAATACCCTATAATTAAAAAACTATTATCAAACACATCCTATTCTAAACCATACAACTTTAAAGTTCTATCCATGGAGGTTGAAGCAATAAACCTAGCATGCTTTCCAAATCTTACTCCGGTAGCTGTTGCAGTGTGATCGTTAAATATTTTTAGTTCTTGCCACTGCTTACACAAGTATATCCTACAAATAAAAAATAGTAATTTATGTAACAAGTGCATAAAGTCTATGCATGTGTTACACACTATATTTTTTCCACAACCGTATAAAATTTTTCCAAAATACCATTTTATGTATGTTTTATTTATCTAAAGTTATTAATTTTAATTTTTGCACCACAGCCATTAAATTGCAACACAAATTCATAGCCTCCTTATTTTTAAGAGACAATTATCCTCTTCATAACTATGCATTATTTAATTTTAGAAACTTGTATGTATTTACTTTTTGTAGAAATAAACTAAAACAATATAAATTCCTTTTCAATTTTTTAGTCATTCTAATCCATTATTAATTACTAATAATTTTTAATAATTTCTGTTAAATTTACTTGTAAACTATCAAATTTTAAAACTAGTGACACATGAACTAAAAGAAATAATGACAAAATCAAAGGTAACTTGACCGTTTGGTGCAGGTGATGTCGCGTTTACTGTTAGATTGCATAAACTGATTAAGTTTATTGTAGTAGGCATTGAAACAAAACACTAATTTAAAATGTGAAAAAGCTTTAAAGTGTTAAAAAATTGTACTTTTTTAACACTTTATGTAGTGTACTTTAACTTCATGTTAACGATTTCAAAAACAGCATTTTTTTAACGGTAGTGGAACAAAATATATTTTGGTACTGAAATACTATATTGTGTAACATGTAGAGAAAGTCATATATTTTCGGACGATGGTGAGCTTTGCTGGACGAGGCTTTAGCCGATTCCAGCAACCACCAAGAGTCCAGCAATATACTTTTCCTACGAGTTGCAAGTAAGGTAGTGTCCCAGTAATTGCCATTTTTTTTCTAATTTTTGCCAGTTCCAATACCAGTTGTTGCCAAAACATAAGAAATACTAAAAAGATACTATATTTCACACTTTTTGCTTACAAATTTAAAAATAAAAATACTAAGTCAGTGGGAGTCATTGTTTTTTTTTGCGCTAAATTATTTAAAATTTTAATGAGTACACCTCACTGGAATATTCATGCATTATAGGGGGATCAGTAATACCTCAGCCTATGGAAAGATGGCATAAATGATTTAACTTTTTTTATTTATTATTAATACATTTTTAATGATTTAGCAATTACTGGTGGCACTACCCTCAGGTAGCATAAAATAATTGTTTTTTTAGTTTAATAAATATTAAATATTATAATTATTTGATCTCGGTATATTATGTTAGTATGGTATCACATTGTCATGTATTGTTGATTGCCTTGGATAAAAGTTTTTTGTTTATTAAGAGCATAGAAAAAGATAAGCACCCGGAAAAAAATATTCATGGCCACGGCCGGAAAATTAAATTGCCTAGCAAGGCCTTTTACCTTCAGCAATAATGCATTTTAGAGGTAAGAAAACATAATGGAAATATGTAGATTTTCGTCAAATCGAAATAAAAATCCTTTAATATTAGTAAAAGTTTTAAAATAAAATTCATATTTTATTCTCTGAGTAATCTAATCCACTATTACTCTCTCCCTAGACACGTTTCGCCAGCCTTATACAACACGTCAATAGTAAGTCTTGAATTCTTAAGTGAATTATGCAGACTATTTGTATTATAATTATTACTATTATTATTAGAAAAAAATTACCTGACATCAGTTCCAGCCACAGCTAGATAAGTACCACTTTGATCAAAGCAAAGATCCCTAATTTGATAACCCTCATCAAATTGAAGAGTTTTGAAGTTCTTTAGTTTACGCAAATCCCATAGTTTGACACAAGCGTCGTCGGCCGCAGTAGCCAAATAATACCCGTTTTCGGAAAAGGAAATTGTAGTAATGGCACCAGAATGACCTATAAAACATAAAAAACCATTAAAAATAAAATTTGGTTAGCTTTGCAAAGCTGATAATCAAACTGATCTAGATTATTTGTTAGTTAAACAGATTGTTTGGTATATTCCACAGATCTTTAAATTTTACAGCAAATGTTGGTTCGATACATAAAACTATTTGTTTTATTGGTTTAAAACCAAAAGTTTGTTGTGATTTCTTATGTATTTTTATAAAAAAGTTCCCACAAACGTATGTCCCGACTTGCTTCATTTCTGAATTACAGGGCGTTAAAGTTTTTAACCGATATAGATGAAATTTAATACACTTATTTAATGTAATAAGAGGCTTGTAAAGATGTACCTGTATTAAGATTATTGGGTCCAGTGGTGTCTTAACAGAGACCACAGTCAAAATTATTTAGAAAAAAAGTATGCCACTGACTTTTTAGTTTCTTGTATTTTCATTGTTTTTGGGAAAGAAAAAATTAAGCCATATAAATTTCTTTTAAAAAGTATCCATAGATAATATGGTAAAAACACAAAAATAAAAAATAAACAATAATTTGCCTTAAAATGAACGAGCCGTCGTGTATTTTATCGAAAATCGTCATTTTCCAAATTTACTAAGGCCAAAATTTTTATATTTTTATTTCGGATTTTATGTTATGCTGTTTATGGATACTTTTTTAGTATTACTTAAAGTGGCTTATTTTTTTTTTATTTCTCGAAAACAAAGCGAGACACAATGAAAATACCAGAGACTTAAAAGTTAAATTTTTAATTGTCTAACCGGAAACAAATATAAATATTTTATAAAAAGTCAGTGGCACTGGACCAATAATCTTGATCTTGGTAGAGCTTTATAAATGTCTTATTACATTAAATAAGTGTACCAAATTTTATTGTATTGATTGAAACGTTTTTAGGATATCTATAAAATAACGACTTCTTTTAAAAAATTTTATGCCCTGTATCTCAGAAATGAAGAAAATGCAAACATATGTTCATAGGACCTTTTTTTCATAAAAACATATAAGAAATCACCCTCTTCAGTTTCGTACCGTAGTTAGGAAACACACTGTATAAGAGCCTGGTAAAAATAATAAATGAATAATAATTTTTGTGTCCCTTACTCTCAAAAATTGTAGTAAGGTTCTTTGATGCTTTTTCACTTTATATAGTATAGTTAGAACCATATTTATTTCATTCTGAACGCCG
>JACEGR010001231.1:0-181396 GCA_014170235.1 Listronotus bonariensis | reverse complement strand
TTTTAAACCTATTGTCATCAAGTGTGCGTTAAAATAAAAATACAGCCATTGCAATTTATTTTTATTCAAAGATAAAGCTCTAAAAATAAAGACCTTTTACTTGACTGAATTAAAAAACATATTAAACATTTATTTTTGCTAAGATATACCTAGGTATTTTACACCTTAACACTTAATAAAGTAAACAAAAATCTTGTAAGAAGATGCAACTAAATACATATTTTAAAAACTTTTTAAAAAAATAATTATTTAAAATGCCTTTTTAATTTTCGTAATGCATTTAAGGTATTTATTTCTTTCTCTGAATTTAATAACCAATGAATAAAAAGAAACAATAAAACAATTTTCTTGTTTACTTTTTAGGAAGTTTAAAAATAATTACTTTAAAAGAAAAATATACATTTTTAAAACAAACAAGCAAACAAAACAAATAAAAAAAAACATTAAATTTTTAAAATAATTTATTTCTTATAAATTTTATAGGTTGTAAGGTAAAAAAACTTTATTTATACCGGACAAAGAAATTTTTGTTAAAATTTAAAACATTTGGTTTTTTGGCGAATTTTGGTTATCTTTTGTCTAGTGGTAGCTTTTTCATCAAGATTATTATTTATTATGGGGATTGCAAAAAGTTATATAGGATTAGGTGTTCTGCAGGGAAGACCCAAGTGTTGCATTTTGACCCAAAATTTTCAAACACCCTGTGGAATAATTTAACGTCATAATTTTTACCAGTGTTATGAACTAAATTCCTCTCTTTTCTTAACATTTTCTTTTCATATCAATATCTTTATTCTAAAAGAGTACACATTTTTAAAAAAGACAATAAAACTTGTGTGTAGTTATACTTTTACACCTTTCTTATAATTTACATTTGATAAAAATGTATACAAATACTTGTTTGTTAGGTTGTGTGATTTCAAAAACTAACACCCTGTATATTATATCACCATTAAAAAGACCTTTAAAGGATCCTTTAAAAATAATACATTTAATATACTAATCTTTATTAGTTTCGGAAATATGACCATCCAAATCTTAAGTTTTCCCAATATGTATGCATTCTAGCGAAAATTACGACAATTTTAATTAAATTGCATTGTTTCCTCTAAAAATTTGTGTTTTTTTAGAATAGAGATACCGATACAAATGATAAAGAATTAGGAAAAGATGGGGCTATAAAATTTAATACACTGGTATAATTGGGACAGGAACTTATTTCACAAGGTGTTCGAAAATTTGAGTCAAAATGCAATATTTAGCTCTTTTCAGTATAACACCCAATCCTATTTAACTTTTTGCAATCTCCATATTAAATGATTATCTTGGTATAAGGAGCTACAACTAAACCAAAAGTTAAATAAAATTGGTAAAAAAATCAATTATTTAAGATTTAATTTAAACAAAAATTTTTTTGTTCGGTATTTTTTTACCACATTTCTGATATATGATTGGGTCTAAGATTATTTAAATAAAAGTATATTAATAACAGGTTTTTTTTTAAATAAAAATAAAATTAAAAATATGAATTTAATAATTCAAGGTGGCGCAAAATTTGTCAGTCGATTATATCAGACCCCAATTTTGGCTATAAATAAAAAAAAAATCTTCTGTTTTTTGATTATGTTTCTTTAAACCTTTGTATTTTTTCATAAGGTTACAAAAACAATATCCGTAAAGTGGTCGCGTTAGAAATAGTACATATTCAGTGCCATTTACAGCATTTTTTTGCAAAAATTGTTTAAAATATTTTCTAATTTCTTCATTTCTCAAATCTGCAAGCCCATTTTTTCTTGTTCAAAAAGTGTCACAATGGTTTCATAATTTTGAGGGTATGACGATTTATAAACTAGTTTGAAAAATTTAAGAATAAAAAAATCCAAATATTATAAAACGATAAAAAAAATCTACTCGCATGCGCAAAGAAGTTACTTTGCGCACTCTTTTTGCGTGCGCAAAGTTGAACAATACGCACGCAATCATACATTAGAAAATGTAACTGATATTGTATATTGCAACAACAAATAAAAGTCAGAACTGACAAATACTATCTAAAGTTAAGAAATATTAAAATAAAAATAATATGTTCTTACTTTCCCAAGACATTCATAGAAAAAATATTGTTTTTAACACTTGCGCAAAGTGTCTTTCCCGCACTTAAAGCTTATCTAAATTCGGCTTCGCGTCCTTTGTCTAACTGCTTTTGTGTGCGGGAAATTATTACTTTGTGCACTTGTTAGAAAAAATAACTATTTTTGCAAGCAATGTGTAGCGCGTAATCCTAATGAATGAGGCTGAGGGCTCCGATGTCATACCGAGGATCTACCACTTCCACAGAAATTATAAAACAAAGATCCCGGACAGAAATGAATGGACGGATCATATGGAAGATATTTTCACTCCTAAAGGACTTGTCTGGTACACAGTTGGGGCTAAAAATAGGAGTGGGACTGGAGCTGGTGTGTGGAGTGAAAATTCAAGGATGGAGCTGGTCCTTGCTCTTGGAGATCACTCAACAGTAGTTCAAACAGAGGTTTATGCAATCTGGGCTTGTACCAGATGGATCTTGGACAAGCACTACAGAGGCAAACACCTATATATATGCAGTGACTCAAGAACCGCCCTACAACTACTGAATAGGGTAACAATTGAGTCTAAGCTAGTTAAAGACTGTCTGGAGACTCTCAATACATTAGCAGAGTCCAATACGGTCAACCTGGTATAAGTACCAGGACACACTGGTATCAAAGGAAATGAGGCAGCGAATAGACTGTCGGTAGCGGGTAGCAATAACCCAAACCTGGCAGTACCCTGCCCTCCGAGCATGTCCGGTGGGGTCCTCAAGTGCTGGGCCAAGGATTGGACCAAAAGAAAGTTTGGGGAACTGTGGTCATCGGAGACAAAGATAATGCATACCAGGGCAATGCTTAAGGGTCCCTCTCAGAACCTTGCATCCAGATTACTGGGCATAAGTAGAACTCAGCTAAAGACTATTACAGGCCTGGTATCTGGACACTGGTATACTAAAAGCACTTAGCCAGATTGGGTCTGGTAGCAGATTACATCTGCAGGTGGTGCGGAAATGGGGATGAAACCCCTTTTCACGTGATTATGGAATGTAGGGCTCTAAAGGGTCCACGAAAGGACATATTTGAACCTACAAAATTGAATCCGAATCACTAAACCTTGCGGGACTGGGCCTAGAACGAATGCTACAGTTGGCACATAGCACCGACCTGGACAAAGTACCGACACTCTAAAGCAGGGGTGGCCAACGGGTCGATCGCGACTATAAGTCGAGTCGATCGTAGCAAGGTCAAAAATATAAATACCAGGGCCGTGCCTATCAGGTGGTGCAAGACACCAGGGCGCAACGCATGTAAAAATAAATCGCGGAAGGTCGGAGAAAGGGCAGAGGGGTAGTTACGAATGATTGTGGTTTTGAAAAAATGAGGTAGGGACCTTTTTTCAAAACCACATCGCCGAGATATAAAATTGGTAGATCGCACTGGGTTAAAAAAAATCCTAATGAATACCGAGAAGATTTTTTTCTTTACCACTATATAAATTAAATAACCTATTTATCTAGGTTTAATTTGCTAGATTTAAAATATTTAGAAAACCATTGATGTGTGCCTTTGTTAGTAAAATATGACTACAACAACCTCACAAGTTCTTGTTTTATTTGATTAAATTTTGTTAAAAATAATTAAAAGTATACAATTTTTCCAAAAAACTTAAACAAATGTTTTTAGCTTTTTTATAAATTTTTAATAATTAAAGTCTCTAAAATTATAAGAACAAAAATTAAAAAAAAAATTGGGCTCATTTAAAAATTAAAGAAAATCCTAATTTTTTTAAAAACTTGTGGTAAAAATATTTTTTTTTTTGCATATTAAACGCCTTGGCACCTCCGTAGCATTTTTAAGTACGAGGCGAGGTATATGGGAAAGTAGTTTTTAAAGCTAAGGACCTTCTATTTTTTTGCTCTTTACAATTTTTAAGACCAGTATTAAAATGTTTAAAGAAAGGTTGATTAATATATTCGGGACATTTCTTTTTTTTTTTGGCTCTTTATATTTCCTCAACATTTTAAAATTTTTGCACCCCTAAAGGTCACCCTTTTAATTTTTACCAAATCAATGCCAACTTTTTTTATTTTTACGACAGCTTTAACTATAGATATTTTCTTTTTTCAATTAAATGCGAAATTAACTAAAACTGTAAAAATAAATTTAACAAGTCACTTCCTTAAAATTAAATTTAGAACTTAATTTAACTGTTTGTAGCAATCCTGTTTCCAATAAAAAGAATAATTAAAAATTGTCTCTTGTTTTCACAAAAATATATATATAAAACTTCTAAAAGTGATTGCAAATAATTTAAAAGTTACAAAATTAAATTACTGGCTTGGAAAATAAGATTAAATAATAAATAATTTTGGAAGTTTAACCAAAACTGTAGCGGTTAACAGTTTGAGTAATTATTTTAGTAAAAGGTTAATGATTTTAGTTTAGTTTATAGCACCCTTTCGAAAATCAAATTGGAGTCATATAGCGGCATGAGGGCAGGCAAATAAAAACCACTATTGTATTTATCCCAACGTTTCGTGGCTGGATTGTCTTTTTTCAATTATAGGCCCTTGACAAAGTGGCAATTCAGCCACGAAACGTTGGGATAAATACAATAGTTGCCTGGCCTCATCCGCTATATGACTCTAATTTGTTAAAGATGGATTGCCAATGTTATCACCTGCGCAAAAAAATATTTTATGGGCGCTTGAGTATTATTTATGTTTTGTGGTCACTGAATGTTTTCACGAGGTCGCCGAAGGGTCTATTATCGGGCATAATTTAACAACGCGTAGCCGTGCTAGTGCAGAAAAAGTACAAAATCATATATTAGCGAGTCGCAATGAAGGATTTTCACGCACTTTATGTTAAAAAAGATGCTTTTGCCAAACCAACTCAAAATGTGGAAGAAACACATTCCACAGACACCAATATTCTCTTAAAAATAACTCCTTAATTTTGCTCTTAAGGTACGCTGCACATACGTCGGCATCAGACGGACAGTACAGATCGAAGAAAATGGTTTTAATGAAATTAAATGAAGCAGTGCACCTATGTGCGGGCGGTTTGCACCGAATTAAAAAAATTCCGCAAAAGCGCGATTCCTACCAAAGGGTCTTAACCCAGGGGTTTTATACCATGGGTGAAAAAGGCGCTAACTTTTAGTATTTACCCATGGTTTTCTCATGACTCACATATGCGTGTGTATTATTGAATTTCACCAAAACTATTTTTTCCGATCCGTACCGTCCGTCCGATGCCGACGTATGTGTGCGTATCTTTAACCTGTAAAATGCTACAATTTTTATATTTACCAACAATAATAATAAGTACAAGTGGGGTATTGGGTCGCATTGTGCCAAATTAAAAATATTAAAAACAATTGTTTTATGTTTTCCTTACGCTCGTAGAAAAATGGTGTCCGTAACACGGACCCAAAAGTCTTACCGCACTTAAATGCTTAATTAAACTTTCTAACGCGCGTTTGGTTAACTGCAGTCGTGTGCAGAAAAGTGACACTTTCAGCACTAGCTAGGAAATATACTACACTTCTGAACAAAAAACACCAAAAAAAAAAAACAAAATTCTGTTTACATTTAATCCTAAATAAGTTTTTGGTTTTTTTAACCGATTTTAACTCCATCTTTTGGTCCAGTTGTAGCTTCTTTCATTAAGATTATTATCTATTATGGAAATTGCAGAAAGTTTTATAAGTCTACGTAGGTTGGCGGCATATAGGAAACTATTTTATTATTAATTTTACGAAAAGTATTTCTTAAGAAAATGTCTGCTGCATGGTCCAAAACATAAAATTCAATCATTAGATATCAAATTGTGTCAGTCATGTACGAGGTTTGGCCAAATATGTAACTTTGCTCAGGAGTAAAGTACCTATATTTTTGCTAACATCGAAAATTCTTATAAAGGAAAGATGTTTAGAATTAAAAGTTACTTTCAAATATATAATTTTGTTCATTTCAGTATCTTTTGTTATATTACAATTTGCGATATTGGCAAAAATACAGGTAGTTTACTCGTGAGCAAAAATTATATTAAATTACATTTTTGACCAAACCGCGCACATGACTGACACAATTTGATATCTGATTGCATTTTAGGTTTTGGACAATGCAACAACTTTTTTCGTAAAATTAATAATAAAAAAGCCGTCAACTTACGTAGATACACTGTAGGACTAGGTGTTATACAGGGGAGAGCTAAATGTTTGCATTTTGTCCAAATATTCAAATACCCTGTGAAATAATTTACGTAAAAATTTTCTAATTATTGTGTATTGAATTTTAAAGCCCCACCTTCTCCTAACAATTTTTTTATTTATATCAGTTTTTTTTTAGAAGGAAATACAAATTTTTAAAGAAAACAATACAATTTAAGTATGATGGTCGTAATATACGCTATATTGCGAACATATTGAGAAAACTTAATTTGGATGGTAATATTTTTTAAACTAATTAAGATAACTACAAAAAAGGTTGTAGTTTTTTTAAGGTCTTTAAAAGATCTTTTTACTGAAGACATAATATATAGAATATTTCTTTTTTTTACTTTATGTCGTATCCTGTATGTCTTCAGAGATAACAAAAATCTCATAACTTATTTGGAAAGTACAAAACCAACTTTATAAACCAATATTTTATTTATTATTTTTTTTTATTATTAAAAATAAAAATTTTAAGGGAGATGTAAAATTATAACTTGACATCCGATACATAAATTTCATGGTCTTATTTAAAATTTGTATTTCCTTTTAGAATGGAGATACTAATAAAATAAAAAAAAATGGAAAGGAAAAATAGGGCTTTTAAATTCAATACACTGGTTAAAATTATTACGTTAAAATATTCCACAGGGTGTTAGAAGATTTGGACAAAATACAACATTTAGCGCTTCCCTGTATAACATTAAATGAAAAAATATATATATATTTTTTTTATCTTTTGACATCCCACGAAGGTCCATTCCTAAATACCAGAGTACCGTGGGTGCCGGGTTATTAGATGTTTAACCCATCGTTCCCCCTGTTCCGTCAACGTTGTCCAAGCACTGAAACATGCAGTTGCATTTCACAGCACCTTTTAGACAACGCGGTAGTGCCACCACGGTCATTATTTTTAAATAACTACTACCTAAATATGTCTTCCCCGCTGGGAATCGAACCGCCGACCTCTGGCTTCGAAGATCAAAGCTCTGTCCACTAGGTCACGGGGGAGACATTTTAATTCTTCTATTAAGAAATAATCTTGATAATAGGAGCTATACCTGGATCAAAATATAAATAAATTTGTTTAAAAAGCACAAAGGTATTTAAGGTTGAAATTGATCAAAATTTTGTTTGTCCGGATATTTTTGTCTAAGAGTGTATTTAAATGCAAGGTATAACGACTAAGTTAAAATCAATTAAATATAATTAATACACAAAAGCAGTAAAAAGCTGGCTTTAGTACTCCAGTCAGCCCATAATAAAATGGGTAATAGCTGCTTTGGCATTGTTGACGAGGTCAGCATATTGCCTTTATCACGCCATTAAAATATATTTAAAAATGTTGTAAATGGGTATTTAATTTTAAAATCGCTTTAATAGAGTGTTATTAGCTACATCAGATCAAAGGGTTATTTATGGTTTTTATTAGCCAAGTTTAATTTATTATTAATAAATACTCTGATATAAATAAATAACTAGATCATTTATTATCATTACGTTTAATGCTTGAAATGCTTTTATGTAATGAGCTACCTGATATAACAAATAAAATATTTATATTGAAAAATAAACAAAGCATTTAAGGTGGTACTACCGGTGTGAGAATTATTGTTCAGAAAATTATGAAACTTAGCATACTGGTACTTTATAATAAGAATATCGACCAGTTAAATTTTCAAAGGTCTACAGAGAACTGAAAAAACGTATAAATATTATAAAATAATTGCTTTTAACTTTGATTCCTATGGGAAATCGCAGATTTTATTTTACTTTACAAAAACCGATGTTCAGATTTTAATGAAAGTTGTATCAACGGAAGAAAAACAAGTCTAAACATTTTGGTTATTGGATTTTTGACCTTCAGAGCTAAAGAGAGGAGTAGTTAATAAATAATTAAGAAAAATATGCTATGTGACTGACATGTGGGAACGCCGCCGAAAGGTTATGCTGCGCTCGAAAAAGTTTATCGAATACGGTATATGTGACATAAAAAAATTGACGCGAGTCCAATACCTTTTTGGTTACAAGATCCAATGAGTAATAATAAATATCCGCAATAAAACAACAATTTGACGACAATAATCCGATGTATCAATATTTACGTTAGTTAACGGGTTAGTTGACAGAAGCTTTCCATGTTTTTCCTTAAATTTATGTGCTACTTGACCTTGTTTTACAAATTTGTTATAATTTTTTCAGTGACTCTTTTGCCTTTGCAATGAAATATAATTTTTGGGATATGATAAGGGTGGTTTAGAGATTTTATTAGTAAATAAACATAACAATTTAAAACCTATAACTTGTTTAAAGATGCTTTGTGCAGTAGATTTTTGCGTATGATTTTTATTGTTTTTACGCAGAATTGCTAAATATAAATACCAAGGTAGTCAAATTACCTTAAGCACTCATTTGACTCTTGTGGTGTCGGTAGAACTACCCTGAATATTTAATATCTTCTTAGTTTTTAATGGGAGTAATTTTAAAAATTTAAACTTTTGGAAATAAAGTTATTGCTAAAATACTAAATTATATAGTGAAATAAAATATAAAAAAATTTAGGATGACTACTGGGCGCCATTTTGGGCAAAAAACGAAATGAAACGGGGGCTCTTGTTGCACATCATTGTAAATCTACTGACTAATACTTTATAATCCTAGAATATACCGTTACGAAATGGCGGAACTTAATACCTTATACCTATTTAAATAACCATTTTTTGGAAAAAAATTAGATGTAGTTATTATTATTTAAAATATTTTTACTGGCAATATAACGTACAGGGCGTTTTATTGGGAAAAAACTTTTTGTCCTAACTTGTAAATTATCGGGAGTAATTACACAAGTACATCCAAATTATAGATAATTTTGCTAGGAAGCGGATTGCCTAAAAACTACTAGAGTTCATTTTCATATTTTGGCGAAAGAGCCCGAAGGACTTGGGCTCTTTTGCCAAAATGTGAAAATGAACGAGAGAAGTTTTTAAAAAGCACTTGAGAGCTAAATTTTCTTATTATTTTGATGCACGAGTGTAATTTAGGATAAAATTACTCGAAGAAAGTGAAACTATCAAATAAAGGAATTATAATTTGTTAAACACTTTACTTAAGAATATAACAAAACCCAATCTTAAAATTTTTTACACATAAATGTTTGCAAAATTTATGAAATGCCAAACTGACATATTAAACTAAAAAGCTCTTGTGGTTGTCAAATTCAACAATTAAAAACATGACAGTGCAATTTTCGATTTCGAGTATGCTGAGGTGAACGTGGACGAAATTCACTTAGTTTCAAGAGCTTGGCGAATTGGCGTCAAAGAAGCTCGCAAAGAGGTTGGTTAGTTTGGACGGATGTTTGGCGAATTGTTGCAAAATGCCCATTCGGAAATTTACACTTAATGTATATTTTAACTTAGTTTTGGGCTTTTAGGCTATAAATATCCATATAGATCTTTTCCATTGGGTGTAGCTCAATGTCCTGTTAACTTATAAAAATAATTTAAATAGTTTAAAACTATTAACTATTAATTTTGCCAGTATTTTTTTTTTAACAAAAATTTACCTAATTTATAAATATTTATTTGCATTTTTCTTCTAAGTCTTATAATTATTCTCTGGTAATTGCGCTCCAAATTTTTTTCACAACTTTAAATGTAAAAAAGTTTTTTTAAATAAATGATTTATAATTAGCCAAAGCCATAAACTCTCCAGACAGTCCAACTTTTTATAAATTTTTTGAATAGATTTACATTTATTTAAAACATTTTCATTTAGCCGGAACTTTTATGTGTCAGGAGCATACTTTTTGCTTTATCTTTAATTTATAATTTTGCACCCTTAAAATTAAAATAAAAGAAAAATATTTAGAATTAAAATAAAATAATTCGGGTGCGGAGTTAAATATACCAAGTGTTCCACAATACAACCAGAAAGTCTGATTTTTGTTATATTATAAGACTAAAATTTTAGTAAAATGTAACTTAGTAATCAATTTATTAAAATTTGTATAATAAAAAAGTATTCTTAGAAATCTGTAGTAAATATAAAGGATAAACCTACGTGAACTAGTTTTTAAGAAAATGGTGACTAAAAATTGATAATTTAAATAGAAAATATTGCCCCAAATTTTAAATTAAAGTTGTACACTTCTTTTTTTCATTTATTTTTGTTTGTTAGTTGGAGCCTATTTTAACCAAGTTTTTATTATATTATTAGTAAATCGCTAGACAGTCTAAAAATCGACAATCGTAAAGCTACTTATTTTCTTTTTTACTTGTTTGTTTTCTAAAAACCGCAAGTAATTACCTATTCCCAGAACAATTAAATACATTTTTAAACATAATAAGAATAAATTGCTATGATATGAATCACAATAATTATACCAAATTATACGTAAAGTTCCTTGAACGCAAAGGCTCTTTAATGAGAACAATTACATAAATATAAAATACCTTGGTGGACTACAGCTGATATTTCATCTTCATTTAGAATGATCACAGCTGCTTAAGATAGCTGGTACCGAGACGTATTGGTACATTAAAGCACCAATAGGTTAAGATAGGAAAAGTGCACCACCTAGGTGTATATAGAAGGTTAAACTTTAAGTGCTTCACAGCCAACAATGCGTAATAAAACTGACTCTCTCGTGTAAAACAAATTTGATTTTTCTTAACGAAGATAAAAGCTGTGTCGCCATTTATATCGGACTGAAGACCTTTTAATTTTAAAGCATCGAACCTTAAAAGCCGATTATATTAATAACCAATACCAAGACTTAGGATTTAGGGTATGATTTCAAGCACGGCACGGCGGTAAGTAGCGAACCGCCGACGCAACCGCCATCGCCAGAGCCATTCATATTTCGCTTCGCTTAGGTAATACATAGCGTTGTTGGTAATATAAAAGGCTCTGGCGACTTGCGTCGGCGGTTTGCTGCGTGACGCGATGCTCGACAACCATTCCGTCGGCCGAATGTACAGACTTGTATACAATCAGCAACAACATAGTTGGCCAACATTTGCAGATACAAGTGTTTCGCGTCCACACTAGTTTTAAAGCTCGTACAAATCATGCCGATGTTTTCCATATTAAATGGAAAACAGGCGTCTTCTCGATTCCTTGGATGAAAACGCCCACGGATGATGCCATGGCGTTTGCAACAAGACGGCCGACCGATGTGCAACGTTCAATATACAGTCGACCAACAAATGTTTTCGCCGATTGTATCCAAGTCTGTACGTGGCTTTACGTTAAGCAGGCAGATTTCACTTCAAATGGCTTAAATCTGGGCCATAGAAGGCCGGCTGCCTTGTGTAAAGCTTAGTTTGTATACATACGAAATGCGATTTGCGAGTTGCTGAACGTGTTCTATTGATCAACCTTAAATATGTTGTTTGAAATCGACCAATTATAATACGTTTCGCAGTTCGCAAATTGCATTTCGTAAGCATATAAACTAAACTTTACACGAGGCAGTTTGATAGGTCAAATTTGTGCTATTGGAAGAGCAATCTGTTTGCCTAGCGTATGTCTATCTATGCCAATAGTAATTATTATTTAAATGTTGTTCTTAAGAAGCTCTTATGCCTAGAGGACTTAACCTTTTATTTATGCTTAAATACAGGGTGCTCAAATCTAAGTCAGAACTTATTGCATAGAACCATGGCTGCAACTTTAATTGTGTTGTTAAAACTTTACCAATTAAAACATGTTTTGCAATTTGCAAATCGCATTTTGTAATAAAATGAAAATTTAACATTAATTTTAGTTATGGAAGATCATATTCCCAAAACTATAGGAGATAAACATATCAGATGTGAAATTTTCCTAAAGCGTTTTAAAATATCTATTTAACGGTGTTACAATATACAGAGTATTTAAGTTTAAAAAATGCCAGTTTACTATCAATTCCTGAAAATGGCCGTGTTTTTAAAAACTATTAAAATTGGATATATCACATGTAAACTTTTTTTTAAAGCTCTTTAATGGAAATTATTTTAGCATTTTATTTAAAACAACATGTACATTTTCAGTAATAAATCAAAAACCCCATGTTTAATTGTGTATCTGTTGCCAGCATCTTAATTAGTAAATAAAATACTATAACTCTTTGTATATTTCAGAATAAAGAAGTTAGCATATAGTGCTGACTTAAGTTTGATCACCCTGTATAGCTAAAAGTGTATTAGTCTTGTAAGGAAAATACATTTTTGTATTTAAAGCAGTTATCATATACTATAGATACTCGCAGCAGCTTTTGTTCTCTTCCTGCGATTTGGTACCCTATAAAAGACATATACATGTCACACTTGAAAACTAGTTTAGTGCCGACCCTAAAAAGAACTTGTCACATAGATATTATCAGTGTATGTAACATACACGCTCATACTTTAGTTGGATAATAAAAACGTTGGCTGCGTGAAATTTATTCTGGAGCTGTAACACGCTCTGTGGCATAAAATTTCTAGGAAAATGGGTTTATTTAACTTATGCGTTTCCCTAAAATTTATATAAAAGGTTAGTTATTGTATAATTTTATCCTACCAAAAACCATAATGTAAAAATGTTAGGCTTAGTTCAATACTAAAATTATGCTTGGCTGTGGGCTTCGTCACAAAAAGAATGGAGATCTAAATAAGTGCCAAGTTGTGTACAAAATTTAAATATGTTTAAGATCTTTAGGTAGGTTACATTTCACTTGGCCAGTTTTCAATATTTTGGCTCCCCGTGGCGCAGTGGACAGAGCTTTGATCTTCAAAGCCAAAAGTCGCCAGTTCGATTCTCAGCGAAGGAGACGTATTTAGGTAGTAGTTATTTAATAATAACGTCCGTGGTGGTACTACCGCGTCGTCTAAAAGATGCTGTGAAATGCATAACTGCAAGTTTTAGTGCTTGGACAACGTTGACGGAACAGGGGAACGAGGGGCTAAACATCTAATAACCCGACACCCATGGTGGTATTTAGGCATAGGCCTTCGTGGGATGTCAAAAAGTAAAAAAAAATTATATCAGTCATTTTTCAAAGTTATTTATCCGTATTAAATTATTTTTATATTCTGATAAAAACTAGCCAAATCAAATCTTATCCACCCAAAGGTGTCATACATATTTGGATTTTGTACAGAACTTGGCTAACTTTTGGATATCTATTCAATTTGCGGAGAAACCCACAGCCGAGCATAATTTTAGTATTGAACTTGGCTTACCTATTTCCCATTTATGATTTTGGTGACATATAATTACTTTTTGTAAAGAAAATAAATATAAAACAATAGAATTACCACCAACCATTTGATTTCTTTTATGCTTTGTGTATTTAGTTTGTTTATTGAGGTGAAAACAAAACAAGAAACATAATATTGTTTTAGTTGTCAATATATTATTGATAATTAAAAAAAAAAAGTGACCGGTTCGACATAATCACCCTTATGGTACAGTAACATAAGGGTGATTATGTCCATCGAGCGGCGCTGCTAACATCGCTTATAAGAGCTCCTACATAAACCCAGCCTAGGTTGTTGATTTTGTCGAAGCGCGCTGCTGACCTCGTTCCTCGTCGCTCCGACATAAACACACTAGCACACACACACACACAAGTAATTATTTGTAATGGATCAAACGCTACAATTAAAAAAAATATATATAGGGACCTTCCCGATATTTTACCTGTTTTTATTTTTAGATTTGTTTGTACCCTTACACACAATTACCAAGCCGGATTCCAAATTTCATCTTTCTAGGTCTACTGAAAGTGGTTTAGGTTTTTGATCTACATATATGTCAGTGAGTTAGTCAGTGGAAAATTGACGATTTATGGACCTTTATATATTTATAACCGTTTGAGCTAGCTTTATGAAATTTATGCTTCTAGTTGTCCTTATGGGTATCAATAAACACACGAAGTTTTTATGTGTTACGTTACAAAGGTTCTACATTATATGGGGGTAAAAAGTAACACCAAATGGTTCTTGTAATATTACATGTGCCACTGTAGCCAGTTCCTTTGCTTAAACTTGGCTTAACACGCTGCCGCGTGTTTTGATATTTTTTTGCAATGTTCTAATATTTAAATTAGGCAATTAAAACATATTTACGTAGATATTACGCATGTGCAGTTATATCCATAAAAAGTCGTACAAGTATTAAAAAAAGTTTACCTTACCATACCCAGCAAGCTGGACGTCTGTAGGACGTAATTTTTTAGTAATATTTGGTCATAAGACGTCATCAGACCAAAATTAGACGTCATTTTACTGACGTGTTTTTAACGTCGTTAAAGTGACTGTCGGCGTCATTTTTCGTCATACTAGCTCATAAAAAATTTAATAACGTCAGCGTTTAGGAAACCCGCCAGAACAATTTTAGACATATAATTCGTGTCAAAATCCAACCGAAATATAATATAACAGAAAAACAAGAATAATAATTTTAGAAAATTTAAACGGAAAAAACTCACACTACCAATAGATGGCGTATCGGACACAAACTACTACGTATATTCGACATCTTCGCTTCTTATAGAATTCTTCGGTTTGGTATTTGGCTTTTGAAAAAAGCATATGCGTAAATTTTTTCGTCATCTTAAAGACGTCATTAAGGACGTCTTTTGTCTGTGATTTAGAGAGGTCATTTTAACATCATTTTGTCGTCATCTTATGACGTCTTTATTGATCAAATATGACCAAAATGACTAGTTAGTAAAAAGAAACGTCAATAATAAGACGTCAGCTTGCTGCTTGGGTATTTTTGCACAAAACTGATGTTTGATTAGTTTTGTTGAGAATATTAATTATTATAGGTTTTAAATAAAATAAAATCACTGGCATGCACTGGGTTTTTAAAATACACAGATATTAGTATTTAACATTTGAAATTTAAACTATTTACAAATAAAAGACTAATTACTCTGCAGAATAATAAAAGGATAATTATTAACTTTAAAATTGTATTCATTTTAATTTGATTTATTTACATCAATTATAAGAAGAGGTATTTCCCTTCTAATTTTTTTTTATACTCTTTTTTATGGTTATAACTGTACTATTAAACAGTAAAGTCTGATAAAATATCAAAGCAAGTAAACTCTTGATATACCATAAACTAGTAACATGTTATTAGAAATTACCATTGGGTTCTGATTTAAATTAATACAAAAGTGATTTTCTGCAGGGTGGACATGTCTTTACTTCTTGACTTGATTTTAATATTTTTTATATTGTTTTTTTGCAAATCGCCGTATCATTTTAAAACAATTAATTTAAAGATCTAAATCGATAGAAGATATAAATATTTTAAAATCAACAATAAACGATTGCTGGTAAAATGTAAATATTATGTTCTTTTTTTTTTCTTTAATGAACACTTCTCAGTTGTTAAAAAACGACAGATTTGTATACCATTCACAAAATTAAGTGCCCCATAAAATGAACGCGACATACGAAAACTAGTTCAGTGTGGACCCTAAAGAGAACTTGTCACATAGATATAACAGAGCCGTGTAACATATACTCTCATAGTTTTGCCGGGATAATAAAAACGTTCGTTGCCTGAAATTTATTCTTTAATGGAGTAAAATTTGTGGAAAAAAAGAGCAATTTACCATTTTTTTCAATTATATTTTTGAGTGTTTTTTGACTGCACTTTATAAATATATTAGGGAATATTTATATCTATATATGTTTTCTAATTGCCATAAAAAATAAAGGGCAAATCCCTAAGCTATTTTAATAGAAAAAAATATATATAAACACGGATTCTTAAATTTTTCGTTCTTAAGGTACCTACAGGATGTTAAACTTTAAAGGACCTAAAAAATTTTAAAACACTTTTTATAAGAAAATTTGTTAAGACTAAATTTAAACGTTATTTTTAAGCATTTGTTGTTATTACATAATTGGTAATGGAAAGTTATAACACTTAATTTTTGAAGAAAAAAAAGCCCAAATGTTTTTTGCATGGTTGGGGATTCTGCAGTTTATGGCGATTTTTTTTTTTCTGGAAAAGTTAGCAAGGTTCCAAAAAATAATAAATACACGAAAAAGTTGAATTTTTAGGTGAGAAAAATATAAAAGTTGTAAGAAACTCAGTGTTGTACATTGTTTTGTTAATAAAATCAGCTAAGCACGATCCCACAGGTCTCACAAATTTAAATTAGTTTTGGGGCTCAATAAACTTTCCATTTTAACAAACACCAGCCCAATTCTATTAACATTGAATAAAGCATATTAAGAATATTATTAAAAACCCGATTTTCTTGTTAAAGTTTACCACATTGTAAGCATTTCCGGACCTATGTTTATAAAAACATTTTTCATAAAATTTGCAAGGAATATGCCTTATCGTAATAATAAAACACTCTGAATACTCTAGGTTTTTACCTAATTTCTTAAATAAAGAGGTAGCTAGTACCAAGTGTTAAGTTGTTAATTTACACTCCACTGAATTTTTTATTTTAAATCGTACAAAATTAAAAAAAGGTTTTTCCCAACCCAAAATTTTTTAATTTATTTTATTTATTTATTTATAAATCCCAACTAACTTATAAAATTCATTACAGGGATTGTCTACTTCAAATAAATAAACTAAAACATAAACATTATATAATGTTCAAAATTATAAGAGTCAGAGAAGTCAAAAAAGAAACTTAATAATAATAGTAGGAAATAATAATAATTAAATAGGTATATTAACATTTCTTTATTTTTTAAAATAAAAATAAGTTACTAATTTAAAAGATTATTTTTTAATGTTTTTTAAATAATTTTGAATTTCTTATAAATTTATTTTTTCCCTGGCAAACCTTTTAACCATTAGATACCATTAGGTATGTAGTGATTGATTTTTTTTCCAAAATTGCTTTTAATCGCAATTGTTTTAAAGGAATTTATTTGCCGTGTATTTTTATTTGTAATCGAATTTTTGTTATCTCATATGATATACGGGTTACGCACAAAAAGTATATTTTTTTTTTTTATTGAAAACAACCTATACATATAATTTAAATAACAAAAGTTGCCCTTATATCAAAAATCTGCAAACTTTGTTTTAAAGAAATTTGCAAAAACAGGGGTGAGTCAGAAGTGTGCAAAAGTTCATTTACCTCGTTCCATCTATATAAATCTTTTTTATTTCTATTTTGTAGGTATATAGTCAAGCATAAACTTCTTTAAAAATATTTTGATGTATACAGAGTTGCTCACAAAAGCATGATGGCATAAAGCTGGGTTTTTTCAATGAATGTAGTTTATGTCTTTGTTAAATTCTCTTCTCCTTACATTCTGCACCCTTTTATGTTATAGGTTATACAGGGCTAAATCTTTTAAATTAAAAATATTGTGGTTTATTTTCAAAAAACAAAAATCCAGAACATTTCCTAAAATGCTACCATTTTCCGACCAATGATACAAGGTGTTCTAGTTTAAAAATAAAAAGTTTTGGAGATTTAAATTCTTCTAAGCCTATCTTCCTGTCTCTTTAACACCCTGCAGGTTTTATTAATAAAATGTACAAATATGATCTATTAGGTAAATTACCTAGCCAGGCAACTTAAAAAAAAAAATAAAATAAGACAAATGGTAGCGATATGAAAAAATGTTCTAAAAATTTATATTTTTTGAACACAAACTAAAATATTTTTTAACTTCAAAGATTTAGCCTTTTAACCCTCATAGGCAAAGTTGTTAGAATGTGTAAAGAGTAATTTAACAAAAATTTAAGATTTAAGTATGCATCAAAATATTTTAAGTAAGGTTATATACTCCAAGCGAAAAAAATATAAAAGTTTTATATGTAACGGGTAAATGAGCTTTTTAATTCTTCTAACTTACCCTGTATAGTCGGACGCCCTGTACCAACTATTTGGGTACTAACAAGCTTTATTTTTAAAAGTGTCAATGAGTTTTTTTTCTAAATACTTTTTTCATTACTCTTGGAGAATTTATGCCAGCTTTACAACTTATAATTGGAAACCTCGTTTAGAAAAAATTAATTATTCCTTAACTTTATTAACTTTTTTATTATTTTTAAAAAGTTGGATTATAATTGTTAGACTTTTTAGTTAGCAAACAAAAAGTGGAAAGAATTTAAATTATGTATTAAAAAATTAACTTTGTTTGTAACTTTCTTTATAAGTAATATAGTCAAGGTAATAAAACACAAACACTTTTGTTAAGGAAAGAAAATGTAAAATAATTGGTTTTTGCCTAATTAAATATGTAGGTTAGTCAATCTTTTTGTCACAGTTTTAAAGGTTTAATATTTTGCTATGAATTTTTTTTTCGGTAATATTTATTTATTTTTTTATTAGGTTATTATTTTATTAATTGTAATCGGCAATGAGCGGAGCACTTTAATTAGGTTTAACCATAAACCAGAGAAATCCACATTAGGTACGTCTTATGTACACAAAATTCGAACCCAGAACAACTAGACCAAAAACTGAGTCACTACCAACAGAGCTAACTGACTTGTAAAGCAATATTACCATATCCCAAAGACAATTACCAATTTAGTTATCCAAGTGACTGATTTTAAGGACTGGTTGTCGGACATACATTTTTTAAACTTAACTATATAGTTAATTTTTTGTTTTATTTATACTCACAGTAAAATTTTGATTAAATACTATCCTAAACACCATATTTTTTTTAATAACTAAGTTATTTTAGTTTTTTAATAACTAAGTTATTTTAGACTGGTTTTCTAAGACCCTTGTGGTTGGACATTTTTGTTATGCTCATAGTAATATTTATTTTATTTTTTATCTTTGGACAAACCACGAAGGCTTAAAAGCCTAAATACTAACGTACCGTGGGTGTCTTAAGCGAGGTAAGAGGGAGATTTGTTGATACGGGACTTAAATACTTGAAGATTTGGGGGAAGGAAAGACCTCCGCGGGCAGCAGGTTCCACAATCTAGAAACTCTGGGATAAAAGAAACTGAACAAAGTGAGAAGTTTGGGGCCTGTCCAGTTGGACCGTAGCATAGGGATGCATACGCGCGGAACCACGAGTTTCTCTGTTGGGAACCGTGAGTGGAGGAACTATGACTGGACAATTCTTCTAGAGCAGAAGCTATGGAAGTACCTATAAAAAAGCGATAAATCCACAGCCCGACGATGGGCAAGAGAGGGAAGCAACTTTCTGTAAGTGAAGGATCATTAATGAGACGAATAGCTCTTCTTTGAATAGAATCAAGAATGCTTAGGGTTGTGGGGACGCTCATGCCCCAGATATGGAGAACAATATTCCAAGGGAGGTCGGATTTGGGACACATATAAAGTGTATAAATTAGAAGCGGAAAAATACTTTTTGGCTCGAAGAGAGAAATCCAAGCTTTTTTGAAGCTGCCGTGGCTATAGATACAATGTGTTTATGCCAGTTAAGGTTACTTTCAAATGTGACGCCCACAAGATTGAAGGTGTCTTTGCTCTGTAAAAACTTGGCCGCTCATAAGTAGAGGATGAGTATTTGATGACTCTTTTCGCGACAAGGAACATGACTGTGTTTGGATGCATTAAAATGGACGAGAGTTTTGGCGCCCCAATCCAATATTAAATTAAGATCCTGCGAAAGAGATATCTGCATCGCTCTGCGTTGTTTTCCAAGTCAGGTTTGGTGATGGGTTTAGGAACCTGAAAACTGGAGTGAAGGGTACCATCGTCGGCGAAACTATGAATGGAATTAGTTGTGGACGAGAGAGGTCGTTGATGTGAAGAAGAAACAATGTTGGTGCCAGAACTGAGCCCTGAGGGACTCAGCATTTACTTGAGTGAAAGCTTGAAGGAATGACCGTCCACAATAACTAATATACGTCGATCAGACAGATAACGAATATTGAATAATATGAACGGATTGCTTGATTTGGTTTTTGTAATGTGGAGTGCATGGTGGAGAGGGACACTGCGCCGCTGGTTTCTGAGGATGCATATCACCCGGCTTTAATGTTTACTTTTAATAATTTAGAAGTGAAAGAACGCAACTTTTTGCCAAATATTAGAGATAAAAAATATAACTTTCGTAAAGCTGACTTTCTTTCTTTATATAATGCTATTTTGCATACAGATTGGGGATTTTGGAGGACATACAGGATGTAGAATTAGCTCTGGAAGGTTTTTATGACAAACTTTATACTATATTTGATATGTATGTTCCTGCATATAAAAATTTTAGAAGAAAGTTTCCGCCCTGGTATTCAGCGGTTATCATAAAGAATATTAAACTAAAGGCTAAAATGCGAATGAAATATAAAATAACACAAAACGAATTTTATCTTACGGAATTTAGGCGGTTGAGGTCATTAATAAAAGAACAATCAAAAATTGCTTATAATGTATATATGATGAATATTCAATCCTCAATTGTCAATGATTCTGGGAGATTTTGGTCTTATGTTAATACTAAACGTAAAACTTCCAGAATTCCGGGTGAGGTGTATTTCGGGGATAGGCGGCTCAGTGAACCACAGGATATTGTTGATGGCTTTGGGAATTTTTTAGTAGTGTATATACGCGAGACGGACCTGAGGATGTTAATCAAAATTTGAGTAATTTTGTTAATGAAAATATTCCAATTCTACAACCCATAACTGAAGCGGATATTATTAAGTCCGCGAAGAAGTTAAAAGATAAGATGACATCAGGTCCGGATCGGGTTCCATCGTTTATTGTTAAAGACTGCATAGGTGCCTTTGTTAAACCTTTATTAAAAATATACAACCTGTGCATTAAAACATCTACTATGCCAATATTATGGAAGCAGGCAAAAGTATGCCCCATTTTTAAAAATGGTGAACGTAATCAAATTAAAAATTATCGCCCTGTTTCCATACTTTGCAATTTTGCGAAGGTCTTTGAGTCGATTCTTTATGGACGGATCTACCTGTCAGTGCGCGCGTATATTGCTTGTGAACAACATGGTTTTGTAGACGGTAGGTCAACTGTTTCTAATATGGCATGCTTAACACAATTACTGTCTAAAATTTTGGATAAACAGGGACAGGTGGATGTGGTCTATACAGATTTTGCCAAGGCCTTTGACAGAATTTCGCACATGGTTTTACTTAATAAGCTGAGGGCGTTTGGATTTGATAACCCAACTCTGAAATTTTTTCAATCTTACTTAACTAATAGGAAACAATTTGTATTTTATAATGGGTACAAATCGAATGAATATATCGCAACGTCTGGTGTGCCGCAGGGCTCGAACCTGGGGCCATTATTATTTCTGCTTTTTATTAATGATTTATGTCAAGTCATTAAGTGTGACAAGTTGCTTTTGCAGATGATCTTAAGGTATTTTTGCCCATTGAAACTTATACTGATTGTGCACGACTACAACAACAATTAAATTACATTCAGAGTTGGTGCGAAGAAAACAAACTCAGTCTTAATGCAGCTAAGTGTCAAGTAGTTACTTACACTCGTAAGCAGCATCCTTTTCAGTATCCCTATTCCATATCGGGAGTAGTTTTGGAAAGAACTGGTACACTGAAAGATTTGGGGGTTGTGTTTGATTCGAAATTAACTTTCGTTGACCACATCAACCAGATAATTCTTGCGGCGGGTCGGACACTTGGCTTCATTGTGCGCAATAGTAAGAATTTTAGCGATTCAAGAGTTCTAAAAACCCTCTTTTGTACATATGTGCGTTCGAAACTTGAATATGCCTCACTGATTTGGAATCCTTACTATGATTGTCACATAAATAATATAGATAGAGTCCAGAAAAGGTTTTTAAAGTTTTTAAATTTTAAAACAGATGGGATTTATCCACAGCGAGGCTTAGATTACCATGTTTTGTTGGAAAAATTTAGTTTTGACAGCTTAAAACTACGGAGGGTTTCTGCCTCCATGATCTTTTTGTTTAAATTGCTGCACGGTGAGGTTGATTGTCCTCATCTGCTAAATCAAATTAATTTTTTTGTCCCTAGATTGAACGCTAGGAACTCTGTAACCTTTATGTGTGAAAGAGCTAGGACTAATATAATGCTAAAATCGCCGGTCAATTTTATGTGTGCCAGTTTTAATATGATTTCAAGGGACTGTGATATTTTTAATTGTACGAAAAATGAACTGAAAAGAAAGGCCAAATGTACTCAATAGAATTTATTTTTGAATGTTATTTATACTGTTGAATTCTTTGTTAAATAGTTTGTATAATGGGTTCTATTATTATTATTGTATATGATATGAGTATTATTATAGTTATTTTTATAATTTGCTATGTAAATTGCTCTGTAAATGGGTTCTTGTTGGGCAATAAAGCTTGTATAGGTACTTTACGAGTCCCTCCGTACCATATTATCCATATCATATTAGTATTCGAAGTACTATGTAGTTACTGCATTGGTTTATCGATTTGGTATATTCTTTCTTATAAGTTTACACCGTGGGGTCCTGGTAACAGGTTAATAGTCTTCTTTTACGATGCTAAAAAATCATATACTGTGTAAACAAACCTTTTTCCTTTTATAACCTTATTTTAATGTAAAACAAATAGGTTTAGGTATATACCTGATTTTATGCTGTAATTAATTGGTATTCAAATCACTTCTAATTATAATTCATCTTTAATTATCCTTAATAGGTCATGGTATTGATTTTTATCAAACAGCTGATTGTCTACACTATCGGTTTTACTTCTGTCATAATCTTATTTCTCGAAATGGGGTCAATGATATGGATTTCTGCCAGCCACTTTTAGGGCATATTCGATAGCCAACACTCTGTCACTTAGGGGCGTAAAGCCGGATCTAGGGTTTGCGAGGTCGACGTTTTTAGCAAAGAGCCCATTAGGTTGGTCACCCTGATGTATGACAAGGAGGTTCAAGGCAGGGGTGAAACGTCAAGCCAAGGCCTTTTTTGGCCCTGAATGCCGACATAGTGATGTCGAGTCAATAGTTTTCTGGGAGATCTGTAAACATTTGTAATCATCTTTAAGTTCTTAAAGTAAAATATGTAGCCTTTTGACAAAGGATTGTTTTCCAATTGTATAGGTGTGCATATTTTTGGTTGATTTCGGGTTGATAGCCGAAAAAACATGAAAGTCCTTGGGCTGAAGATTTTCTAAGACGGAGTAAGTTTGATAGTTTTCTTTTGGTGAATATAATTCTAATTGGTTTTTTTTCTATTAGATTTCAGTTGCCCGTCCTTTTAATCCTGAAATCTATATTTCATATTTGGATCTAGCCCTGAATCCCTCAAGAAAGAGGTATGTACCCTTTATTTCGATCTCTTTTGGGCATGATCTAGGCTCGTTGGTTTCAACAAATCAATATTAATTTTAGGGTTCAACTGGGTGACTAGGAGATAAGAAATTCAACTGGGTGACTAGGAGATAAGAAATTCAACAGGATGACTAGGATAACGACTGAGAGTTTAGAAATGCAACTGGGTGACTAGGATCTCAACTGGGAATCTAGAAACCGGACTGGTAGTTTGAAGTCTGAGTAAGCGTCGTGGACATCACGTGGGATTGTCAAGAATCCATCAGGAGTGTGGAAATTCACCAAGGAGTTTGGGATCTTTATGTACAAGTAACATTAACAAAAGTCAAGATTTTGATTTATCTTCAGTTTAAATAATCAGTACAAGTTTTCATTTATCTAGATTTTAAAACAAATTTTTCACTTTGAGATTAATTACTTATGTAAAAGGTAAATTGGTATAATTTTTTTTATTAATCTTTTCTTTCAGGGCGGAAAATTCATGAATTTCCCTGCGCCAAACTTATAACGTTCTTAAATTACTACTTAATTTTAATTAAACATTACATTTTTACCATATTATTACCAATTCCTTTCGTTTTAACTAAGATTGTTAAACCTTTGAAAACATGTGAAACCTGTACATTTGTAAATAAGTATTGGTAGTATACCCTACCTTCATAAAAAAATATATATATATAGATAGTATCGACTCAGCTGTATTCACACTTGTTTTATTTCAGTTCTGAGTACTAGGGTTTCTGATTTTAACCAACAAAAAAATCAGTGGCGCTCAATAGTTTGAAGTATCTTTTAATTTTTTTTTATATTTAAACAATGGACTTTGAAAACAGCCCTAACGAACCCATGCCCTACTAAAGCTGCCGGAGGCTGTTGGCATCACTTGTGGGCAAGTAAACAACAATAATTTATGTTGAAAAGACCATAGGAGGGAAGTTTATTAAGAAGTGCGGCATGCCAGACCTGATCAAAAGCTTTGGATATATCAAGACTTATTCCAACAGTGTGATACGAAGGAAAGAAGATCTGCTGTAGATCTTTTGTGGCGAAATCCATACTGCCTGTCATGCAAAATTTTGTGTTTTTCGAAGTACTTGAGAATTTGTGAATTAATCAATTTTTCCATCAAATACGATCTAAAAAAACTGTAATTTATCTAAAAAAATTCAACTTATTGTCCCACAGACAGATACTAAAGCCAACCACTCTTTTTGGTGAAACTTGGTCGACTGAGGCCGCAGTTATGATAAAAATAAGATACGAATGGTTATAATAATTTACCCAAAATACCGACTAACCGACACACTGCGCCATTAATATTTTGATTTTAAAAATATCGTGGTTGTCTGATGGACATACGTTGCAACGAAGTTTTTGAGACCAAATATATATATTTAACAAAATGCCAAACTAAGCAATTTAAAAAAAAAACAGATTTTTTCTTTATGAATAGTATACCCATAAATTAATTTTTACAATTACAGATATTTAAATGAAAGCGTTTTTTATAATATTATAAAATTATAGATGCTTTTATTGAATGGGACCAGAGTAAACTTATAAAACATGTCTTTTTAAATAACTTAAAAAAAACAAAATAATATTAGGTAAAAACATTTTACTTTAAAACCCTTTTATTTTTATAAACTAAACAGTTAAATATGATTAATTTTAAATTTAAAACAAAAAAAAATAACCTAGTTGACAAACTTTGTTTTTAAGATAAAAACATAATATAAAAAAAAACACGAAGTTATGCGCTTTATTTAAGTCAAGCTTGTCATAAAATTTAAAATTATAAAGACATTAATTATTTACTTTCTTTTTTAATATATTTATTGTTGTGTATTGACCTGAATTTTATTAAAGAAAGTCAAAAAATAAAATTATATTTTTTTTAAACCTGACATCCTAAAGTAATTAATTTTGCCTTTCCGACACCAAATATTTAATGATCAATTAAAAGTTTGGGCTGTAATTTCCATAAACGACAATAATTGTTTTTCTCGATTTTCGAGGGTATTTTATAAGATTTAAGGTATATAAATTTTTAATTTTATTTTCTTAAAACTTAGTAAAACAATAAATAAAAATTATTATTGATTTAGTAATTAGTTTGTGATTATCGGTTATAAAAGACTTTGTTTAACTCTTATAAATTAATAAATGTAATAGGCCGTAGACATTGGGTAATTATTAGGTTTGATATTTTTAAGTAAATAAAACTAATTTATCTTTTCTTTTTTTGTTCATAACTGTGTCACTATTTTAATTTTTATTATTAACGTCATGTCGGCTCCATTCGCTTAAATTAACTTTAAGGGGGTTTAACATTAGCGGTTAGAGTTGGAAAAAGGATAACCGATTATCTTATCCCATCCCATTTGCTTATTTTTTCAGATAAAAGGTAAGTTTTTGTCTTATTGCCTTAAAATATTTAATAGATTAAACTTAACAGAACGGTAAAAACAATTTCCGTAAACAAAAATCAAGATATTTCGGAGTTCAAGAAACTAGTTGCTTTTATTCAAAGGAAAAACAATGGTTATGAGGCAAAAAAGTCAAAAAATTTTAAAAAAGAAGAAATCATAAAGTTTTTACTTAACGCGCCTGATCAAAGTTACTTAGCAATGAAAGTAATAGCCATTATGGGAGTGGCTGGGGCATGCCGGACAGACGAAATATACAGAATGAAGCTAAGTGATGTAGAAATAAGAAATGACGTGGCTATAGTAAAAATAGTGGAGTCTAAAAATAAAGTTAAAAGAAACTTTGTAGTAACCAACGATGAAGAGCTCAGTTCCTTATGGCAGATTTCTACAGGAATATATTAAGCTGAGACCAAGGAATGCTCTAGATGAGCGCTTATTGTATCGTTATGAAAGAGGTAAATGTGTTAATCAAGTAATTGGAAAGCTCACTACTATTTCAAATGTACCTAAAGAAATTGCAGAAGTTTTTGAAGTTTGAAGACATACCGCAGATACACTGGCCATTCTTTTAGAAGAACGTCGACGTAACGTTCCTTGCCAATGCTTCGGATGTCGATATTTTGGACTTAAAAAGGCATGGAGGTTGGAAGTCTTCTTCTGTTGCGGAGGGATATATTGCTGAATCCTATAGTAATAAGGTGGAAATTTTAAAGATTTTACACGAAATTCCTACCAATATTTCCTCTAATGAAGTAACAGTGAAAAATATGAATATTAACGTAGTTAAAGGTGGTAAATAAGTATTATTCCTCCAATTTCTTTTGCTAATTGCTCAAATTGCACAATTACTTTTAATGTCAATACCTAATCTAGTTTTTAAAATATTTTGTCATAAATTAGTTACTTTTTTAAATAAATACTTTTTTTACTCTTACTTTTTTGTCCAGGTGCTGAAAATATTACTTTCATAGCTAGCAACGCTAAGCAACCAGGTAACACGAAGGTTCTCTTTCGTTATCATTCGCGTTGCTAGGACCACAAAGTTTTCTTATTTATACAGTAGTAGAAAAATGTTTTTCTTATTATGAACTCCATTTGATTACTGGCACAGGGACTATTATTTACCCTTTAATACCTAATAAAAATATCTGAAAAAAAATAACATAAAAAACCTAGAACAGTAAAATTGTGTAATTGTTAAAAAGTAATTTAACAGTATACAGGGTGCCCTGTAATTAATTGGACATAGGGTAATGTAGGATACCTGATATGAAAATAAAGTGTTTGAGCTCAATATCGCTTAGCAAAATGTTAGTGGTTTTCGTTCTACAGGGTGTTAAAATTAATTTTTTACCAAACATTTAGTGAGATATCTCGGAACACTGAACAGATTAAAGTGAAATTTGGTGTAAATTTGATGTACTTTTACTATTTGGGATGACAAACACCAACAGGATATCTTTTTTCCATTATCACAAAGATAAAAAACCAGAAAATGTTTAATAAACTTCTTAATTTTATTCTGGAGAAAAGCTAAATAATATTTTGTTTAAAGGCATGTTCGTCATCCCAAATAGAGGAAAGAGCACACCAAATTTTACTTTAATCTGTTCAGTGGATTCCGAGATATTTCACTAAATGTTTGGTAAAAATTAGTTTTAACACCCTGTTAAACAATATCCAATAACATTTTGCTAAGCGATAATAAGACCAAACGCTTTATTAGCATATCAGGTATAATTACGGGACACCCTGTATAAATTTCTTACTTTTATATCTATACAAATTCTAAAAACTTTTAATTATACTAATTATTTTCTTGCTTTAGCTAGCAGACAAGTTTCTTTTTTCCTAAAAAATCAAAGGATTTTTAGGTAAGGTGTGCTTTAATTTAGAAATGCCCTTATTCTCTAGACCTGGTTCCATTAGATAATAACTTAAAGAAGTTACATTACCTTTTTCTTTTGTATTCGTAGTTTTATTTTTAAAGCAGAATACGCTTAGCAAATAGGATTTTCTTTTAAAATGTCCTAATTGTATTAAAAAGTAATTACATGTGCATAAAGTAATTCTTTTTACAAATGTGTGCTTCAACAGCACGAGTCGTCAGGTGGTGAGGCAATCTAAGTAAAAAATACACTTTTTGCGTATCTTGCATACTAATATTTTTAAACCCCACAAATTTTATAATTTTATTATGCAAATCATTAAAATTTATTTTTATTACCAATTTTTGTCAATTTTCTAAATAATCCATACTTAAACTGTCAAATTTAAAATTTAGTAGTACTTAAGATGAAAGGCGTAATTTTTGGTAACATGATATTTTGGTTTAGTTGACGTCGCGTTTACTGATATATTGTATACATTCATAATAAAATGAATTTTAATAGAGCATAAGTACAATAATTTTGGGATTTAAAAAAGCTTCGTACCAAGCGTCAAGCGGCGAGCGGGGATTGTAAGAGCACTGCCTTTAGTATTTCGTTAGTAAATAAAATACATATTTTTAAATCAGGCAGCTGCAATATACGTGAGCAAAAAAAGCTTAGGTGACGTTTCGTAAGTTAACCACGATTCTTGGTTTTTCTGGTTCCCGTTCCGTAACCTTCCAATTTCTGAAAACTGGTTAGATTATGAAACGCAGTTTCTTAAAATTTCGGTTTTAACTATCAACCGAAACTACCGATCAAACTTCGACACGTTCCGTAACTTAATCAAGATATTGGTTTTTCTGGTTTTTATGATTCTGGTAAGATTTTAAAACGGGGTTTCTAAACTTTTGGTGTCAACTGTCAACTGATTAAAACATCTCGGTGCCTTTGGTTTATTTCTGGAAACGGGCTCATTGGTCGAAAAAGAGTTTGCCTTTTTCCTTTAACCAATCGATACGCGGTGCGAGAGAAAAAATGCTGCTAGAACCTTTTGTTCGCACGGCTATGCGAAAGAACCATCTCTAGACGCAAAAACTTTAAGGCTTGTTTTTATCTTCGTTACAGATACATTGTTTACGTTAAATTTTTTGTTTTTACTTTTGGGTCGGTATATAAATAATATAAAAGGGTATACAGGTTTTTTCTTAACTACTGTACGAAGGTCCGGATTTGCTTCGTTTCGGAAAAACAAATCCTTAAGTCGATTTGGTTTAAATTTTGTAGAGTTGTTTGAAGTAATAAGGCGCTTATTAAGCTGTAACTAGATTGACATTATTGGGTACAGTGGCGTCTTAGTGGGCAACACAGCTAATGTTATTAAGAAAAGAACGTACGCCACTGACTTTTTCTAATTTTAGGCTCTAATATTTTATTTGAATATAGCTTAGATAAAAAAATACACTTTAAAACACACTCTTAAAAATATTTATATGACTACAAGGAGCAGTATTTTTAGTTGTTTGATCGGAAAAAAATATAAAAGTACAAAAAAGTTAGTTTGTGGTGCCCACTGAGACGCCACTGTACAAAATATATTTTAATCTAGCTAGGGCTAAATAAACGTCTTATTATTTTAAAACAACTAAAAAATTTGTCAAATGTATACAATTGGGAAAATCCCAAAATACTAATTTACATAAACCAAATCGTAGCAAAACGAATCGCTTTACCGATGACCGCAGTCAAACCAATGTCAAATCGCTATTTACCGGTTGGCAAACTTTGGTTAGCTAACAAAACGTCATCTAAGTAAACTAAGGTGACATTCCGTAAGTTAACCACGGTTCTTGGATTTTTCGGTTTTCGTTCCATAACCTTACCATTTATGAAATTTGGTTAGTTCTGGTTAGTGAATGAAACGTGGTTTCTTAACATTTCGCAGTATTACCGCTGTCAAACTGCTCTTTATCGACCGGTAATCTTGGTTAACATACGGAACCTTAGCTAAGCAGAACTAACCAGATTTTCGGAGCTTTTCTAATGTACGTAAACTGGTTTAAAAACGTCGCTTGCCACAAAATATTGTAGCCAGTACGGGCCACCAGTACGTGCCATCAGCGGCCACCAGTACAGCAGTACAGAGCTTTGACACTTTCCGCTCGACGCTTCCTCTTGGTGTCGTAGCCAAGGCCTAAGGTGGAAGCTTCGAGCAAAAAGAATCAAATATCTGTACTGGTAGCCGGTACTGAATACAATATTATGTGGTTATTGGCGTTTTAAAACTAGTTTGTATACATTAGAAATGCTCCGCAGATAAAATTTGTACATTTCGAGCGCCTGTAGCAGGGCTTTTTGCTAACGTATATTGCAGCCGACCAAAGGCAGCGCTTTCACATTATCCGGTTTCCGCTGTCCGCTGACGCTTGGTATCGTAGCCGCGGCCTAATTTCTTTTACCCATTGATATGTACCACTGCGTAGTGTACTAAAATGGAGTACTTTATCTTAATGATAACTACATGCTGTTCTAAATTCGATGCATTAGCATTGCTATCTTAATAACTATAACAGATAGAGAGTTGGATAAGTTAAGGCAAAGTTACGCATCCTAATGCTGAATAATTGGGCAAAGAGAGATTTAAAAAATTTGTTACTTTCGAGATATTCGAAAAAAATAAACCAAAACTTTAATAATCTATTTTATTTTTAAAGATCCTCTTAGTGATTATTTTGAAAAACCAATAACTCTTTCTTAAGGCACTTTTTATGCTCTCTAAAGAAATACTGTAATTTTTCCGACACGACGTTTTGTTTTTTAGCTACAATCATCCGCTTAATTTTTTAAATACGGATCTGGATAATGGTAGCTAAAAAAGAAACGTCGTACCGGAAAAAATAAAAATAAATTGCTTGCAGAGCATAAAAAGTGCCTTTAGAAAGTACTATTGTTTAAAAAAATATTAACAGGGCTTAAAAATTTAAGTGAATAATTTAATTTTTCGTTTATTTTTCTCGAAAGTAACCGGATTTTCCTAAATTTTCCTTTGCCCAATTATTTAATATAACTTTCTTATTTACAAAATTATCGGTAGCGATACACCGATTGTTGTATCGGCAGACTGGTTATAAGGAAATCTAGACTATTATGAAGACGTTGATAAGATAAACCCACTAAAATTGTTTTTTAATTAGCTACTTATTTGAGACCTATTTTTACACATAGTCTTTTCTAAATAATATTTAATTTACCTATTTAAAAATTTAGTTTTATACAATTTTGTTGTAATATCAATGAGGAAGTCAATATTTGAAAGTAAAATTATTAAAATTTACATGATATATCCTATGGCCAGGCGATGCAGCACCCGGTAGTCTTTATTTAAATTGCTTTTCTGTAAATTAAAGCGCTGTTTGTTGTTGACCTACAAGTATTCCAGAACCATTTAATCACGTGACTAATGCCATTTAAAATATAAATAAATATTCAGAATAAAGTAAGTCACAGGTTTTAAAAAATGGTTATTATTAGTTTGTTCACTAATAATTTCTTGAAAGAATACCGCTTTATTAAAAATTTTAAATGTTACTTCAAACGTAAGATAACATAACTTCCAGAGATGCATCTTTAAAATCGACATTGACGTGAAAAAATAAAAAACACATTTTCCAAAGCGTTATTGCGTCCTCAAATATTTAAAGTCACTTTATTTCGGTTCAACGTTTTGAAGAGTAAAGCACACAAACTTTGTTTCCGCTATCTTTTGATCGATAAAAGAGCTCCCAAGCTCTTTAACTTTAGGCGTTTTTTAAAGATTGCCATCTGTTAAAGTAAATATGCACAACAGTAGCAAGAAACACCTTGGCCGTCTTATAGAAGACAGTGATAAAACACGCAGTTGTTTTGTTAGACGTTGCAAAAACTCTAAGGATTTCTTTTCTGTAAAAGATTCTTTTAAACAGGGGACTTTAAAAATATATGTATATGTTAAAAGAAATTTAAATAGGCTTAGTTTGTGAAAATAAGAAACAGTCGTTTTATTATTTGTTTTAGAGTCCTCGAGCAATAAGCAGCCTGGCTGAAGCAGCAAAATTTTGCGCAGCCAGTTGATGCTAGCCAAATTGTTGTTAAGTGCTCGCAATATTTATCTACATTTCATGTTAAAAGAAACAAAAACGTAATAAAAGATACTCTTATTTGATCATCTTTTATGGTTGCTTGGGCGATTGACTCGTTTCTATTGGCTGTCTGTTGGGTTCGCCCAGTTTAGGCCTGCTGCGCATTACGCAGCCTGGCAGCGGAAGCCATTATTTGACACAGCCAGTTGATGTCAGCTAAATTTAGCAGCTAGTGTAGGGTAGTTTTTTTTAATTAAGTGCTTGAGATGGACAGTGCATTACTTTATATGGAATATTCACAAGCAAAAGTTCTTTGTTTAATCTATAACTTCTAGTGTTAAACACACTAAAAGTCAATTAAAACATATTGATCTGGCAAAACGTGTATAGTTAGTGAAATACAAATTTAAGCCAAAAATATAATTTTATTTAAACTTAAAAAAATTTATATCCTAAAATATATGATAATATTAAATTGACCTGTGTAAGTTGTAATACAATTTTTACCATAATAAAATATATGAACCTGAATATTAAAAAATTTTTGAGTTGCATTTCCTTAAAAACTTTAAAATAAAGGTACCTTTTTCCTGTAAAAAAAACAACTTTTAGGACACCCTGTATATAATTTTTAATTCCTTTTATCACAATTATATTTTTTTTTTGGCAAGAATAGTATATTACATTACAAGTGTGGAAAATGGCTAATTTCACACGAGTGGGAATATTGTAGCACGAGGCGTTAGCCGAGTGTGACAAACCCACGAGTGTAAGAAAGTCATTTTCACTCGAGTACTGTACACTATTTTTCCTACGACCACAAATTATTCACCGAAAAAAAATTAAAGTTTGTCTTTTCAGAAAAAATAAAAACAATTGAGAACTTTGCAACACTAGGGTGATATTTACTTTGCAACACTAGTGTGATATGTACTTTTCCTCACTGCTCTATTATATTGTTTTGACAATATTTTTACATCGAAAATCACCTACCTAGAAGCATTATATAACCTTTTCTCATTTTGGAATTTAAAAAGGCCCTCACTTAATAAAAATTGTATGGTTTTGTTAGGTAATAACGGTAATTGTTTAATACGGTTTTCTGCTATTATAAGGGTTTTTAAAATTATCGATACTTACATATTGTAGACACTCTTCTAAATAAAATGTAAGTGGTGCATATCCAAAATATTCCGTTTTTTAAAAAATATCAGTAAACAAACTTACGGGACCGGGGAGTGAAAAGGGTTATGTCTATTTTTGTTTATGTTTTTATTTTTTCGGAAATTTTATTATTACTCTTTTCAATATTGGAAGAAATCTTATACTGTGCAGTAACTTAACTTCAATAAGATGATTTTCGCTAATTTGGGTTCTACTGTTTAAGGTAAGTAAAAGCTTTTTACTGTCACTACAATAAATATGTCACTTGCAAAACCAATAGCAGTTTTTAGAATGACATCATAATATGTATCACATGAGTGTTGTAAAGTACTTTGCAACACTAGTGCTGTAAAGTACTTTGCAACACTAGTGTGATATAACGCATTTTCTATGCATGAAACCAGTGTGCTATTTGATATTTTCACAAGTGGTCGTAGAAAAAAACTTTTTATAAAGTATAACTTTTACTCAAAAAATTTTTTATTTTATATCGTCAAAAAGGTTCATATTTATACTGACTAAGAGTTATAAGTTATTCGTTCTAACCAAAACTAACCAGAATATAATGTATATCGTCAAAAAGATTTTTATTTATACCAACTTAAAGTTAGACGTTTCTCGTAATATGTTAAATTTAATTTCGTAAGTAGGTAAAATAAAACAAGCGTCATTTTACAATTTTATATAGACTGTCCACGGATGGGGTTTATAAGAGGACAAACGGATCAAAAATTAAATTCAATAAAAGTCATTTTCGATAAAAATTTACTTGTAAGAAAAATTTTACTTACGAAGAGAAAATGTTGATTTTGTATACAGGGTTTGCAAAAATTTTAAATCATGATTCTACACCAAAAGTAAACTATCATTATTTTTATATTTTTTTAACAAAATGTCATTTTAATTTAAAGAATAAAGTTTGTGATCAAAAGAAAAGTATTTAAACATTTTATAACATTTTACATTTTGAATGTAAAATCTAAAATTATTTCTTGTTAGGGCATTTTACGTTATTTTATTTAAAAAAAATTAAAATTATTTATATATGATAACATCAAAATCATTTACATGTAACTCTTTTATACTCCTAAGAAAATTAGGTTTTTACAAATGTTTTTATTTTAATTAATTATCATATTTAAACAAAAAATTAGATTAGCATATTGCTCAAAAATTAAAAAAATAAGGTAGTCATTTTTAGAAGAAAAATTATGCATTTAAAGTATGTGTGAATGTGAATCATATTTTTATACAAGCAAAAAGGTTCATCAAGAATGACTTTTTTAATAAACGAAATATTTAATTCATATGTCCTCTTGTATACCCCATTCGTGGACAGTCTGTATAACAAAAATTTTTCTTGCTTTATTTTAAACTTTGTAAACAGAGATAAATAAAACAAGGCAATTTCTTTAAAAGCTTGGTAATCCCACCAAACAATGTATTGGCTTTTGTTTACTAACATTCTAATCCACAGATCTTATTAAGGTGTAAGTAAGCCATTATATGCTTGAACACTTGGCATTATGTTCCTTTTTTGCTTTAGTTAGTAAATAACGAAATAAATTTAAAACCTTTTATATATATTTTTTTATTATTCCAAGATTTGAATAAGATGCTACCCAATGTAAAAAAAACAAATTATTACACACAACGCCAAAAGTCTTGGACCCCGTATATCCTGGTTTATAAAGAATCCAACATGTTTTATTTATCAGATAAAAATATTACTTTATTTACTGAAATAAAAAAATCATATACTTATTTGGAGATAAGAGTTTTTGTGGTTTTTGCCAAGATTTGTAATTGTTTAGTCACTTTTATTTAGTTTATTTGCATTTTTAAATAAGCAAAGTTTACATTGGTTTTAATTGAAAATGCCAGCACGTGAAATTTCTGTTTATGACAGAGCAAGCATAATTGCTCTGTATCAATCTGGTTTTTCCAATCACCATATTTCAGCCAGTTAAAATATTCCAAGATCTTCTGTGAGTCGAATCATCAACAGGTATCAAGAAACTGGAAATGTGGAAAGATTGCCTCGTAGTAAACGGCCACATGTTTCTACCGAAAGGCAGGACAGATATGTTATCCAATTTACCCGCCGAAATCGTAACGCAACGGCCCCATTTCCAAGGTTGGTTTAACCGCGTAATTTCTACCAATACCATTTGCAGAAGACTTCACAGCGCAAATTTACAGGCCACCAAATTTTTAAGGGTACCTCTTTCATTACCTTGACACCGTGCTGCCCACCACCAGTGGGCGAGAAACCATAGGGAATGGCTTTTAGCCCAGTCAGAAAGAGTCCTTTTCTCTGACGAATCAAGATTCGGTCTGGTCTGTGATGACCATCGTCAAAGTGTATGGAGCGAGCCAGGGCGTCAGTTAAGGCTAAACTATTCTTGTAAAGTCGTTTCCTATCAAGGGGGAACAGTAATGTTCTGGGGGAATAATGTCCAACCGTCGAACCCCATTAATTCGCATACAATAAAATATGACTAGCGAAATTTACATGAAAAATGTTATTGGGCCAATTGTCATTTCCCTCCGCCATGAAACTGGAGAGAATTTTACTTTCATGGATGAAAACGCCAGACCACATCGAGGCAGAAGAGTTTAGAGCTACTGCGAAGAGCTGAAAAATCAACAGATAAGAGTGGCCAGCTGATTTCCCCAGACATGAAACCAATTGAGAATCTGTGGGATATTGTTTCCAGAGCTATCCACAATTGCAATCCAGCACCTAGAACCGAGGAGGAACTTGCGGTAGCCGCTTAAAAAGATTTTTTTAATGAGAAAAAAAGCTATTTTATAAATTATTACATTTTAATACCTGCCGACTGATTTAAAACATTAACTATTTTTTCCATTGCTGAAAAAGTTATAGTTTTTATTAGTGATTATTATATAGGTTGAAGCTACGAACAAAGTAAGTGGACAATTTTTTTTTGAACTTAATACTAGTAATAATAGTTACCTTAAGTACACTTACTTAAGATTTATAAAAAAATGGTTTTAAGTTTACTACTTTATTTTTGGACACACCTTTTTTTTCATTATTAAGCAAAAGATTTTAAAAATTACTTAGAATATCCCTTTGAATTACTTTATTATTATTACAGGTTTATCAAATAAATAAGTAAATTAATATTAAAGTTATCAAAAATTAATTATTTTAAATTTTTATAATAAAATTACCTAAAATTGTTAATTTTGCTTTTAAAATGCCTGCTTCCTTCAAATTCTATACAGCATAATTTTTCAGTTGTAAACAAATGTAATCAAAGCCTTTTGCCAAATAATAAACTTTAATTAAATTTTGTATTATTGTTTTTATCGACTACAATCTTAATTCTTAGGATTTTTTTCAAAAACGAGAAACAAAGCTATTTTATAAATTATCACATTTTATTACGTGCCAACGGATTCAAAACATTAACTATTTTTCCATGCTGAAAAAGTTAAAGTTTTTATTAGTGATTATTATATAGGTAGAAGTATACGAACAAAGTAAGAGGACTATTTTTTTACTTAATACTAGTAATAATCGTTACCTTTAACACACTTACTTAAGATTTTAAAAAATGGTTTTAAGTTTACTACTAAAAATCTTTATTTTTAGACACTCATAAAATCCGTACATATAGTAAAATATACCGCATCAAGAGATCTCTGCACAAGCTTAAATATCTGGACACAAAGCAGTCTTAAATCGTAAACACCAAGTTTATGCCTCGTAAAACCCTGCTTGTAGAACGTGCAGCAATTCAGAAATAAAAAGAACATTTTTTTCAAAGATAAAGAAACGCTTAAACTTTGAAACTTTACAATAATATAATAGTCTAAGATCCGAATAGAAAGCGACCTTCACCCACCTATTTACCGAATAAAAACTGTTTTATATTAAAAACGATAGTATTTAAACAAAGGTGCCAACACTCACCCTTTGCTTATGAGTGTCCAGGTTTTGCAGAGCAGGGACACATTTAACCTTGTGGGCGTCGCATTTGAGAATAACCTTAACTGGCATTAACACATTGTATCTATAGCCACCGCGGCTTCAAAAAGCTTGGATTTCTTTTTCGAGCCAAAAAGTATTTTTCTCCTTCCAATTTATACACTTTTTATGTGTCCCAAATTCGACCCTCTCTGGAATATTGTTCTCATGTCTGGGGAGTGGCATCCCCTACAACCCTCAGCATTCTTGATGCATTCAAAGAAGAGCTGTTCGTCTTATTAATGATCCTTTACTTACTCAAAGACTTCCTTCTCTTGCCCATCGTCGAGCTGTAGAAGATCTTTGTCATTTATATGTAGGTCAAATGGTAATTTTTGGAACCGGACCCGGTACAATCGATCGAATACCTCGGACCACTTTCTTTCCTCTGGGGTGGCACAGGCAGCATAACTCCAATGTCCAGTTTTGGGGCCCTATTTCAATATTTGGAAGGTATTTAAGACCTTCACGGCTTCAGGTAACAGGTAACTTTAAAAATTGTCCTGGGTCCGCTTGTAAAATATCGCCATTTGACCTCTAAATGACCTTTAAATCTCGTTTTCTCACGTGATGGGTCAAAACTGACACCGGAATCAGATTTAGGACGCCAAAATACGTAGGAATACCATAGTATGGTCAAATAGTCCGGACTTTTATTTCTTATTTTGTAAACCTGAGTAATTTTAATGTATATGATTTGATTTTATTAAGTTCTGGTACTCGTACCTATAGATTTAAACGGCTCATTAAAATAATTTTTTAAATTACTTTACCTAACTCAGTGGCGTAACGAGCGGTATCCTAACAAATATTTTTGATAAAAATGTACGCCAAGTTTTGCATTTTATTAGAATAATCTAAGTTACCGTACGTCGTTTTAGGCTTTTAAGTTTTTTGTATTTTGCCTAATTTTTGGGAAATAACCTAAACTTACTTAATTTTGTATCCCTGGGCCATCAAAAAAAAGTTAAGCTTGACACGCCACCGGACTAAATAAATTTAAATACACAAATAACAGAATTTTCTTTAAATAAAATGAATAAAGATTATGTAGGATATTAACAAAAAAAAATTTTTAAAGTATCCTGTATTGAAGAGGCACTGCATTTTCGGACCCATGTTTATATAGACTTTATTTCATATTTTAAACAGTGGAATTTGATTTTATATTTTCTTAACAACATTCTGTAATACCCTGTATATTTTAATGTTTTGGTGTTTTTGGGTAATTTTATTTTATTTTTTTGTTTTTTATGCGTTTATTATTATTTTGATAGTAATTTAAAATAAAATATTTGCTAGACTTAATAAATACACTAGTTAAAGCCAAGACTTCTGCATGCACAAAGTATGAACAGTTTTAAAATTTAAAAGCCCCACTATGAAAAAGTATTAGGTTTCTTGATATCGCTTTTAAGCTGTAGCAGTAAATATTCTAAATGGTTTCTCTATGCATAAGAAAATCAAATTTCGATCCAAATTTATAAAATATTATATGTTTACTGCAACTAGGAAAACTACTTCTAGTATGATGCAAAGTTTGTTTAAGCTTGTTAAGTTTTCTCGCTCGAGTAAATTATATTTTAGGATATATTTTACAAAGTAAAACAAGGGTGTAGTGCGCTGTAATGTTCAAAAGGTAACTAGTTTTGCTTTTAAGTAAAATATGGTTAGAACTTGTATGTTTTAGTCACCTTTTACCTTTTAAAATTATAAAAAACACGCATTTGGTGCTGACGATGTTTGAAATTATTTGCTTAAATAATAGTCCAAGAGCCAGCGGATGGCAGACCGTCAGTATTTTATCAAAGCTCATATTTTGCTAAGTGACTCTTCTATACATACCTAACATCAGATGAGACTTTACTTAGCCGAGCAAGTGTAGCTATGACGTCACTCAGATAAGACAGGTACCTTAATTTGTAGGTTCGGCATTATTTTACCAAAGTTGCCGTTTATACACATTAAAGAGTACGATGCGATCAACATAAATAATGGCAGACGATTTAGCTGGTTGTTATTTCGTGACAGAACATATAGGGTGTCCCAACTCTTTTTATACACAAAATAACTTTGCCCCTGTACAAGATACAAACATAAAAAATGTTTATTTGGATATGCTCTTTTACTGGCAGTACCAATAAATGTGTAATGTGTCACAAAAACATCATTTCCATTGTCAAATGGGTTTTTTAAATGGAACACCCTGTATATTTAAACAAATTTTGACTCTGTATTAAATTTTCCATCAAAAATGTATAACACACTATATGTCAATTATTGCTGGTTTTTGAGATATCAACAGTATGCTGATATACTAACAAACGATTAAAAGTAAACAAAAAAAAATAATATTTTAATTTTTATGTGATTAATTAGCTTCCTTTGTAAGAACTACTAATAAATATGTCAGCAATTTAGTTTATTTTAAGGCCATATTTACTTATTTGCACTAAAAAACAGCGATACGTCAATTATGCCTTGTTTTTAGGTTAAATAGGTAGGTAAATATTTATTCAAAATAAATTAAACAGCTGACTTACCTATTAGTAGTTCTTACAATAAAAGGTAATTAAATACATATTATTATATTATTTTTCACTCGACAGTGACAGAATTTTTTTAAAAATAATTAAAACCAGAATAGATTTCTTCTTTTTTCACTTTTAATCCTTAATGAGTATATCAGCATACTGTTGATATCTCAAAAACGAGCAATAATTGACGTATAGTGTCTTTTACATTTTGATAGAGAACTCAATACAGATTCAAAATTTGTTTGGATATACAGGGTGCTCCAAATAAAAAAAAACCTACTTGATAATGAAAATTATGTTTTTGAGACACCTTGTATATTTACTGGCCCTGCTCAGTAAAAAGAGCATATGCAAATAAATATTTTTATTTTAAGTTTTTTTGTATATTCTAGAGGTGCAAAGTTATTTCATGTATAAATAGAGTTGGGACACCCTGTATATTTTCCTATATTTTTAAAAAGTTTGCAACGAAATTGCAAGCAGTTATATTGTCTGTCCATATTTATTTTGATCGGATTTAATATATACTCATTAGAGTGTCCAAACGATAGCTTTGGTAATCTGATTCCGGTATAATAAAAAGAAACAAATAATCGCTTTTTACATTTTCAAAAACAAACAAAATTGGTCGCATAGAGGAGTAGCTGTTCAATTCTTATAGAAAATTGGTAAACAGAACAAAACTTTTACAAAAGTTTTGTCAATTTAAATCTCCTTAAAGACGAGGATTGGCGATTTTCTAAACGCGGATCCCAATGCAGTTTCGATGCCAAGAGAATGTTTGGGATTTTACTCCAGAACTGAACAAGGGTCTTGTCTTAGTTTGAAAGAATAGGTTTTATAATTTACTGATAGATTTGTTAAAAACTTTAGGATAATACTATTTTTTAAAGGTTTTAAATTAAGGTTATTTTCAGTTTAATTTTATAAAAAAAAGTTAATATAAACATATAGGTCGGGAAATGCATTGGGATAAGAGCTTAAAGTAGGTTATACTTAAGGCCAAAATTTATAAGTATTAAACAATTTTTTAAATAATTCGAATAACTAATAATTAAAAAACTAATAATAAAAACTAATTTTAAATTTTTAGTAAAGCTTTGTTCTATATCTACCGTGGTCCACGGATGGACTTTACAATAGCACAAATTGGCCTAAAATTTGATGTATTACTATTTAAACTTTTAGAGGCATTATTATTTATGTATTTACCCATTAATTATTTACAATAAATAAGACAAAAAGTATTATAATAAATTCAAGGTGGCCATCTGAAAACGAAACAGAGCTATTTTTGGGGAATTCCAGGCCATAAAAGGAAAAACGCTGGGACACGTCAATTTCTGATTTTAGGGGAAATATTTTTTCCACTTTTACTTCCTGAACTGCAACCGTCTAGCAGGGGTGAGACTCACCTCCAAAATTATAAATAAAAAAGAAGCTGAGTGATCTTTTTTTAAGGTTCCTTGACTCTGATTACAACTTCTAAGTTTAAAGCCTCTGCTATTGTTTTCGTTGATAGAAATTTTTTTTAAATTTAAGTCATTTTTCCATTTTGCGTGGAATGCCCATTTTATGTTAATTTATTTAGCAAGGTGGCAAATAAAAAGGTTAATACAAATAAATCTTTGATTTAAATGTGTATTTAAATATTTGTCCATATGTAAATAAAAATTTAAAAAGTAATTTTAAAAGCATGCCTAACTACATTTTATTACTAAACACAATAAAATACAATTAAAAATATTTGATAAATCGTGACATTGATTATAGCGATATCAGGAAAATTACGTGAAAATTGTTTAAAAAGAAAGAAAATGATTAAATACTTAAATAAAATTGTTGTTAATTGTATTTTAAATTTATTTATTTACCGTTGAAATTATGAAAGAAAACGGCGGTTTTCTGTTTTTTTTTGTATTAAATAATATTCCTGGACAAAACAAAAATATGTTTCTTACCGTAAATCTTGTTTTTCTAAAAGACAATACAACTTTGTGTCAATATAAGGTATTAAAAAATAATAATTATCTGTTTCAAACATTTTTTAAATGTTAATTACCCATCTTTGGGTTATGGCACATTCAAGAGCAATAATTGTCACTACTAAATATTTAAAACAAAAAAATTAATTAACCAAATCCAAAATCAATAAGTAAAAAAAGTAACTTAAAGAAAGTAAGTTATCTAGGTTTCAATAACAGTTTGTTCGCCAAATTGTAGGGTTTGAAAAGTCATTGGAAAAGGCAGAAAATCGAAACTTCTCGTGGATTTTATTTAATTTAGCTGGTCCGTGCGCACTTCTTCGCCAGCAGTAATAACATTTTATAAACTGTTAGTTGAAGTGGAAGGCTCAATAGAAACGCTCTCAAAGGGCACTTAACTGCCATTCGAACTTCGGCTGGCAATTGCAGAAGTTTGAAAATTATTCAGCAGTGCAAACGTTTCGTTTTCTAATAGTCAGGAAAATTTATAAATTACCTCCTTAATATCAGGTGGTTCTAATAATGTTTAATAGTTTAACGTTTAAATCTTACATACATTAAAAATGTAAAACGCTATTTAAGAATAAAATATATAAAATCTTTTAATAACGTATATAGGGTTATTTACGATTTCTGGGAACACCCCATATATTTTTAAATTTTGGATTCTTCACATTTTATGCAATTATTTTTAATCTTATACCTATCTCTAAGCAATTTAAACTTTTATTTAAAATCTTTTTTCTAAAATAATTATTTTAAAAGTTATAAAACGGTAATTTTAAAAATCCTGTCCCTGGGATGTTAACGTTAACTGGGCCTAAACGCGTCATCCCACATCTGGCCAGGTATTAATATAATTTTTATTCTAGGATTATTCTATGTATACTTCGTTCTAATTAAACTTGTACTTGGTAGTACAACAGTAAACGCGCTGTAACTTCGAAAATAATAATTTTAGGGAAAAAAGTTTGAATTACATTTTTAGAACACTTTTTAACAATAAATTAATAAAAATTAAACTTTAAAATCAATACGTACGTTTGTTAAAACTTACAATTGATATATTTTCTAAATTACGGAAAATATTAAAAATAAAAAAATGCCATTTTTATAATACTCGAGGGGAATATAAATGACCTATTTTTGAAAACACCTCTATCAAACCCTTTAAGCTGCACCCTCAGTCACTTTAAAATCTTAAATGGCAATCCTTATGCGGCATCTCTCCGAAAAGCTTATAGAAAGTTATGTTTGTTGGTCATTCAAAAGTGGGAATAAAATCAAATAATTTCTTTAAATATTAGAAAAATTATAGTTTATTATTTATAAAGTGTACCAGAAAATGTCCAAATAAATTAAAATAAAACTATTAAAAAAATTAAAATAATACTTTCTGTATTGCTAACCTGCCCCCATAAGTTCTGATTAGTTCTGGTTAGTTTTCTTTCGGAATTTTGTCGCGAAAAAAAATAGCGACTAGTTCTTATCGTTGATCCCTGGTAGCCCAATTAACTTAGACTTACACCTCGGAATCTCACGGAATAAACTAAATATATGTACATACCTTTATTTTGGTACCAAAAATACTCTCCTGAAAATTCCCTATGATATCGTTTAAGTAACTCGAAATATGACAGGTCAAATGTCAAAAAATCAGTTTTTGCGAATATCTTGTTTTCTTTACGTTTATTTGCATTTATAATTATTATAAAAGTTGTAGAACACAAAACTCTTTACAAATTTAATGTTAACCTTTTTTTTGTCATAACAATGAATCCGATAATAGAGAGCACAGTGTGTAAAGGACTTTAGTGTATGTACATACCTTAGCACGCAATCAATCGTGATATTTAGTAAAAACTTTAGTAAAAAGATGACATATTAGACTAAAAATCACAATTAATTGCGTGCTAACAACAAAAAATGCTTAGAATCAATTTTGTAAAAAAAATTGTGGTCTACAACTATTATAACAAATATAAATGCAATTAAAAGTAAAAGAAACGAGATATTCGCAAAAAACTGTATTTTTGACATTTTCCTTGTCATATTTCGAGTTCCTTACACGATAACATAGGGGTTTTTTAGAAGAGTATTTCTTGTATCAAAATAAAGGTATGTACAGATCCTCAGCTTATTCCGTGAGATTCCGAGATTGACCCTATAAATTTGACTAAGATGACTGGGGCAACAGAACTAACCAGAACGTCCTTTGGGGGCGTATTAGCTTTACAGGGAGTGTAATTTAAATTAACTTAATATTTTAAATTATTTCTATAATAATTTAATTGGATATTTTCTGGTACTCTTTAATAATAATAAAGTATGATTTTCCTAAAATTTAAGGGTAGTATTTGGTTTTACCCCAACTTTTTTATAACTATCAAAAAAGCATTTCTTTTAGGCTTTTTAGAGAGGTGCAACAAAAGAGGTGTTGCCTTTTAACACTTTAAAGTTACTGGAAGCAGCTTAAGGGGTTAATAGAGGTGTTTCGAAAAATACGTCATACGTCATTTATATATACGAGTATTATACAAAAGGTATATTTTGTATATACTTGGCGTGGTTTAAAAAATATACTTTTTAAAACGCACCCTCTAATATTAGATAGTTATTAATTTTAAAATTAATAAGATATTTCTAAAAAGGACAGCAAAATTTAATTATTTAACCTTGGCGTTCTTTGGTTTAGGATCGGTACGTCATATAGAATGGAGTTATGGCGCTGTTTGTCACTGAAACCCTACGCGATCTCACGCTTTTTGAAACTTCGTAAAATCTATCACGAAACATGATTTACTTTGGCGAGAAAACTTTAGATCGCTTAAACCAGCTGTGAACCGTAGTATGTTTCAAGTTTGTATTGAAAACGATATATTTTATTAGTTTAAAAACTTTTATGATACGTTATTTTCTCTAATAACTTTTCTTTATTCTAGGAATAGTTGGAGTTTTACAAAAGAAATGACTAGATTTATGAGTAAGAAAGCTAGTATTTGCGATTTATGATGGCTTTTGTATTCGAATTCTTTAAGAAATACAATTTCTTTTAAATATTATGTAGTGTTTTATATTTATACAGGGTTTATATAAATTCTACCGACAAACTCTAAGAAGCATTTCTTCATAATATATTTAAATAACTAAAATACCATTCATAAATATATACCGGCTATCAGCAAATCTATTAGACCAGCAATAACTCTAGCCAAGTTAAAGTGTTAAAGTGTACAGGTTTTTTTTTGGTTGAGATTATAAGGTATATGCTAAACGGTAAAAGATATAAAAAAACTAATATACGTGTTCCGTACTATTTTTTGTCTTCAGTTTAATGGCGTAATTACTTTTACGCTTACTTCATTGGTTTAGAACATGCAGGGTGATTCTTAAAATTCGTCGATTTTTTTATGTCTTATTACTCGGACATTTATGGGGAGAGAAAGAAGTTTCAAATACAAAAGTTTTATACCTTTTTACTAAAAATTTAGTGGCGTAGCTAAAATAATTTTGTATAGTTTAATTTTTAATCCAAACTGGTATTTTTTAAATGGGATAAATTTATATTTATTTTTTTTAAAGGTTTTATATAAGAAACCAATTTTAACACGAATACCAAAACATTTATTCTTGAAAACAATAACAACTACAGAAAAAGGCCTATTTATATTGGCAACCAAACAGTTATCCTAATTACTTATTTAAATTTTTGCGCTCGTATTAAATCACAAAATGTGCTGAAATGCTTTTTATTCTGTTCGATGCATTTTTGTGCGTGGCGATATAGATGTAAATATTTGGTTGTTTTTTTATCCAATTGAAAAAAATAAAAGAACATTTATTTTTTAACAATATAAATGTTTTTTTTCAAATGACTTCAAAAAAGGACGTATAATTTTTATTTATAAAACTTCGTCAATTGTGAACCGATATTTAAAAAAGTATTTTTTTTTATTAGAAAGAGTGCACTTCTGCGGAGGTCCCATAAAAAAACCCAGTTAGGATTGCGAAAGACGAAGGTACTAAACTTATTTTTCAGACAGAGCTGCCTCTAGTAGATATATGCCTCGCCTCTATATATGCTACCTATGCTGGATGGACGATCTCAGACATCTTTTTTGCCACTTCGTAAGATCTATCACGAAACATGATTTACTTTGAAAATAAAACTTTAAATCACCCAAATCAGCTCTAAACCGTAGTTTCTTTCAAGTTTGTATTAAAAACGATACATTTTATTAGTTTAAAAATTTTTATGATATTTTATTTTCTTCAATAACTTCTTTTTATTTTCGGACTAGTTGAAGTTTTACTAGGAAAATGACTAGATTTATAAGGTAGAAAGCTTGTATTTACGATTTATGGCGGCTTTTGTATTCGAATTCTTTAAGATCGTATGGTAGAGAAACAGTTTCTTATAAATATTATGTAGTATTTTATATTTATTCAGGATTTTTAAAATATTTTAAAATAAGAAACAAACTATACAGTGTGGACATGAATAGTTTCCTCTCTTCTAACTTTTGTACCCTTATATTTTGAATACATAGGGCCATTTTACGTCACTGGGGCAAATGTACCATATGGAACTATCTTTTGGACCATGAGACCGGTGAACAATAAAACTATCTTTTTCTTTCACTATAAGACTACAGGAACTATTTGACTAACTAAATTTAGTACGGGCTTACCCTCCACGAGGGGTAGCCCATACGGGGCTTAACTAAAACTTTAACTTTATACTTGACTTCACTTCTACTACCTACTTCTTATCTAATTTTTTTTTCTTAGTTTTTGTTCCTGCATTCTTAGGTAACTGTATTTATAAACAAAGTTGAACTCGGTTTTTTGGTGACTTAGCACGTTTACGACCTTGCCCGTTCGACCTAAAAATTTACGTTGTCGTCTCGAGGTTAAGCCTTGACATTATTTTAAATTGTTATATGTTTTACTTTAGGATGTGTTTTTTTAATTATCAAAATAATTAAATAAATATTAAAATTATTAAAACTTACATACCCCCTATACAGGGTGTTCACAACATAAACTACTTTTTAACATTAAAATGATAGTTGCAACAATCAAGATGGCAGTTGGGCACCACCTAAGACAAAAAAAATAAATGGAAAGGAGGGTCTTGTGGCAAATCATTTTAAAGCTCCTGACGAGAACTTTAAAACCCTAAAATATAAAGTCATTATCTTTACCTACTACAAAATGGCGATATTTTATAAATTACCTAAATACCTGATTTGGATGGCCATATTTCCAAAAGTAATAAAGTTAGATGAACCTAATAATGTATTTTCTTATAGCTCTTTTAAAGTTCTTTTTAATGGTGGTATAATATAGAGGGTGCTTGAATAAAAAAATATCCCCTTTTATCCTACTCTGTATATTATTATCTGTATCACCCTTAAAAGGATCTTTAAAAGAGCTTTAAAAATACCATCTTAAGTACATCCAACTCTATTAGTTTCGCAAATATGGCCATATGAATCAGGTATTTAGGTAATTTTAAAGTACCGCCATTTTGTAATAGGTTAAGGTATTTACTTTATATTTTAGGATTGTAAAGTACTCGTCAGGAGCTTTAAAAGATGTGTTACATGACCCCTTTCCATTTAGTTTTTTCTGAAATGTCGCTCATCCGCCATCTTGATTTTTGCAACTATCAATTTTACGTCAAAAATTACTTTATATCCTCCCATTAGTCATACCCAAATTTTATAAAGAAAAGATTTCGGCTACAAAAGTTCGCAGGGGAGGGACTATTTACGTTCACACTGTATATAAAAATATTGGGTGTCAGCAAATCTACTATGCAAGCCATACTCTTAAAGTGTTAGATATATCAATATGAAAGTTAAGCGGCTAAGTTTAGGTTTTAAAGTGCACAAGGATTTTTGTTGGTTGGGATTATAGGGTATAGGTTAAACGGTAAGAGATCTAAAAAAACTAATATACGTGCCCGGTACTCTTTTTAGTCTTCAGTTTAATGGTGCGATCAGATTTACGCTAATTTAATTAGTTTAGAAGATACAGGGTGATTTTTAAAATTTGTCGATTTTAATTATATCCTAATATTCAAACATTTATGAAGATAGAGAAAAACTTTAAATATAAAATTTATAACTTTTTACTAAGAACCCAGTGGCGTACCCAAAATAAATATATGGTTCAATTTTTGGAATATAACACAAAGTTGCATTTTTTTAATGGAATGAATCAATTTTTATTTGTTTTTTATATGTTGTATATAAAAACCCATTTTAAATGGAATACTTAAATATTAATTAACAAAAACAATATCAACAATAGAAAAAGACTTATTTATACTAGCAACTAAACAATTATTTCAAATAGTAATAAAATTTGTGCGCGAGTGTTTAATTAGAAAATGTGCTCAAATGCTTTTCATTTAGTTCGATGCAATTTTGGGCTTAGCTTTTAATTAAACTAGTGGCTTTATATTTAAATGTAAATATTTGGTAATCTTCTTATTCAATTTTAAAAAACTTAAAGCAAATTATTTTACCACTACCATTGTTATGGTCAGGTTTAAAACGTTCTGCGATGTCTTCCGATTTTCAATCTCCACATTGGTTCCTGTTATTCTACATGTCCTCCTTAAGTAGAGTTGGGTTGGATACAAAAATCGGTATTCGAATATGAATACGAATAGCGGAAAAAATCGTATTCGAGAAAACCGAATAATTGAATACTTTAAAGAAAAAAGTATTTCAATATTGAGTATTCATAAATACTTAAACTTCGTATTCGAATACTGGAAAATAAATATTCGAACACTAAAAAGAAAAAGAACGATGCTTTAAAATTAAAAAAAATGACCTCATCAATTTTCTACACCGCATGTAATTGCTGTAATTGTTTAAAAAGCCAAAAAAAGTTCTTCCTTCATTTTTATCTTTCTTTGGAGTACTTAAAGAGTTTCGTTATTCCAATTTTGATAATTTTGTTATTCGAATACTGGTACTGCTATCCAAATTTTGGTATTCGAATACTCGGTACACTGGTATTCGAATATTAAAAATATTGAATATTAATAAATGTATTTGTCGAATACTGAAAAAGTATTCAAATACAGAATTCGAATACTGACCAAATACTGCCGCATACCAAATACCAATACACTAATCCCTTTGAATACGAATACGAATACATCCTAATGTATTCTAAATACTATTCAGAATACTGAGTACTCGAATACGACTTAACTCTGTTCTTAAGTCATATCATTCTTATCTCTTTGTCAATACCTTCCCTCTAACTTTTCTTGGCCCTCCTTTTCTTCTTCCATTTGATGTCCAATTAAGATTTTTTTTAAGTCTTTGCTCCTCCATTCTTTGAACATGTCCATACCACCTCAGTTTTTTGTCCTCATATTATCTGTTATGGTGTGTTCTACCTACATTGTAGCAAAGATTCTTTTAAAAAAAATTACCCTTAAGAGCTCTTATGGTTTTAAGTTGCCAAACCTGGCAGCTATAAATGATAATGCTTTTAAATAAAGTGTTATATACAGGGCGGCCGCCGAGGTATCCGAGATACTTTTAAAATGAATTCTATAACTGATTTTAAGCCAAAAGTATTTTACTGATTGTTTTCGAATTCCCAACGGTTTTTAAATTATCTGGCTTTGAATTTGCCAATACATAAATTCTAGATTATTGACATAACATTGTTGCGACTAGCTTGCATAGGTAATTTAATAATAATCACCTTAAGTTGAAATTATTATTATTTGTTCGTAAATTGCCATCGTTGACAGTTGTAGGTTATTCTAAATTTTTGCATGTCTTGGATTAAAATCGTGGAAATAAATTACAGGCATGATTTTATTACAACTTATGCAAAAAAATAAAATAGCTAACTGCTGTCACCCTGCACAAGATGTTTGCTCGTCTAGTAATTTTTTGGTCCCACAAAACGCTGTTGAGCCTAGCAAATAATTTTAATTTTATTTAAAGGTGTACTAATTATTAAAAACCCTATAAAGACTATAGCCTATATTCTTATTTTTTTTTTTTATTAAAGTTTTTCTTAAGTTTTAAATTTGACATATTTGGATTTTTACAATTAAATACCTTTGTTTATTTCTTTTAAACCAAATGTTTTTGTAGCTTGGCTCTTATGTGTTTCAAAACGGTTGTTAATTTAAAAAAAAAACCTTACCTAAAAAAAACGTTTTATGTGCAACAAAATTATACGTGGTTAAAACCTAAAACCTTATATTTATTTTTTCTTATTATCATAAAACTAACGACGGCTCGGATGTTATTCTAATGATCGTTTTATATTTCTACTGGTACGTGATTTGATTTTAAACTGTTATTGGAAACATTTGTTTTAACTAAATCGATAAAATATCTTTTCTAGCAAATGTTTTATATTCTACTATAGTAAAAAAACATTAAAAATTATGTTGGAAATAACTACAAAAAAATAAAATATTTTTAAATATTATATTACAGACTATTATAGGCGCTGAGCCAGGTACTCAAAAATGGATGTTTTGGTATACTACTTAAGCTAGCAGAACCACACCCTAATTTAGAATTCTATGTAGGTCCATATTTTTAGGCAATTTTATTACTCTATTTTAAATTTTTTGTCCTCCTCGTTTTTATAAAAATCCGTGCTTCTGCTAGCTTAAGCTTAAGCTACCAGAACCACACCAAGATCTTGGTTATTAGAAAGTTTTTTTTGTTTAATTATGTTACATTTTTAGGCTCTATACACTTTATTCAGATTTGTAAACTTAGGCCCCAAAAACACCCTTATATATTTAAAGGCGAATCGTGTACCAAAAGATTTTAAAATATTTTAATATTTTCTTATCCTCAAATATACTTCTTGTGTTTTCCAATTAAAGTATGTCATCATTTTAGGCTTTAGGTATACACAGTTTTATTATTCTATATAATTTAGTTAAGTAAATATTATCTTTTTACTTTGTGGTTCTGCTAGCTTAAGATTAAACCAGCAGAACCACATCAGTATTTCCTAATAATAAACCATTTTTAAAACAAAACATATGCCATATTTTTAGGCTTATTTTAGGCTTTAAACTAGTGTACATTTTATTGGGATTTAAAAACATTAGCACCTAAAAATTTATATAAATTTAAAGGCACATCTTGTACAGTCAAATTGTGCAATTTATTAAAACATAAGAATAATTTACCTTTGATGAAAAATAAAACCAACATTTTTCTTTCCTAAAATAAACCATTATTTTAGGCTATCTTTGGGCTTCCATGTATATACAGTTTTAATGTTCTCAATAACTTAGATTAGCAAATATATTTTTTAAAACTTTGTGGTTCTGCTAGCTTAAGATTAAGCCAGCAGAACCACATCAGTATTTCCAAATAAAAATAATTCCTGAAACAAAATATATGCTATATTTTTGGCTTTCTACCCATTTTATTTTGAACTTTTTTGCCCTTTGTTTTTCGGAAAAAAAATGTATTAAATACTATCAGACCACAATTAAAAAAAAAAAAATTAACGCCTATTTTTTTTTGTTTAAATTATATTATCCTTATGGGCTATTTTTATGCTACTTACCTGTCATATTTATTTTTTTCTCTTTGTTTTTTGAAAAAATAATGGCGTGTAATAATCCTGTCAAATAATTTTTGAGAAAATATGGAGTTTATTTTATTATACTAATATAATATAAATATAATATATTAATACGACTCTTGGAAAAAATACAGGTGTACACACTTGCAGTACTTCCCAAATTTATTTTTTGAAAATTTTCTTGTTTTAAATGTAAAAGAAAACACAAAAAAATCATGATGAATAAAATTAGTTTGTCACTTGGTATTAAAAAAACCTATTTAAGAAAAAAAGATTTGCCGAATTTTTTGAAAAAAGATCATATATTCATTTTGTTTTTAATTTTTATATTAATTTTTGCACATCGGCCTTAAATTAAATTTTAAACACTTTGTTTAAATAACTTTTTACATATTCAGGTAACTAACCTCACTTCTTGATATTTTAATATAATTTTTATTAATTATCTTTTTAACCGACGACCATAAGCCAAAAATTATTTTAGGTAAAAGGTAATTGGCATATGTTTAATTATTAGCAAATACTCATGTCTTTCTGTCATATTTGCTAAACTAAGTCGTGAAGAACATTAAAACTGTGTATACCCAGAGCTTAAAAATAGCCTAAAGTAATGACATCCTTTAAACAGAAAACACGTAAAGTATTTCACTAAGAAAAAAATATTAAAATATTTCACAATGTTATGGTACATGATTCGCCTTTAAATGTTAAGGGGTGTTTTTGGGTCTCAAAGTTTACAAATCTAAATAGGGTGTATACCAATAAGAAACCTAAAAAGGGCCTAAAAATATGGTTTAACTAAACAAAAAAACTTTCTTCCTAAGATAGCAGAACCACGGAACCAGGAGCAAAAAAATTAAAATAAGTTATTAAAATAGCCTTAAAATATGGACCTAAATAGAATTCAAATTAAGGTGTGGTTCTGCTAGCTTAAGTAGTGTAATTCTTTTTATTTTAACAAAGTTATTACTGACAATGCTAACTTTACACCCGATTTCTTCAAATTAAAGTCAATCTAAAAATTCGTCTCTACTTATAATATTGTTTGTTATAGTGGAAAGAGCCAGAAACAAAATAAAAACTGGAAATCAAAAATTTAGAACAAACATTTTTTTTAATTTTCACAAATTTAATACTGAGTATGCTAAGTTTACACCCGATTTTTTCAAATTAAAGTTAATCTGAAAATTTGTATCCGCTCATAAATTTGTTTTTATAGTGTTAAGAGTGATAACAAAATAAAAACCGAAAATCAGTAAAGATTGGAAATCATAAATTTAGAAATAACGAATTTTCTAAGTTTGACAAGTAATACTTACCTTGCTAACTTTACGCCCAATTTTTCCAATTAAAGTCAATCTAAAAATTTGTTTCTGCTTATAAAATTGTTTATTATAGTGTAAAGAGCCAGAAACAAATTAAAAACCGAAAATTAGGGATGATTGAAGATTTAAAATTTAGAAATAACAAATGTTTTTAATTTTTACAAAGTTAGTACTGACTATGCTAACTTTACTCCCGTTTTTTAAAATAAAATTAACTTAAAAATTTGTTTCCGCTCATAAAATTGTTTTTAATAGTGTTAAGAGTAGAAAAAAATTAATACCATATATATATAAGTATATAAAAGTTTTAATTTTCTTAAAATGTTTAATAATTTTTTAATTTTATTCTGGAGTAAAGCCAAATAATATTTTGTTTATTCTTATTTATTTTACAACAAATTTGACCTTGAACTTTTTTGTCGAATGGACCGTTTTTGCGTAAAAAAAGAAAAACTGTTTTTAATGCACTTTTGGTATGGCAAAATTAATTAATTTATTTTAAAAAATATTTTTTATTTTTGGAAAAAGCAGTAGCGTACCATATTATTATTTTTTTAATTTTTAGTATTCATCCCGTACGGACGCCACTGGGTAAAATATTAAAAATTGCTCCATGTTGAAATAATCCTTCTTATGCTTAGTAGGTTTTTGCCAAATTTTCTGAAAAAATCTACAACAGTTATAAAGTTATGATAATTTAACACCCTGTAGCTTACAAGTTAGGAGGTTTAGGACATATGTTCATGTAAACTTTTATTCCTAAAATAAGCTAAGGAATCATACTCTGTATTTTTAGCCATCAATTAAATTACATTCTGTATAAGCAGCCAACCGAAAAATTAGGCTTGTTACAGATGTCCACGAAATCCACCGAGCTGACAGAAACGGTTGTTAAGTTCACCTTGTTTCTGTTACTAATTTATATAATGGCGCCTTTTCGCAAGATTGCAGTTTTTTAATTAAAAGAACTTTGGGCTTTAAAAGCTCACAACGTTTTTGTGTTTGTCGTTCTTTATATTTTTTGTTAGGAATGAAATAAGTGTTAAAAACTAATTTTTTCTTTTTGTTTAGCGCTATAATAGTAGGGGAGCCCAGGAGGGAATTTTGGGATTAACTACAGCGCGGCAGATTAATATACCGTAGGATAACTTGTACCCGGGTAAGTACCTTCACCAAATATGAGCTTCGTATACAGGGCCGAACATAAAAAATAAAAATATATTCATCAGAAATTATCGAGCGCATCAGATTATTATAGGGCCAGTTAATTACATGCCAAACAGTGTATATTCCACTAATCTAACAATTTGAGAGTGACGTAAAGGAAGCAGAGGGCTATAAAAAACGTCAGTTTAACAATTTCGAGCTTTTCGTAGCTTTTTTTCATTTTGAAGAAAATAATTCAGCGATGACATAAAATATAAAATATGGCAAAATAATATTAGTATTTTTCTGTCATATTTAAAAGTCTATAGCCGCTTCCCCCATCGATGAAAATGTATACATTATATAACATGTTTTTCTTCTTATCATCTAAGCTTTGCAACCCAATAGGTCTCTATGACGCTCGAGTAAATTTCCATTTAGCATTGTGGGCTCCCCTACTATAAAGGGAGAATAAAATAATTCAAAAACAAGAAAAGAATATTTTAGGAACCGGTGTCGATATTTTAAGGTATGAGACCATCAAAAAGTTGGAACCATGAATTTTTTTTTTTTTTTAATATTTAACATTTTTGCCAATTGCCTCTGCTAATTCGGTAGCCTAAAAATCGATTTCGACATCTGGTTCATGGGCGCTTGTGAGGCAAATAATAATACAGAGTGGTAATAAAGCTTCTTTTTTTTAAACTTTACCACCCTGTATCTCAAAAAAATCTCTTGAGGATATAGGTTTATTTAAACTTTTTTTTCTAAAATCACCTAAGAATTCACACTGTAAAAGTTAAGCATCTAATTCTAAAACACTTTGTCTGTATAGCGTAGACCTGGCCGTACAAGAAGTGATTTTTTAAAAATCCAGATATCTTAAAAACGGTTGCCTAAATGAACTTTAAACAAGAATACCTCTATTACGTAAAATATGGTAGGAAATAAGAACTTGCAATTTTAACACGAATAGCTTTCAATTTGCTACAAAAAAGCAAAAAATTGCAAATATACATGTGTATACTTATTTTTATAGCTAGGTGGATTTGCAAAATAAAACAATCATTAAAAATCTGCACCGTAATTTTTTGATAAAAAAGAAATGATTAAACATCAACAACTGAGATCCCTAAAATGTAATTATAAGGAAATTAACATTTATTTGTAACGTTTTAACCAGACGCCTGATAAAAGTAATATATTTTTTTGTAAAAATTATTGCAATTTGAAAGAAATCGCAACTAATATAACTGATAACTACCTGCAATTTATCTACTGGTTGACCTAAATAACATAACACATAGGCAATGTGAGAAAAGAGACAATCTAACTAAATCCAGGCATGTAAACATGCGTGACTACTACTGCTGGATTTGTTATTCTATTGCTTGCCGATGTACCAAAACTGCTTGCCTAAGCAGTATACTTTAATGCGATACATTTTTGTAATGGTTTTAAATACCAACGTATGACTTCAGTATATGATTATTTAGTCAAATAAGTATTATTTTTACTTAAGATAAGTCTCATGATAAGAAAACGAAAAATAGGTTTTTGTCCACAAATCGCCGCACTGAACGTTTCCTTAAGTAAACATCCATCAAAGAGCAAAGCCATCAAAGATACTAAGACTACACACTACTAACGATTACGGTCATTCATCAAAGTATAAGGTTTATAGTGACAAAGTAATCCGGTTTGAGAAAATGAAGTTGAGGACTTGGTCTGTGTCACATTATTATTTTATGTATATACACCTAACTTAGGTTATTTCATTGATTAGAAGCTTCGTTGAAAATTAAATTTTAATTTTACACGTTTACTTAAATATTAACTGGATTGAACCTGGTCGAATTTCGATGGGTTAGACTAGCTGACCGGTTTAACTTCGTTGGGCGTTAAATGTATTTATGTACCCTCAAAATATGCATACTTTTATTGGTAATACTTTAGTTTTAGTTCTATGAAACGATCAGTTTTTTTCTTGCCGCCAAAATACTACTGGCTTTTTCTTTCCTAAAAGATTTTTTTAAACTTATAAAAATCTTCGACCAAATCTTTATAGATGCCAAACGTTTCTCCCAGTTTTATTTTGGTTTGTTGATTAATAATAAAAATAATATTAAACAATGAAACAAAAAAATTTAAAGTTAGGGTAACTTTAACTAAAATTTAGCGGTTTTCAAAACTTTTTATTATTAAAACCGCCGGACGGCGGCATCCACCAATAAAATAGATTAAAACCGCCGGTAATGACAAATTAATTATTATTTTCGGCGATTTTCATATATGTACATTTATAAAACTGCCGGATGACGGTTTTCGTCCTATAATTGAGCAAATTGCCGGCGGTAGTTTACCTAGTGTCTTAACTTAAATTTAAGATACAAAAATGTTGTTTGCAACTTACTCATGAAGTGCCCTTTTTTCTCATGGGATTGATGCATTTGCTTGACAGCTCGTGCTATCAAACGTCCCATTCATAAAAAAGCATTACTTTAATTTCTGTGTTCATACATTTTTGTTATACAGTTAAATTACGAATATTTTATAAGTTTAACAGATATAACTTAAGTTTTTGTTTTATAATGCTAACCACTTTTAAAAGTAAAATACAACATTTAACATTAGTAAATCTTTATTTTGACAAAACTTTTAGTAACTTAATTATTAATATTAAATTTCCCTATTTTATATTTTAGTTTGCTGCATATCCTTTGAAACACAAATTTTCTACCTTCCTGAAAAATTAAATTTAATTTTATTAATTTACGGCCGTAGCTGGAAGCAAATGAAGTTTTAATATTAACCATGCTACTATAAAATGTCAGTTTGGCCATCTCTTTACTATAAACTAGTGGTTTATTAGGCTTGCTAGCATGTTAAAAATGAGAAAAATTACTGATAAGGGAAAATATATTAGTTGGAAAGAATGAAAAGTTACCGCAGTATGACGTTTAAAGTTAGTTTAGACTTTAGAGAATCACTTTTATGTTATGGCAAACTTTCTTATAGTTTCGTAGTAAGTCTTGATTATACCCAAGGGATATATGCCATTGTTAGCTTCTAGAATCATCTTGTGGCATTAAAATTAAGTTTTAAAGTACTATTTGTTAGTTGTATTGGCACATAAAGTATAAATCTTTCCAAATTATTCATGATTTTAAGGCTTGGTTTAAGTTAGGTTTAACGATAAAAAATAAACACATGTGCTTTTCGCTATATCCACAGGATGTCTCAAAATATGTGGGGAATTTTTGGACTCATATTGAATACATAAGAATAATATGACGAGTTTATATAGCAAAAGAAATTTGTAGAATAAAAAAATCATCACACCATAGTTTCTTTTTTAATAAGATATTTTTGCAAAAATTAATAAACACAAAAGAAGGATTTGCTTTTAAAACATATTTCTTTTCTTTAAGAAGGGAAGTTTATACAAAAAGTTAACTTTTTGTCGCAAGTTTCAAAATATAAATTTTCTTTACCAAAATATTGCTCTTAAAGCCAGGCATCTAGTATACCGGGTGTCAACGAATCTATTAGACAAGCCATAGCTCCGATAGTATTAGGCGTATCAAAAGAAGATTTGGTATAGTAAACTGTATAAATTAAGGAGGGTCTTCGCATATTTCTCACTTTTTGGTTACTTTCGGTTTAACCAGAAATGACTCAGATTTTGAAGTTTAAAATAAAATACTCTGTACATTTTGACATTTCTGAATTCCTATGACAATTCTAAATAATTATTTAACAGTTTTTACGCCTACCTAATTTTTTGACAGCGATTTGTATTATTGCATCTTGGTGGCTCTAATCTTTTATTTAGACTTTATTTTCCCATCCCAAATAAATTGGTATCGTTAAATTGATCAAATATCTTTTATTTGAGAAGTGTTTGTCTAAAAGGGTTGCCATTTGGAAAAAAGTTAGACACGAAAATGCCAATTTGTTTTATGCCTATTTTTCATATTGGTCAGTAAAACTTTGCAATTGTATTCTCCCAACATCACCTAGGGTTACTAGATTAATTTGAACCCAATCATAGCAACCTAAATGCAATATTAAAAATGTTTTTAAAAAAGATCAACAATGCTAAAAAACTTTTTAAAATGGCATATTTTTACTCAGAATTGTTTTAGAAATCCATAAATGTCAAATTATAGAGGTTGTTTTATTTAAAAATTTAAAATTAAAGCCATTTTCGGTAAAACCGGAAATGACTAAAAAGTAAAAAAAGATGCGAAAACTCTCCTTTGCTTATACCATTTACCTATACCAAATATTATTTGTCTAATACTCTAGGAGTTCTGGCGTTATAAAAGCACTGAAACATGCAGTTTTTGCATTTCACAGCACCTTTCAAACTACGCGGTAGTGCCAGCAAGGACGTTATTATTATTTTTTTAATAAGTACTACCTAGAGGCTTTGCCATTACTATCCATAGTGTGTGCGCGTGTGAGGATTAACCCCTGCAAAAGTCCCGATATCGCTTGAAATAACTGAAATAAGATCCGAGTTCTAACTTTGGATGGGGTTATTTATTTGCTGGAAGTTTAATGTAATTTTGTGGACAAATCATTTTTATTTGGAGCAATATTGGACCCTTTTTTTCGTCGAAGTCGGTAAGATAATTCTCTTTTTAATTGTGTTTTATTTTCTTAAATAAGGTTAGGGTATTTCAGCTAGAAAAGGGTTAAAATAAAAGTATTGCACCATACTTTAAATGTCCATGTGACTGATCTTTAAATTTTTGTAAGTCTGTGAGGGTCCTAATATTAAAACTTTTTTATTTATTACTTTGTTTTGTATTTTAAAATTTTTATTATCTACTGTTATGTGCTGAGACAGGAGGTTCATTTACCCATTTTAAAAAGTTTTATTAGAATAGAACATTGGGTTTAACCTCATGCTCGCAGATGACATAGTGCTTATTGCAGACAGAGTATTACTTTACCTGAGCTTTGTTTCTCGTCTTTTTATGTTTTTTTCTCTAGAAACTAAAGCAAAAAAGTAAGACATTAACATTTACTTAATTTTGTTTTTTTTTTCATCAAATTCAGCTGTTGGAAGATGTTTATTTACAATCTGCGTGTCATACAGTAATAAATTAACATTAAAACTATTATAGTCAAAGCACACTAGGCGCTAAAGTCTCGGTACGCTCACGGACCGATCAAATATTTAACATGTTATTTAAATGTTATTCAAAGTCATTGATTTAAAAAACATTTAAAATATTTGATCGAACTGTGAGCGTACCGAGACTTGAGCGCCTAGTGTGCTTTGACCTTTATAGTAGACGGAAAGATTATTATATTATTTTCTAAATAAAATATAATTTAACTAAGAACCTTGTTTAAGGCAAGGAAGATAAACTTTTTAATAAGTAGCGCTCGATTTTTAAGATGTGTCCGAAAATATAGGTTATGTTTGTGACGTCACCTTTTTGCCATAATATTTTTTATCTGACAAAATAAACCAATACTTGCATACCATAAAATAAAATAACTAAAAAACATATTGTTTTTTTATCTTAGCCTTAATAACGATTTAAACGTAAATTCCCTGTAAAAATTTCCAAAGGTCAGTGACCCCTGTTTACAGGTTTTAAAATTCTCTGTAAGTCCAATGACTAAAAAGCAAAAAAATAACACCAAAAACTTTCATTACGATTGTAAACAAAGAATTACGGAAAAAGAATACGTCAAAAAATTAAGCGAACATAGGCTTAATGGGATCGAGCGCTCCCCATTAAAAAGTTAATTTTCCTTGGTATTAGGCAAAAAAATAAAAGCTACTAAAAAAGTAAAAATGTATTTTATCGAATATTAAAAAATATAAATAAAAAGAATTTGTTGGTATCGCATAAATAGAAAACAACAGTATAAGCCCAAGTACTAATGTACCTTGGATGTCTTAGGTTAAATAAGGGGCAATTAATTAACGCAAGACAATTTTTTTATTAACATATTTTCTGCGCACTCAGCCAGCGCTGGCCATTGTAGGCAGATCCCATTAAGGGCCGGAGGGGAAGGTCGATCTTATGTGCAAAATTTGGCATTTGTTCCAGGTCCTTTCCCGAATTTTTAACAGGATTCGTGATTCGAATTTAATTCTGTAGTTTCCAAAGATGTTCGTTCGTAGACCCTCTAGACCTCTAAGAGAGTTTATTTCCATTTCAGCACCACCTACAGATGTTATCTGCAAGGAACTAAAAAAGATCTTTAAGGAAATTTCCAAGGAGTAGTACGACAATTTAAGTCTCTAAAGGCGTCAGCACAACTTGAAAAATGGAATAATTTCGTGGAAAATTTTAGCATAAAATGTAATTCATTAACTTTTACCCATCAGTTTATTACAGAAAAGGTTAATACCATAACTTTAAAAATTGTTTATATTAAAACGTGAACGGCTTGTTTGTGTTTAACAAAATATTTGTTATATCCTTAATTTATTAATTCTTAGTTTTTCGTAAGAATTGTAAGGATAGGACTTACAGGTTAAATGTTTCAAAAGTTTATATTTTAAAATTTAGGGTTGCAAAAGCCTTAAAAAAAACGTGTATAGAGGACACTTATAAAGTATGTGTTATTGAAGTTTAAAAAATCGTAAGAATAGTGTATTTTAAAAAAGTCCTTAAGCATTGCCCTGGTATTAGTTACTTTTTATTTCAATAAACATTGCTCGTTAAACTTTAATTTCCTTCAATCCTCGGCCCATCGCTTGAGAACCCAACCGGATATGCCCAGGGGACAGAGTACAGTCAGGTTTGGGTTATTGCTACAAACTACAGCCAATTCATCTGCTGCCTCATTGCTTTTGATACCAGAGTGTTCTGGCCTTACCAGGCCTAAATAATCAAGTTTTAAAGAAAAAGGAAGGTGTGTACTCAGAGACAAAAAGTTTCACAATCTAGATACTTTCGGGATGCAGAAAACTTAGTGTACTAACCAGGACTAAGAAAAAATTGAAGAAACACGGTCTTCTATAAACCAGAAGTATATTTTTAAATATTTACCAAAGTAGCGCTTACAATTTTAAATGCCTTTTTGTCCTGCTGAATATGACCGCTCCAAAATAATGCATGAGTATTGATAGATTTTATATTTTTCTTTGCAAATAAAAATATTGGTAGCACGGAAAAAAAATCAAAGCAGTGGTTGTGATTTTGTGTCCCCAAAAATGTAAAGTATTAAAAAGCTATAAGAAATTAACATAAAGATAGGACTTTTCTGAAAAGATACTTTTGGCAATTCTAATTTTTGGTTTAATGATCAATTTAAAATAATTGTCCAGCGAACGTAACCTACCCAGCAAACACTATTTGCCGGCAATGTACATTTTCATATTGGCATTGATGGTAAAGCATTGGCACTTGGTGGCAATATTATGCCAACATCTTATACGCATTAAAAAGTCAATCCTAAATAAACACTTAATTGCCAATAAATTTTACATGCAGGCGAATTGCCGGCAAGCATACAAAAATGGCGGCATAACAATCCTGATTAAATAAAGCATGCGTTTTTGTTGCAGGCAAATAAATATTGGATTTTTGAAGGCAAACCTTCAACGCATATTCATACTTTTTAAACCATATTATTAACATTGGTATTTAACTAACATTAAAGCAATTTTTTGATGTTTTATTTATAATAACAGCTAAACAACATTATTTTGTTTTTTTTACATAATTTAAAGGAAATGGCCTTTTCATAACATTCAGGTCAAACAAAATGTTTATTATGTATTTTGGAGCGAATAAAAATAAAATGATGGTAAAATTAGCTACGTTAATTTCGACCGAAGGTGACTGACCGCTTTGTGCATTTGTTTTCTACATGGTTTTCTAGCTTTTTAGTTTCTTTTTTAAAGAAAAGAGTTTTTAATAGACATAATTAAATGTATTCATTACCTAATAAGTGTGTGTTGTGTGATTAATTGGTGATGGCTAGTCGAGAAGGCAAGATATTCAAGTAGACTGTTAGGAGCTGTAAACATTTTGTTTAAAACTTTATTAAAAGTTTTAAAGACGTGTTAATAAAAAATATTATATATATTTAATAGTTTTTACATACCGATAGATGGCGTAATGGACAATAAACTACTACGTTTCTGCAATATCTTCGCTTTTTATCGTCTAAACCGTACCTATTAACCAAATAATAAATTAAATAAATAAATTCGTTCTTCTTTCAGGCTTAAAGGTGGGTTTCACGCTCATGCAATTTGCGCAAATTAACTTGTAACTAACCAGAACTAACCAATTTGTGCAAATAAATTGGAGCATGTAAACGAAAATCGTTTACTTGAGCAAGCAAAAAGGTTGTGTAAAATCTGGATGGTCAGATAATTTGCATGCGGTTGGTGCAAATGTATGAACGTGTAAACGACATACAAATTTAAGACATGCGTAGTGAGTAAATAATAGTTGTATTGGCGTGCTTTATTTATCGTTTTTTATTTGATGGGTCTTTAATATTATTGTTATTTTTTGTGGTAATAATAATATCTGTGAAAGAAAAAGTTTCTTTTGGAATTTATTATCTCCATTCAATTATTAAATGAATATGAAAGTAAGTAGTAACACCAGCTCATGCTAACAATTCGTCGTCGTACTCCATCGTTTACTGATAAACAAATTTGTGCAAATATACTTGACTGTAAAAACAAATGTAATAGTTTAGTCTAATTTGCACAAATCAACTTGCGCAAATTGCATGAGCGTAAAAACCCACCTTTACGTAGACATTTCTTGTTGGTTATAAAAAACTATTTTTTAGTCAAACAGTCAAAATTATGGAAAAAAGAATCCTTTTTAAAAGGCAAAATTATTCATGGGCAGTTGCCAATATCTATAGAGTTTGCGATGAGAAAGGAACAAATAATACTTAGAAACTGCCTCTAAAAAGAAAACTTGATCGCGTTTCCCGTGATGCGGTAGTTTCTATTAACAGTGTACGAAGAATCCACAGGAAAGATGAAGAACGTCGAAATGAACAATTTTCGAAAGAATTTTTTTTTTGCGTTAGTACATTCGGACTTTCATTTGTTTATTTAAAAATGTTCACACAACGTTTCGGACAGTCCTATCTCTGTCCGTTTTTAAGAGTGTAAACTGTAAAACGGACAGAGATAGGACTACCCAAAACGTTGTGTGAATAGTTATAAATAAAGACAGTGGAAGTCTAAAATGAGTTTAGTGTCACTAATGCTATTAATTATATTACTGAGATGTTATTCTCATTACAATTAAAAATATTTAGATTTTGACAATTTCCACTACATTTTTAAAAATAAATTATTGCTTACATATTTTTCATGATATTTAAACTGTTTAGCAAACATTTATTCGCACGCATCTGATTAGACTCGATAATGCACAATTATTATTTCCCCTGCCTTCTTGCGTCGTCTGGCTCGTTTCACTGGGCGAACTTTATTTTAAAAAACAAGGTTTTCTTCTCTGAGAGTGTTATTTTGAATGAAACAAAACGCGTATACACTCTTAAAGGGCTAACCTGACCCATAATTTTTAATACGATCGTCAGCAATGAGAAAATCACAGCATTCCACCGACCCTTCTTTTATGACCAAAAATTTACCCCATATTCTCATTTCAACCCCCTCAATTTCAGGCTTCTCTAGAGACCACAAGTTGCCTCGTTGACAATTTGAAACTTATTTTAACATTCATATGAAAAGGTAGGCTTCTCGGTCCTAAAATATGTCCCTTTAATTTATATGTATATTTATTAGTCGTGAAAATGCATGAATATATTTTCCGGGAAAACCCGTACATTTAACAAGTAGGTACTATTTAAATTTTAAGCTAGCTTTAAATTGTATGTTTAAAACAGCGCATTATGATTTGTATAAGGTTCAAATGTAATTGTACAAAAGACAATCATGTTCGTTGTCGTTATTCATCCTTTACTTACGAGGGGCCAAGTTTTGCTGAACATATTCATATGACCCTTTCCCCACCTGCAGTCATCGTAAGTTTCGTCAAAAAAAAAAACGAATATTATAAGGATGTTTTTCCCCAAATTGTTTGCCTTTTGTATGTTTTTGATACAACAACCGGTTCTGAAGAAAATTGCCGACTTAATTAAAACCTTTGCTAATGTAAAAATCACATCATATCAGATGCAATCTTGCAGTAACAAGTAGCAACTTTATTTTGGTAAAACCAATAAAGACGTTTACTTACCTAAAAGATATTATTTGAATGTTGGTGACTCAAATTTTTGACACATTGTAACAGTGCAAATTGCGAATTTAATTACAGTGACTTTCCTAGCTTATTGTTATATTTTATTTGGTACCCCTAGCGCCGTCTAGTGCGCAGTAACTTAACATCGCAAACTAAGCTAAAAGGTTCCTGTGGCCTAGAACCCTGTGAGCCCGATAAGCGTTTCATTAGAGTGACGGTACTCTGTAAAGGTAACCTGATTTTTTTTTCGAGCATATATCTACTAGAGGCTTCGCTAGCTGTTAGTGTTAACTTTTACAAATGAGATTTTTGTGACCGGTTAATATTTTTGTGGTATATGAACCTTTCTCGAGTCCATGTTTTTGAGGGAAGCAGCGGCATTTCACATGTCTTTTTAATTCTTTGGGGCTGGTAGCCGTCGGATTTCGAGTACATCTCGGAATCGACTCGCCGAAATTCGCCAAAGTGGTTCGACAAAGTGTCAGATTTTGGTCGGACATTTAGAGACTTCAAATGATACTTTCTGTCAGACCGGAGCCATAATTAGAAGGCAATTTTGTGATTTGATAAAAATTTTGATTAATCTCTGTTAAAAATCACGAATACTTGTCCATCTTTAGCCTGAAAGGTATGTCTTTTTCTATACTTATATTTTCCGTTAGTATTTTTGCATAATTCACCTTTTTCTTGAAATGTCGAAATCTAACCTCAAAAACACGTTGTCTTTGGATTGGTTTTAATAATTTGGTACTGTTTTAGATAAGTCCGGTTCTTCTTTCTTCTATGTTCTATTTTCTATCTGTTCCCTGCGCTTAAGGAAGCCAGATTTAAGTTGCCTGTTTATTGTGAGGCATGCCATAACCTACCGCACGAGCTGACCCCTTTTTATGATCCACGATCAGCGTATGCCACTTGTCTGAATCCGGAGTTGTAGGCCCCAGCCTGTAACCAGTGCGAGAATCCCACTCCAACATCTAGTAGACCTTTTAAAGAGGATTTCAGATAAGTTTGACTTCACATTTAAAACCTTTAAAGTACACCATTTTTTATTGATTTGTCTAAAATAACATATTACATCTTAAACAAAAAAAAAAAAAACAAAATAGTAAACCACATTAATATAGATACTTAAATTTTTAATTTAAATTGGTAAATTTTGTTAAAGCGGTGTAATAATGTTTGCAAACGTTAAGCGCTAGAGTCTTTTTGTTTTCACACCCATTTTTTAAATTAAGTGAAAGTTCCTCTTAAATAAAGAACACGCATATTTTATACGTTGTCTTTTTTATTTTGTGTTGGAATCTGTTTGTTTTGTTTTAGTTTACCTATAGAAACTACCCTTCCGTAGTTTACCACAACTATTTATAACTTTAGGTGGCGCCCATATATAAGTACCTTTTTAGTGGTAAACTATAATAGGAGGGCTAACAAATTGTCAACTTAGTAATTTCTGGTACTGATACAGGAGTTAAAGGAATGTTTAGGTTACTCAATCCACGACCCACATGCCCCGACTGACATTGAGCTAGTTAGAAGGTATTTTGCCTTAAAAAAAGGCTAATTAAACATCTTAAATTATGCAATCTTAAAATGTACTTTAAGCCCAATTAAGTTACATTATAACATTACCCACTAAACACGTTCTGTACCATAAACAGTTTGCAACATTATTTTTTAGTCGAAATTGTATGTAAAATAAAAGTAACATATTAACGGTGATGTTACTAATCGTAATTAATTTTTTGTAACGTTTCCTATTGCAACCAGAAAATAATGTTAGTGCAATGTCCAGAAATTATATGTTTGCAACATTTCGTTGTTACAACTTTGCAATTAAAATAAAATATTTTTCATTTAAAACAAATTAACATTGCAGTTACATTTGCAGAATTATATGCATTGAACAATTTTAATTTAAGGTTTTTTTAGATACAATTTTGCAACGTTTAATAACCATTTAATAACCAGTCCATATTATGGACCTGTTTTTTATTTATATTTTGATAATTTGAAATAATTTAGTTTTTTTTTGTTTTTATAAATTATTACCAAAATATATTTTTTCCATTTGGACGATAATTATTAATCATTGTTAAATATAATATTGTATTTGTATTTTATTTGTATGTATATTATTATAATAATTATATTTTTCATATAATTTTAATAATGTCAAATTTAGTAAATTTAAAATTGGATATTAAATTTTGAACCATACCATGCAGCAATACTAAAATTTTCCTGATTTAAATTTACCGCGGGTGCAGTTTGATCTTCTATTGGTCGATATTGCAATGGCCGAGCAAAGAAAACGAAAATAAGAGGTCGTGATTTTTCTCGATTGTTTTTTGATGGCACTGTACGGTCATAAATATAAACACACGTGAAATATTTGTTTATAAATATATTTAATTTATTTGGAAGTTGCATTTTTCTGTCGAATTAAAAAAACGTTTTTTGCAAACCTAAAAATAAAAATTTTTTTCACTAAATGTTTTCCGTGGGACAGGAGCACTTATTATAAAACTTTGTGTGTTCCACTTGGTTCTGATAAACATTTGAAAACACTGCCAAAAATCAAATTACAAACGTCACGTAGCTACAACATTGCATAGGTAAAAAAATAGTAATATTAAAATTATTTTATATCCTACCGTCGAATTGCGAAACTTTGTGTATAAGATACTCTTGCTTTTCCTATTATTCACCGTGGACAGAGACAACAATGAGACGAGCAACTAAATGTAAATAAATTATCCGAGAGAGAGATAGCTGTTGGGCCTTCCTTGTTTGTCTTCAAGGAAGGCAAACGCAGATGGCGCGTGAGTCGACTTTATCGTTTGCCCGCCAAATTCAAATTATATAGCTGTGCTATTTTTGCCCTTAATGTTAGGTACTTGTTTTTGTTTCCTATTAATATAAAATATTGGGGTTTAGTTCAATAATTACACACACCTTATTAAAAATGTCATTTATTTGGTTTTTATAAAGATTTTTTCTTACAGATAACCATGTCAATATTACCTTAAATTATCTGTTGAAAAGCACAAATTTAATATATACACTGTGATCACTAATAAAAGTCAATATTCAAAGTCCAATTAAGGGTAAAAACCACGAAACACACAATAAATCACAGAAAATGTAAACAAACTGTCCAAACAAATCGGCCATTGAAAAATATAAAACACAAATATCGATTAACATTTCGGCATGACTGCCTGCGGCAACGTTGTCAAGTTAAAAATATTCGATTCATGGTATATTTCCTTTCTCTTAATTAGATGTGAGCCAAAAAAGGACATTAAAGTTTACATGCAGAAATTGTAAACAACTTGGCAACCAGGGCAAAGCGATTATTGCTCCATCTACGATAGCCTGCCATGATGAAAGACAAAGACATATTTATTGGAACTTGCGTTAAACCAGAAAGAGATAAATACAATGGACAAATTGTTAGGACTAGTTACTCGTCTCATTCTTGTCTCTGCCGTGGACCCGGTACGGCCAGTTTGTCAAGTCCTATGAGGTAGGTAAAATGCCCCACTGGAGAGGGTCCCGGTGAATGACATGAAAAGCAGAAGACCTTTTTTTAACTGTCGAATGTATGTAAGTTCTCTGCTGGAAATGTTTCTGCGGTATAATTTGGTTACACAAATAAAATATTACAAAATATGTCCACAATGTTGCAAAAAGTATTGCCAGTATGCAACATTAATGTTGTTACAATGTAACATAACTTATTGAAATCTCCTTAAATGTAACTGTTACAATATAACTAAAATTTAAATGTAACACTGCAATGTTGCGGCAAATGACATAATCTGTTACAGATACATCACCCATACATACCGGTTTAATTACCAAAAATGAAATATTGTAACAGTGTGAAATAATAATAACGTTGCGGATATGATTCCTTGCTTAGCGGGTAGTGTCTATGAAAAATAAAGGCTTAAAAAAGATGAAAAAGAAATGTGCTTCATACTTACTTTAATTATGAAATAATATCAAAGTTTTTACTTTTTTAAACCGACTTTAAAAAGGTAATAAAAAGGTAAAAAAGGAGAAGTTTATATGTTCGACACCTATGTCCATCAATTGTGGACCAATTTCATTTTTTGTTAATTCGAAAGAAACAGTGAACTTCCGCGGTGGTCTCACAAGAAAACCAAGTCAGTATCGCGAGAGAGAAAGGTACTAGACTTATTTTGTTCCCTCTAACGTATGACAAAGCTGCCTTTATTGAAGATATGTTCTGTATTGGTTCGGCGGATTCATTTAATTGATGGAGTTGGCGTGTACCTAAATAACTACCATTAAAGCTGCCTTTATTAATGATATACTCTAACATTAATCTATGCTAGTTGTTTGAACAATTAAGGTAGTAAATGTAACGTCGAAATTTTCTAATCTGTCATTGATTTTAATTTACAAAATTTATCTTCTTAAATTTAATTTTATTGTGTAATTGCGTGTATTTTATTTTTGTGTCAGGTGTTTCCGCTTATACCCAATTTATAACTATTAGAGTGAGAGAAAAAGGTACTAGATATGTAGTAGTGTTTTTAGTGTATGCGGTCACCGATTAAATAGTAATAATAATAAACCAAAAAAAATAAAAAACTAAACCGACTTTAAAATACGTAAATTACCCAAAAATTTAAAAATAATGAATTGAAAAATCAAAAACATGAAGTCGGATAATACCATTTGGTATAAAAGTATAAAAATGATGTGTTTGTTTAGTTGTTTACTTTATGTTTTTAATTTTTTTCTATTGATTATTTTTAAATTTTTAGTTATTTTATTCATTTTAAAGTCGGTTTAGTTTTTTAATGTTTATGAAATACGTAGGGTGTTCGAAAAGTTTTGAGATATACTTACATTTATTTGATTTTTTCAAAATAATTTCCACCACAATGAATACACTTTTCCATTCTAACAAACCAGTCACCGAAAATAGCTTTCCACTTTTCCTTTGAAATTTCAGCGCATATTTTATCCCAGGCCTCCAGTAGCGCGTCTTCAGTTCTAAACTTTTGTCTTTTCAGTTGGCTCTTGACAAAAGGAAACAACCCAAAGTTACACGGCGCCAAGTCGGGGCTATAAGACGGATGTTCCAAAAGTCTCAAGCCGGCATCTGTCAAAAATTGACTGGCAAGTTCAGCTCGATGAGGTGAGGCATTGTCATGGTGAAGGTACCAGCTAGCGAGTTGCGAGTTTGGGCGAATCACTCTTAACTTTTCTATAAGTTTTGAAAGGCATAATGTAGTGTACCAGGGAGCATTTACGGTCTTCTGTTCTCAGAGCACAACACGTTCAATTATTCCTCTTGAACCAAAGAAAACAACTATCATTATTTTTTTACAGATCTTGATTTGCGAACTTCGGTCGAAGTTTCTTCACCTTCGAGAACCCATATCTTATTCTGTTGTTAAGTTGGGACGTCGTAATATTAAAGATAAGTTTCATCTCCCGTGACGATTGACACTTTGTCTTTAGATTTACCCTTCTGGAATTTGGACATCATTTTTTTACACCAATTCACTCTTTGTGTCTGCTGCTCGGGAGTTAACTTGTGTGGAACCTAAAGAGTACAAATTTTTCTAAAACCGAAGTGCTCATGTATGATCGTGTGTAATGTTGTTAAACTAATGTTCAATGTCTCTTCTAACTGTCGATATGTAATTTGTCGTTTTGTTTCTATAGCTTTTTGGATGGCAGATATGTTTTCTGGGGTAACCGCTTCACACGGTCGACCTGAGCGTGAGGCGTCTTCAAGCGAAAACGAGCCCCGCTGAAATTGTTTGTACCATCTGCATATGGTCGCACGAGATGGACAGTCATCACCAAGTATAGGCTTCATTTCTTTTAAACACTGTTCTTGAGATAACCCACGTAAAAAGTCGTATCTCAAAATTGCACGGCACGGGATAGTCGTCCACGACGCAATTGCGCTAAAATCGCTGGACACGAACTAGCGCAAAACTGATAGTTTCTAATAACTATGTAGGACTACGACATGTCATGACATGTACAAACAAAAAACATCAATGTTACTTTCCTGCACCGTTTAGTTCCAAAGTATCTCAAAACTTACTGAACACCCTACGTACCTTGATATATCCCTATTGCGGGTACATGCTCCATTCTAAAAATGTCCTTACATGTTTTCAGAATCTACTAAGCAATTTTTTGACCCGACTATAAATTACATACAAAATATAAGTATGTCGAAGTTAATCTAACTCCAAGGGCCGATTACATGTAAGGGTGTAATAAGGGATACCTTATTAGGCTCATCTTTCAATTAGGTAAAATGATTGAGAACTCCAGAGTCTAGTTACCGCTCTCAGTATATTTTATCGCCGTTCAGAAATGATCGATGATCAGAAAGATTTTTTGTGTGTAACGAGGCTACAATATATCATTATTATATATTTATTGATTTGTGTCTCAAGAAAAAATATTTATGCACCGTAAGATTTTTTTATTTTTTGTTGTTTGAACCGTGACCGTATATTTGTAAAACTGCAAACTTTTGTTACTTTTTTCTTTAATTAAATATAAAAATATGTAAGCAAGAAATAAATTATATCTACCCATATAACATTTTTTGCCGGCGTTGTACATTTAATTTACTGGCATTGCCAACACTCTTTAATGGCAAGGCATTGGCAAAAAGGTATCAAAAAGACGCGAAAGTGGGCAATTGGCCGTTATTAGGCCACGTGTTGCAGATAATGTGATGGCATCCGTCATTAATAAGTTATTGGCAAAAAAATGCGTTTAAGGTGATGGCATCCATCATTAATAAGTCATTGGCAAAAAGATAACAAAAAGACACGAAAGTGGGCAAATGCAGATACTCCCAAGCAGCGAGCTGACGTCTTATTGACGAAAATTGTCGCATATACTTTTTTTTAAAAGCTAAAATAATGCGATATTTTATTTGAAAATTAAAATAGGAAAAAACTCCTAACTGCATGCAATTTCCTTGCAATGCAAAGTACCATCTCTCGGAACACTGTCCAATTTGGAGATGCGGATTTTTACACTAGCCGAATATATTTCTTTAAAAGCTAAGTGAGATCACCTACCGCAGACCGCACTCGAATTATTTTTGTCTAATAGGTACGGTTTAGACGATAAAAAGCGAAGATATTGCAGAAACGTAGTAGTTTATTGTCCATTACGCCATCTATCGGTATGTAAAAAACTATTAAATATATATAATATTTTTTATTAACACGTCTTTAAAACTTTTAATAAAGTTTTAAACAAAATGTTTACAGCTCCTAACAGTCTACTTGAATATCTTGCCTTCTCGACTAGCCATCACCAATTAATCACACAACACACACTTATTAGGTAATGAATACATTTAATTATGTCTATTAAAAACTCTTTTCTTTAAAAAAGAAACTAAAAAGCTAGAAAACCATGTAGAAAACAAATGCACAAAGCGGTCAGTCACCTTCGGTCGAAATTAACGTAGCTAATTTTACCATCATTTTATTTTTATTCGCTCCAAAATACATAATAAACATTTTGTTTGACCTGAATGTTATGAAAAGGCCATTTCCTTTAAATTATGTAAAAAAAACAAAATAATGTTGTTTAGCTGTTATTATAAATAAAACATCAAAAAAATTGCTTTAATGTTAGTTAAATACCAATGTTAATAATATGGTTTAAAAAGTATGAATATGCGTTGAAGGTTTGCCTTCAAAAATCCAATATTTATTTGCCTGCAACAAAAACGCATGCTTTATTTAATCAGGATTGTTATGCCGCCATTTTTGTATGCTTGCCGGCAATTCGCCTGCATGTAAAATTTATTGGCAATTAAGTGTTTATTTAGGATTGACTTTTAATGCGTATAAGATGTTGGCATAATATTGCCACCAAGTGCCAATGCTTTACCATCAATGCCAATATGAAAAATGTACATTGCCGGCAAATAGTGTTTGCTGGGTAGGTTACGTTCGCTGGACAATTATTTTAAATTGATCATTAAACCAAAAATTAGAATTGCCAAAAGTATCTTTTCAGAAAAGTCCTATCTTTATGTTAATTTCTTATAGCTTTTTAATACTTTACATTTTTGGGGACACAAAATCACAACCACTGCTTTGATTTTTTTTTCCGTGCTACCAATATTTTTATTTGCAAAGAAAAATATAAAATCTATCAATACTCATGCATTATTTTGGAGCGGTCATATTCAGCAGGACAAAAAGGCATTTAAAATTGTAAGCGCTACTTTGGTAAATATTTAAAAATATACTTCTGGTTTATAGAAGACCGTGTTTCTTCAATTTTTTCTTAGTCCTGGTTAGTACACTAAGTTTTCTGCATCCCGAAAGTATCTAGATTGTGAAACTTTTTGTCTCTGAGTACACACCTTCCTTTTTCTTTAAAACTTGATTATTTAGGCCTGGTAAGGCCAGAACACTCTGGTATCAAAAGCAATGAGGCAGCAGATGAATTGGCTGTAGTTTGTAGCAATAACCCAAACCTGACTGTACTCTGTCCCCTGGGCATATCCGGTTGGGTTCTCAAGCGATGGGCCGAGGATTGAAGGAAATTAAAGTTTAACGAGCAATGTTTATTGAAATAAAAAGTAACTAATACCAGGGCAATGCTTAAGGACTTTTTTAAAATACACTATTCTTACGATTTTTTTAAACTTCAATAACACATACTTTATAAGTGTCCTCTATACACGTTTTTTTTAAGGCTTTTGCAACCCTAAATTTTAAAATATAAACTTTTGAAACATTTAACCTGTAAGTCCTATCCTTACAATTCTTACGAAAACTAAGAATTAATAAATTAAGGATATAACAAATATTTTGTTAAACACAAACAAGCCGTTCACGTTTTAATATAAACAATTTTTAAAGTTATGGTATTAACCTTTTCTGTAATAAACTGATGGGTAAAAGTTAATGAATTACATTTTATGCTAAAATTTTCCACGAAATTATTCCATTTTTTCAAGTTGTGCTGACGCCTTTAGAGACTTAAATTGTCGTACTACTCCTTGGAAATTTCCTTAAAGATCTTTTTTAGTTCCTTGCAGATAACATCTGTAGGTGGTGCTGAAATGGAAATAAACTCTCTTAGAGGTCTAGAGGGTCTACGAACGAACATCTTTGGAAACTACAGAATTAAATTCGAATCACGAATCCTGTTAAAAATTCGGGAAAGGACCTGGAACAAATGCCAAATTTTGCACATAAGATCGACCTTCCCCTCCGGCCCTTAATGGGATCTGCCTACAATGGCCAGCGCTGGCTGAGTGCGCAGAAAATATGTTAATAAAAAAAAATTGTCTTGCGTTAATTAATTGCCCCTTATTTAACCTAAGACATCCAAGGTACATTAGTACTTGGGCTTATACTGTTGTTTTCTATTTATGCGATACCAACAAATTCTTTTTTATTTATATTTTTTAATATTCGATAAAATACATTTTTACTTTTTTAGTAGCTTTTATTTTTTTGCCTAATACCAAGGAAAATTAACTTTTTAATGGGGAGCGCTCGATCCCATTAAGCCTATGTTCGCTTAATTTTTTGACGTATTCTTTTTCCGTAATTCTTTGTTTACAATCGTAATGAAAGTTTTTGGTGTTATTTTTTTGCTTTTTAGTCATTGGACTTACAGAGAATTTTAAAACCTGTAAACAGGGGTCACTGACCTTTGGAAATTTTTTTACAGGGAATTTACGTTTAAATCGTTATTATAGGCTAAGATAAAAAAACAATATGTTTTTTTAGTTATTTTATTTTATGGTATGCAAGTATTGGTTTATTTTGTCAGATAAAAAATATTATGGCAAAAAGGTGACGTCACAAACATAACCTATATTTTCGGACACATCTTAAAAATCGAGCGCTACTTATTAAAAAGTTTATCTTCCTTGCCTTAAACAAGGTTCTTAGTTAAATTATATTTTATTTAGAAAATAATATAATAATCTTTCCGTCTACTATAAAGGTCAAAGCACACTAGGCGCTCAAGTCTCGGTACGCTCACAGTTCGATCAAATATTTTAAATGTTTTTTAAATCAATGACTTTGAATAACATTTAAATAACATGTTAAATATTTGATCGGTCCGTGAGCGTACCGAGACTTTAGCGCCTAGTGTGCTTTGACTATAATAGTTTTAATGTTAATTTATTACTGTATGACACGCAGATTGTAAATAAACATCTTCCAACAGCTGAATTTGATGAAAAAAAAAACAAAATTAAGTAAATGTTAATGTCTTACTTTTTTGCTTTAGTTTCTAGAGAAAAAAACATAAAAAGACGAGAAACAAAGCTCAGGTAAAGTAATACTCTGTCTGCAATAAGCACTATGTCATCTGCGAGCATGAGGTTAAACCCAATGTTCTATTCTAATAAAACTTTTTAAAATGGGTAAATGAACCTCCTGTCTCAGCACATAACAGTAGATAATAAAAATTTTAAAATACAAAACAAAGTAATAAATAAAAAAGTTTTAATATTAGGACCCTCACAGACTTACAAAAATTTAAAGATCAGTCACATGGACATTTAAAGTATGGTGCAATACTTTTATTTTAACCCTTTTCTAGCTGAAATACCCTAACCTTATTTAAGAAAATAAAACACAATTAAAAAGAGAATTATCTTACCGACTTCGACGAAAAAAAGGGTCCAATATTGCTCCAAATAAAAATGATTTGTCCACAAAATTACATTAAACTTCCAGCAAATAAATAACCCCATCCAAAGTTAGAACTCGGATCTTATTTCAGTTATTTCAAGCGATATCGGGACTTTTGCAGGGGTTAATCCTCACGGGGAATCCCCCGGTCGACACCAGTTTCTAGTGTTAACAATTCAGTAGTTTTACTTCTGCCTGTCAGAATAAAGTGTAATAAAGTCCAATGTATATGTCGTTTTTCGTTTCTGTACTCATCTGTTTGCCTTTATACAGGGTGTCCCACTGGGAACTGCTGCGATCGATTTCTCAAAAGTATGCTTTGGAAAATTTTGCAATTCCTGTAACAATATAAAGTCAGTGGGGGACATACAACTAAAATATTTTGACAGCTCTACCACTTACCGGTTATACCGGAAGTTAATGTCAACTTGCTTATTTTAAATAGAATACCCTATATATTAATTATTTTTTAGATTCTGCGTAAAATTCTTAACATAATTTATTTATAATGTTCTATACCTAAGTCAAACCGTTTTGGACTTATTTAAAATTTTATGTCAAAAATGACGTTTGCAAGCCATTACATAACGATCAATTTCTTCTAAACAAAAGCTGGGGTTAAGTTCCTTGTAAAATATTAACTTCTCTGGTAGACTGTATCGATATTTTCACAATTAATAAATACAGAGTATCATGACGACAAAAATCTTAAAAGTCAATTTTTTTAATGCATTAAAAATAAGGATAGGTTTGTATAAGGATGTCTCTTTCAAAAATTTATAGTATTCGAAATATTACAATTTAATATTTATCTATTCTAACAATGCATTAAAGTACGGGTAGGTACGGGGTAGTTGGCTGTAACGCCGCATTTTGTTGTCAAGGCCAACTAGAAGCAAAACTAAGCCGTATTAGAAAGCATTGTTAGAATAGATAAATATTAAATTGTTAATATTTCAAAAACTGTAAATTTTTAAAATAGACATCCTTATACAAACTTATCCTTATTTTTGATGCTTAATAGGATAACGTAAAAAAAGTAGTTAAAGTAAATTATTGCTAGCTTGATTCGTTTTGGACATAAGGAGTGTTTTTCAAATTTTGTCAATTGGGCTAGGCACCTATAACTCGCTTAATATTGGAGATAGAAAAAAAATGTAAATGGAAAAGTTTTAGGGATTTTTACTTAAATTTTAGTAGAGTATCTATATTTTTTCCATTAACTTTTATTTTAAAGCTATAACCCAAAGTTTTTATTGTTTTAAATAGTATATTCTCCCATCAATTAAAAGGTCTTTTTAAAAGCTATAAGAAATACCACATTTGATATATCTATTTTGTAATGGTTTCGGAAATTATTATATATCACTATTGCAAGGATATCACAGCCCCACAAAAATTGGTGGTGGGCCGAAAGACCAGATCTTGTTATTTTTATGATTTTGGGGTCGCCGAATCCATATCTGGGGTCGGTTTAATGCCATCAGGTCAGGGTCAAGGTCATATTAAGGTCAATCACAGCCCAACAAGTAAAAAAAGTGAAGGTCCGAAAGACCAGACTATGGTATCTTTTTAAAAGGGTCGCTGAATCCGAATCTGGGGTTGGTTTGACCCCATTATGTCAGGGTCAAGGTCAGATCATTAAAATTTATCGAAAAGGGATCACAATCGAGGTATTTTTACGTTTTTGGAGTCGCTAAATTCGAATCCGGGGTCAGTTTGATCCCATCAGATCACGGTCAGGGTCATTTTAAGGTCAAATCATTAAATTTAATTAAAATAGACCACAATCATAGTATATTTATGTTTTCGGTATCGCTGAATCCGAATCCGTGGTCAAATTAATCATATGAGGTTAAGACCAAGGTCATATTAAGGTCAAATCATCAGAAGTTATCGCAAATGCACCAAAATTATGATATTTTGGGTTGCTAAATCCGAGTCCGTAGTCAAATTGCGACCCCAAAAACACAAAGGTACAACGTTTGTGGTTTAGTTTCAATGAATTTTAATAATTTGACCTTAAAATGTCCTTGACCGTGACCTGATGGGGTCAAACCGACTTCGGATTAGGATTCAGCGACCCCAAAAACATAAAGATACCACGTTTTGTAGTCTATTTTCGATGAATTTTGATGATTTGACCTTTAAACGACCTTAATCATGACCTGATGGGGTCAATCCGACACCAGAACGGATTCAGTGACCCCAAAGACATAAAGATACCATGATCTAGTCCTTCGGACTACCAATTTTTTATTTTTATGAGGCTCTAATATTTAAAAATGCTTTAACAAAATACCACATAACAAATATTTATCTCTTATAGTTTTGGAAATATGACCATCTAAATTTAAAAAATAGTAAATACACGCACTAAAATTTTGAAGCTCATATTATCGAAACAAATAAGGAAAATCTTTTTAAATGTAGTAAATTCTTAAAGGTCTTTAAAATGTCTTTTTAATGGTGATACAGGGTGTTAAATTTCAATAATGTCGTATTCAAGTAAGTTACGCATGAGCACACACACGTTATTCTCGATTAAGTTTTCTCATTAATGTAGTTGTGTTTAGTTCCTGGACAACAAAACACAATTTTTATTTTAAATGTAAATTTGTTGCTTTATCAGATTAAAGTATAGAATAAATATACTGCTTGTCATTTCAATATTCAGTGTTAGGTTTTGCTAATAGAAAAATAGCATAAAAAATGTTATTTTGAAATAATAACTTAACACAGAATTTAATAAAAAATATACAATTTTAAAGTAACCTTCATTTTTTGCTTGCCAATATACCGAGTGCTGCGTCGCCGAGCGCAACATAAGGGGGTAATTTTTCTCTTCCCTGTACATTTTACAGAAGAAATGTAAAATGACTTTTTCCAAGTTTTGAATAATATTAATAAGCAAATCTTAAAATTTAAAATGTTCTAGTAGGGTAGGTAGCGCTATGTTTTTCTTACCAATTTTATACCGAATGAATTTTATTTGTAGCAGTAAAATAGTGTTAGATAGGCAGCAAAATGAGCGTCAGTCGCCGCTCCTGCGGTGAAGTTAACGGTGGCAGCATATAAAAGTCGTTAAAAAAAAGTGACAGAAAGTAATTTTAAACCTTGTCAATGTTTGTAAGACAGTTTTATAATGAGGTTATTATCAGAAAAACGGCTTTAAATTCTATTATATGCTAAAAATGATATAATATTTCTATTTCTTAACCCAAAAAGTAATAAAGGTATTTTTAAAATTCTTGACTTTGACGAATAAACACCTGTGACCTGTGGCAGCCAGGTTTTTCAGGTGAAACTATCCCTATAGTAGAATGCAGTTTCTTATTAATTGCATTAGAACCACAGGAAATAAACCCAGCAACCCATATATCACCCAATTCCTCTTGACAATCTCTATCCATTTATTTAAAAATACAGGATACTTATATATTTTATTTAAAAAATACGTGACTGGTACTGTAATTTTTTTGTTTTTGTTTCAAATGTTTTTCTGATTAGAACTATAAATTCTACGCAAAAAAAATGCACGAAGTGGCTATAGTCGTTTTTAAAAAAGTTCAAAAATAAGGCCCTGTTTACTTTAAAATTGTGGCCACCAGTGTCTAATTTAACCGTAAATTGTCACTTTACATATAGGAATTTTTAAAAAATTCTTAAAAATTTTGTTAAATTGTTTAATTATTTTTTAATAAACCTATTAACAGTTTTTCTCTAAAATACACGATAATAGGCCATAAATACGTATTTGAAAAATACGAATTTTGGTGCAGCATATTTATGGCGCTGACTGACGGCCTTTCCCCCATGCTGACGATTTTGTTTAATTATTATGCCAAATAAATAATCAACTGTATAAATTTCATGATGTATAAAATGAGTTTGTGAATATATTTTTTTGTTTTTGATTATTTATGTATGTGACTGACGTATGATCCACCATCTTCAATAAAGCTGACTATTATTTTTTAGTTTAAAATCATCTAAAGAACTGTGTCATTGAACATTTTGACACGGTTTAAAATTACTTTTGGATTTTTTTTTCTGAATTTTAGATGCTGCCATCGTTGAATCCACCGCTAGTTGGGCAGCTGACGCTCGCCGCTGTTAAATATAAGAAAACAACTGTAACTTATAAAATTTTCAGCCTGTAAAAAATGACTTTTCAAATCTAGCGCTACCTCCCCTACTATTATTGAAAAATTCCCAAATTTTCGGTTCAGGTAATACCAAACAGACAGCAACCACCAGTAAACAATTTGTTATTTGTATCTTATGTACAGCCAAATACGTGGAAGGTTTTTTTTAATTTTATTTCAGATACTTCTCTTAAACTGTTTTCTGCATAATGCCCCTCAATTAAAGACTTTTTAACTGAATAATATATAATTTTCTTTCTCTCTATCGCTCTCTATGTTTTTCTTGGTTTTGGTCTCTTCAGGTCTAATCCACCACTCTCCCCTTTCCGGACTATGCTTTCCAGGGCTTCGTCGGCGGAAAATCTGGATAATCGAGCTCGTAGCTCCCAGAAATTCCAAACAGAAAACAAAAATAATTGTACAATCGATGCAATGCATAAATTGTCGGCTGTCAAACCAAGATCTGCTACTGGTGTTACGTATAACCTTCACTTTCACTACTGACAGTTCCCATGGCACGCCCATCTATTTCCCGCCATTTGAGAAATTCCTCGTGTTCACCACCAAACAGGATACCATCAGCTTATAGGAATCTTCGCTCACAGCGCTTAAATCCAGAAGAAAGATGCCGTCAATTTAGCGTGAATCTTTCCTTGATCCCCGAAGGTAAAAAACGTTCGTACGGCACCTCTAACCGCCACTCCGGGAAGAACTTTGTAGTCCTCTACGCACGTCCGCACTGTCCGGAGGTAAAAAAAGCACAATTTTCTTTCAAATACTATTACTGATTTATTGATATGTTTACAGGTACCTGTTTGGTTTTTCTGAATCGAAAATTTGATTATTTTGCAATTACCCTTAATTGAATAATTCAAGATTTGCGTATTAAAATATTTTGAAACTTGACAGAAAGGTTTGTCATATTGGTCTCTTGGAAAAATTATCTAACATTTTTTTTTGTAAAATCTACAGGGAGAGAAAAATTAACCCCTATAAAATTTACTGGGAACTCGTATGTTCCGCTCAACCACGCACCACCGAGTATGTATTATTCTCCACCGAAAAACTAAGACAACTCCAAATTTTCTCCAATATTTTCCCCGAAATTTAATTTTCGGTAAACATATTCACTTCTCTAAACACGAAAATGAAACAACATAAAAGTGGGGGCTTTCCGACTTATGTGTCGCCAAAAGAGTTTTATTTATGTAAATTCGCGGGTGTCAAAGGAGAACGAAAACTTTTGAAAGGCCTTTGAGGTTAAGAAAAATCAATTTCGAAGCCTCCTGGGATTTTATTGGGTGCAAAAATTCAGTTTATGGGGAGGACAGAGTGCGGGAATGTGTCTGGATATAATATTCGCCTGTTCTATGGCATTTTATTGAAGAAGTATACACGGCGTACACCAATTTAAAATGTAAATTCTTTAAAATTTTATTCTAAAATGGATTTACCTGTATTGCGTTACTAGAAGAATTCTTTCAAAAAAAAAACTGAATTTTAATTTAAGTATTTTCCAGTATAGAGTTCTCCATATTAATTGTGAGTATTTTTGGTATTGGTTAAATGACAAAATTGTTTTTAGGCCTTTTAAGACTAAAAAATACCAAAATAATTAAAATTTTTCATTTTTAGTATGATGGTAAAATTGAATTTTTAAAATGAAACACGTTTTCTAAAAAAATCCAAATTTAAAATTAATTTTTACCATAGTATTGACACGGATTTTTGAGTTCCAAGGGTTCTTTTATATTGTTTCGTTTTTTTAATATTTCGATTAAGATCATATTTACTCCAAAATACCCAAGCACGACCGGAAAATCGTGATATCATTAATGGGTCATAAAGCTACAAGACAAAATAAACCTAATTTGGCTAATATGGTATGTTTTAAAACCTTTTCTTTTTAAATTATTTATTATTTATAAAAAGATAGTAAGCCGCTAAAAATAAATGAAACTTACTTAAAAACTAAAAATAGAAAATAAAAAAGTTGTTTTTGGTTTCATAGCTAATAATTGAGTTGCACATAAATATGTTATTAACCAAGTTCAGTTTTTGAAACTTTTGTTTTTATACTATATTATTTTAAACTTTTTGGGATTTTTTTTAAATCAGTTTAATAATTTTCAAGTTATTTTTTTTTGTTTAGTATATAATTATTATTATTTAATTAGTGAACATACACTAAAAACACCACTAGTTCCTATTTCCGCCAGGTAAGCTCTGCGCGAAGGACGGCAATGCCGCCTCTAGTAGGTATATGACCTACAAAAGTACCTAAGCTTATGGAACTCTAAATACTGACAGGGCTTAACTGGTGGTATAATGTTAAAGTCGATTAATAAAACACATGTTTGTACTATTAAACTTAAAGGACTTCTCCTGATTTCTCCTGAATCTCACCATCAGATTCTTACATGATTCCAATGGGACTCCCGCCGAAGAGCACTTTTTTAAATCAATCTACAGCCACCAGTGCTTTTTTTTTTATCTTATGTTTTGGATCGTCATCTTAGTAAAATTTAAATCTATTTCAAATGTCTTAGTCGTTTATTTTAAATTTTGTTTTAAAATATCCAAATACTTGATTTAGTTTCAATTACTTTCAATAGATTTTAAATAGCCTGGTCCTTCTGCACAAATGAAACCCTAGACCATAACGGATCTTATTCCATGTTTAACAGCAGCGCCAATTTTTTTTTATTACTTTATGATTCCTTGTGTGTTATTACACCTAGTGTTGTCCACTTGAACTAAAAATATTACATCTGCTTTTATTACCGAAAATAACCCCATATAAGAACCCAAACTTCTTTTCTTAAAAAATGTCAACAAAATACAAACCCTTTTGTTTATTTACTTTGTTTAACCCATGGTTTTTCCTAGCTACTTTGCTGTTAAGCTACTATAAGTGATTTATTTAAAAGTACTTTTTCTAGTACGTATTTTTGAGTAGATGAGAGGGTTCAAATTTCAACTTCTTATGGTATTTGTGTTCAGTACTGTTTGACAATTTATCCTAAAAAGACTTAGGCACAACGTCTAAAACTTGTTCAACTGTATTATGAAAATCATCGTTCTCCGAGAAATGTGTTTCGGGCGCTTCGGGCAACTTATGCTCCAGACTATTGGCTGTACCATCACAAACATTTGGACTCCATTTAATATTGGATAATTTTTGACAAAATGGGCCACATCCAGTACGTAGTGCAGGAAATATAGCGGCAGTAGCTGCGAGTGTACGTGCTGATTCTAACGAATTGGTTTGGCGCTTGAAATTGGAGGAATGTTAGGCGCAGTTAAGGCCAACATTTAGAAGCCATAATTTAAAAAAAATAAATGTAATTTATAGTTCTTTTGTATGATAATACATATTACTTAATAAAGTTATTTTTTTATTATTTTTTTAAATACCTCGTAATGAATCACCCCTTATTTTTTGTACAAGTTACGGATTGTTTGAGTTAATAGTTATGATAAATAGATTTATTAAGGTAATTTTCTACATTTTTTTCAAATTTTGAGCAGATATAATACGTTTTTGTTTAACTGATCTTAAAATTCATCTTTTGTCATAGTCATTAAAAAATTCCTAGGGACTCTTTCTTTCTTTATTGTGAATTGTCTTTTTATTTTTAAACTGATCGAAAACGCTTTTTACAATAAAAAATTTCTACAATTTTTGATTAGGATTTTCTATTTTGAATATGATCCATGAATACCCTCCTTTTAGTAACTTTAGTTGGGCCCTGTTGACGGCCCTTGTTAATAAAATAACAAATTTCAAGTTTAAATATATCAAGCTAAAGTAAGAGAAAATATATGTAAAAAAACTACCTGTTATAAACAATTTGGTATTAGCATTATGGTAGGGGAGCCCAAGAGGGGATTTCGGGGTTTTCTACAGCGCGGCAGAATAATATGCCGGGGGATACCTTGTACCCGACATGAGCCCCGTATACAGGGGCGATCTATAAAAACAAAAATATATCCACCAGAAATTGTCGTGCGCGTCATATTAGGATAGGGTAAGTTAATTACATTCTAAAGAGTGTATGTTCCACTAATCTGTCAATTTGAGAGTGACTAAAAAAGCGGAGGGCTACAAAGTTGTAAAAAAAACGTTATTTTGACATTCTCAAGCCTGGTATTTGTTTTATTTTAAGGAAAATAATTCACGGATGCCGGAAAATATATGATTGAATACGATTTGAACGCTTTCCACAAGTCGAAATAATAAAAATATTTGTTTAACATACCACGCCCCAATGAAAACTATACATTATACAACATTTTTTTCGGTATTTTTGAAACAAAATATTTGCATTTGTATGTATAAAAATAATTTACTTTGACCTCTCTGTATATATATATATATATATATATATATATATATTTATATATATGTATATATATATATATATATATATATATATATATATATATATATATATATATATATATATATATATTTATTTATTTTATAAGAAACATGAAAAAATATGTAGCGTTGGGACGTTTTACTAACCAAAGAATTATTAAAAAAAGATCATATATATATATATATATATATATATATATATATATATATATATATATATATATATATATATATATATATATATATATATATATATATATATATATATATATATATATATATATATATGCTTCAATTTTTTCTTAAAAATGGTAAAGGAAATGATCCATAAAATGATCCATATAAAAAAGAAAAAAATTGTGTAAACAACAAAAAAGACATTGAAAACTTAAGTCAAATTTATTACAATTTAATAAAATAATAAAAGTATCTATCTCGAACATAACATAATTATCTGCACTACATAGGATTAAGATTACATTTTTTGAAACCGTATTAACACAATTTTTTAACTTAATAAAAAAATCAACTGAAATTCTTATCCTGCCGACTACCAACAAAACAGTTGCAATAATATCTAATAAACATCTAATATAAAAGGTATGTTTTCAAGGTGCGTATCCCATTATTTTATTTTATTAGTTTAATGTTTTTAAAATATAATTTTAATTGTCTTATGTCTACCTTTGTGTCAGTTTTATTATATAAATATAAGAATTTTAAATGTAAAAAATAATCCATTTAATATTTTGTAAATGATTATTGTTGTTTTAACTCTTTTGTTATTTTGTAGGAACATGCCAAAAGACTATCATTAAAATAAATAAATAGATCTTTGAAAAAGCCTTCCATGTAAGGCGAAACGTCAGATAATGTAAATTGTTGTTTTTATTAATAAAAAAAACCTCAATCCCAAGAAACAAAGTTAACAAAAGTAATTATATATATATATATATATATATATATATATATATATATATATATATATATATATATATATATATATATATATATATATATATATATATAGATTTTTTTAATTTAATAACACCCTGTGCATTTTAAATATTTTGGTAGTTTTCTATTTTTATTCTTTATTGGTAAATGCAACAATGTCCACGTAAAGAAATTTCTAAGAGAAACAAAACGTTTTCTTGATCCCGCACAATATTTAAAACGCTATCATAAATAAAATTACACAGATAGGTGGATAATACACCGGGGAAATCCCTTCACAGCTCACGTACACCTCAAGATAGAGAATTAAGAAAATCTTGACATTTGTCAGAAGTTGCAATTCTCTCGACGAATTATACATTCCGGACATGTAGACAATTCTCAGCCGTCCGGGAAATATGAAACTCAGTGACTCCTGGACGTGAGATGTGCCCTTCCTGTCTGTCGTTGTTTAACTTCGGAATTTTTAATTTCTAAAAAAAAACGATACAATATAAAACAAATTAAAAAACCGAATTTAGTGAAAGTGTATATATATGAATTTGATGAAAAAACACTGAAATTTTTTTCCATTCAACTACAACCAACCAGAACATGTTTATATCTTTACAGTATGAAAAATAAATTATATTAAAAAAGTATTATATTTGACAGAAATTATGATGATAGAAATTGTTCTATCATGTTGTTGTTGGTTGTTGTTGTCTGATCGATACCCCAAATTGATGAGAAGATTGGTGCGATATGATAGCTAGGATTTACTGAATTATTCTTTAGCTCTAAGTGCTATAAAATATTTTTTTTATATAATACACAAAACCACATATTTTTTAAATAATTTATATTCAAGATTTTAGTTTTGTTATTAGTTCTCATTTTATTGAGTTCTTCTAATGCCTCACTATTACTAACCGGAACCAAACAACGATTTTATTATTTGTCTGATCAATACCCCATCAGATTGATGAGAAGATTGGTGCGATCTGGTAGCTAGGACTTCCAAATTATCTATTAGCTTTAAGTACAGAACTTACATAATTTTTATTGTAATAAAACCGGTTAACATGATTTTTCTTACATAATTAATTTTAAAGTTTTTACTTTTGTTGTTAGTTAATACTTCTCATTTTATCAAGATTATTTATTTTAAAATGGGCTCTTTTATAAGATACCCAAGTTCCCATATTAAAGAGGTTGTGGAAAAAATGTAATCCGGTCAACATTTTATGTTTTTTCATAGTAAGCTCTATTCTCCAATCAACCCTTTCATTTGATACCCACATTAAGGTTGCTGTGAAGTAAAATGTAGTTCGCCATGTTTTATTGGCGGCCATCTTAAATTTACAATCAAAGAAATGTATTATATTATACTGCCATTAAGATTAAGAGTGTGTAACAAATTTCGATCTATCGTCAGGAAGGGGGTCAAATTTCAATTACTTAATTTTACCCAAACAAATTAATAACAAACAAACAGGTCAAGCTAAGTAAAACATTTTAAAAACCACAGATTAAAAAAAAGAAGGTACATAAAAAATATAGAAGTTGTGTACTTATATTCGAATATGCCAAAGTAAAAGTTGCGCTTAAGGCCCCCTCAGACACGCATGCAAATCCACCGTTTTGCTTGCGCAGTCTTAAGTCGTAATGCAAGACGAAGTGTGCTATATATCAATATGTACGTTTTGTTGATCGCGTACCGTTAATTGCTTGGCTTGAACCAAATATTAGGCCCCTCAGACACGCATGTAAATCCACCGTTGCATCAAAACGTACAACTTGATTACGACTTAAGACTGCACAAGCAAAACGGTGGATTTGCATGCGTGTCTAAGGGGGCCTTTAGATAAAATAAAAAATATTCCCGCTCCAAAAATTTTTATCCCCCGTTAAACCCCAATTTAGAAGTGCTAAATACGGAAAAACGAAAAGGAAAAACGGGTTATCCAAGCACAAAACTGTAAATTATGATTTAGGGGATGAATTATAGAAAGTGACCAGTATCCAATTTAAGTTTACTGTGGAAAAGACGAGGCCGGACCCATAACGGCACCCTTGGGGCCCAACTTCATCCCCCGTCATTCGGAAGCAGCTACAGGGTCCCTTTTCCCCCTTATATCTCGTGCCCGTTTTTGGATCCATTGCTTAGCCGTCATATCTGGGGCGAGTAAATGCGGAGAAGTGTTAATTGATGTGAATTTTGAGGTAAAGTGGTATATAAATTATTTTAATTTCTACCGAGTGTTTTTCTTTTTTTACAAGGTGGTTTCCAACTATGGTACGAAACTTAAGGGGTTGATTTCTTATGTTGTTTGTATGAAAAAAGTTTATCAAATTATAGGTTTTGTTAAAAGATTAAAAAATCGTTTTTTTTTTTAAATATCCTAAAAATCCTTTTATTGATTTTGATAAAATTTGGTACACTTATTTTATGTAAGATTAAGATTATTGGATTTAATGACATCTTAGTGGGTATTAGGGTAACACAGCCCACCAATATTATTAAGAAAAAAAAGTACGCGAATAATTTTAAAAATATTTTTTAAAAAATAAGAAATTTACTATTAGAAAATAAACTATTTTTTTTTCGATACATTTCACTACTGCTATTACCAAATAATTTTTTATTTATTATTTTGATTTTTTCTATCATCTTCGTTGTCGATGGGTACTTTTCGAAAAAAGAAAAATAAGCTATTTTTTTCGAAAACAAAACTAGATTCAAAGAAAATACAAAAGAGTTAAAAGTTGCATTTGTGATTGCTACATCTTGGATCATACAAAAAACATTAGGTTATCTTTTCTTCTGGGAACTAAGTGTTATAATTTCTTATTAGCAATTCAGTACCAACAACAACAAATACCTAATTAGGTAACGTTTATATTTCACGAAATTTTTAGGTTTTTTTTTAGTTTAACACCCTAAGAACGAAAAATTTGCTGACTCATGTTTAAAGTTTAATTTTATATTGCTTATTTTTTAAATTGTATTGCACTCAGTAGCATAATATCTTCTTAAAGATTATCGGTTTACTGAGATCTCTCAACACTACTTTTTAAAAATTTTTATTGCCAATTTACATTTTTTTCGTATAAATTAAGATAATAAAGTTTTATTGACAATATGTTGAATGCCTTATTATTTAATTGCGAAATAATAAAGTATTAATAATAAGCTAGTCTATGATATAAGATTAAAGGAATAAGGGTATTGTTATTGAACACCACGCCGATTTTGTTAATTTTTTGCGTACGGGAGGTTTTTGGAGCGCCAATTACGAATTTAAATGAATTTTTAGTCGGCAACATTTCGTTGTCGCCAACCACTATTAAACTTGAAAAGTAAGTTTACCCCAGTTTAACTATATTTCCCCACCTTCTTTAAAATAGTTTTTAATTTATAGCTAAACTAGCTTTTGCCTTTCGGAGTAAAACAATTTCTTCCCTTTACCATGAAGATTTTGGATATTAATATATACATATAAATCTTCCTCTTGAATCACTCTATCTATTTAAAAAAACTGCAACAAAATCCGCTGAGAATAGTAACATTAATAAGTATTGCATTTTAAATTTAAACTATTTTTTTAAACACTCCGTATATGTTTTTTTTTAATTATACATATAAACTCCTTTTTTTTAAATCACTCTATCTAATAAAAATAATATTTTTTTTTATATTATTATACATATAAACCTTCCTTTTAAATCAATCTATCTATTAAAAAAACCGCATCAAAATCCGTTGAAAATAGTATCGTCAATATCGAATTTTAAATGTAAACACTATGTTTTTAAACACTCTGTATATGTTTTTTTTTTATTATACATATAAAATCCTTTTTTTAAATCACTCTATCTAATAAAAAAAACCACATCAAAATTCGTTGAGTAATATTGAATTTTTAATGTAAACTATTTTTTTAAATTACTCTGTCTAGGTTTTTTTTAAAACTATTATAATACATATAAACATTCCTCTTGAATCAGTCTATCTATAAAAAAAAACCGTATTAAAATCCGTTGGGTAATATCAAATTTTTAATGTAAACTATTTATTAAACACTCTGTATATGTTTTTTTTTTTTTTTTGATAATATTTTACATATAAACCTTTTTTTTTTTTTTGAAACACTGTATCTATTAAAAAAAACCGCATCAAAATCCATTAAGAATAGTAACGTCAATATCGAATTTTAAATTTAGACATTTTTTTTTACACTCGGTATATGTCTTTTTTATATTATTTTACATATAAACCTTCTTCCTGAATCACTCTATCTATTTAAAAAACGCATTAAAATCTGTTGAGAATAGTAACGTCAATATCGTTTAGTTATAGTTTATTCAAGATAGCAGATGCGTGTCCGCTTTGTTGGGCGTTAATATCTGAACTTTTTGTTTAATTATAGTAAAATAAAGCCTATAACACTCCTGAATAGTGTAGCTTTCTGATTGTAAAACGATTTTTATGATAGGTTCAGTACTTCCGAGGATTAGCGGCTACAAACAAACAAACCCACAAACTCTCAAAGTTACAAACTTTACCTCTTTATATATTAAGTATAGATTGGCAGTCAGAATTTAATTTCCACCTCCTAAAAACTAATGTGTTCATTTATTTTACCTTTTTTTAACATTGCACAGCAGTAGCTTTAGCGACCGACTAATATACCTCTACGTTTATCGGATTGGTAAGGCCTTATTTCAGTAAAATAATGAACGACCACCTATCGCTTGTGTAGCTATGGATTATCAAGAGCATCATTATATGAATATTCTTTCTAAGCCTCAATGTTCGCCCGATCTGTCCTCTATTGAATAAGTTTGGACATGGTATGAAAAAGCCTAAGTGGATTTTCTAACCAACCACGTACTTTAGCAGAGTTGAGAAATGCAAATCAAGATGCGCGGAACGGACATCAATAATTCAATTAAATGCATGCCCAGAGGTACAGTGTAAAAATTCTTACTATGTTTATACCTATAATTCAAATTTCAAGACCTTTCCGTGTTCTGACATTTAAAGATTTTTGAACTTCCATTGTCTTTATTGTCAATTATGCGCAAATCATTATGTGATTACTTAAAAATAAAGACAATGGAAGTTTAAGATTCTTTAAATATTATTTTCGTGTGCTATTTTACATCAAAGTGTCAACACTTATTTTAAATATTTTTGTATATAAAAGCTAAAAAATGTGGTTAAGTTTGATATATTATTTCTAGGTGTTAAATTTTTATGAGCTAGAGTATTTTCTTTTCTTTTCGAAAAAAGGCAAAACTGCCATAGAATTAAAATTGAACCCCAAAATAAACATCTAAAAGAAGAATTTACGCGCTCCAGCCCTATTGTGCCATAATGTTACATTAATAGAACAAGAATTGGGAAGCGTTCGGCCGAAAGAGGAATAAGGAAGCGGCAAGCAAGAGTCATGGGGCCCGTGAGATACAAATAAAGCCAAAGAGAAAGTATTAAGGAGGAAAAGCCTATGTTTTCTTTTTCTATGTTTATTTAAGCAGTTAGATTTGGAATATATTTACCCTGACAATTTAAAACGAAATCAAGGACCGAAAAATACGAATTCAATACTAGCCAGAGACATCTGGAGTAAGCTGTGTTATTTAATGATAATATATTTTAATCTGGGTAAATAAAACAAATAACTTTATTTATGTATTATTAGAATACAAGCATTAAAACTAAAAAGTATTTTCATCATCTATTTAGCAGCCCAATATTTAAAATTTGGGGTAAAAAACAGCTTCAAATTGGTAACTAAATGGTCACTAATTTGTCATTAATACACCAACTTTTCCAGCGTGTTTAATCACTAAGGATTCAATTGGTCACAAAATGGTGAACATTGGTCAGTATGATTAATTAATTGGCCAGCAAGACTAAAACCGTTTTGTATTAAATGAAGACATTTAAGGACCAGAAAATTTTGGAGGCAGACCAAAATTAAAAGTTTTAGATTTAAGAAACAATTAAATAATACGTCAGAGTTATTTAATACTTGGTCAAAGATACTGGAATTAATATAAAGAGTTTAAGATTTTAAGGTTCCTAATTGCTACATAAATATAGTTAGCACCTCAACATCAACATTCGGAGGTCGTTTTATGCTGTAACAATTGATCACGAATTTGTCATAAGTGGTCAGAAAAAAATATAATTAAGAGAAGGTATTTTTTTTAGATCCTAAATTTTTAATTTGAAGCCGATCACAAAATTTTCTTTATTGTCTTAATTTAATACAGAACTACTTTATTCGTGCTGACCAATTAATTAATCATACTGACCAGTTTTGACCATCATGTGACCAATGGCATTCTTTTTATTTAGCCATGTATGATTAATTAAAGGCGCTAAAAATATTTAAATGGCCTTGATAACTTAAACACGCTCTAAAAATTGGTGTATAGATAGCCAATTTGTTACAGTTAGTGATCATTCATGATCATTTAGTGACGAGTTTGAAGCTGTTTTTAAACTTCAAATTTTAAATTTTGGGCCGCTTAATAAATAAAGCTAAAGATAGTAGGGCTTGTGAGTTGAGGTAAGGAAGAAATGTGACTTGATGGGCAAATACTAACCTCGCATTTGTAATTAGGGAAAAATACATCAAAAACTATCTCTAGATCAAATGCTTGTTTCTTTGTAAAGGTTTTCCCACATTTAGTAAAAAAATAAAATATATACATAATAAAAGGGCATAAGGTACATTTCTCATTAGTTAACCTTGTTTTTGCCGTGGTACACTATAACCCCATGGCCAAGAAAACAAGATACCTATACAGAAATAATAAATCTGGCCTTCCTTTTTCTTATTTCAGGTTTTAAAAGCAAATATTAGTTTTTTTGTCTCGACAAGACAAGAAGTGTGATGAAAATTCACTGGTCATTGTGGCATACTACTGTGGTAACTACCTATTCCACATTAGCCAACCTTACTTCTGTTACATATATTGTGAACATCCGTATAGGGGTAAGTAGGTTTTATTAATTTAAATTTTGTTTAATATATTTAACATTTACATTTAAGAAAAAACGTTCAAAATTAAAACAAATAATTATTTGAACCTACAAGGCTTTTTTATAAAACAATAACAGTTTTTACGTCATAAAATAACCGTTTAGGGTCAACTGTACGTAGTTAATCTTTAAAATACCAAGGTTAACTTTGTATATATACAGAAATTGACCTTATAATGGCGATTGGAAGGGATTTAAAAAAATATTTAAAAGAATTAATAATCACTAGTAAAGTTAAGTTAAAGTTCTAGTTAAGCCGGTTCGGGCTCCCTCTGGTTTGGGGGATACCCGTACTAAATTAAGTTAGTTGCTCTAGTTTATTTTAAAATATCGAAATACTTTCTGCAGTCTAATTGTAAAATGCCAAAATAGTTTTTATGGTCCCCCGGCTCTATGGTCAGAAGAAATAGTTCCATATGGTATATTAGTCCCAGAGACGTAAAATGGTACCTATATTCATAAGACACGTCACAATATATATATTTATCATCCACATAAACATAATTTAATTTGAATGTCGTAGCAAAGCATCAGCTTTGCGTTGCAAACGTTTTCCACATATTTAAATATTTTTCCAATCTATTACTTCTAACTGCCAATCGTAGTGACGTAATCCTGCATTACAAGAAAATTCCCTTAAGGACTTTAGCAGGTTAACAGGCTGGGAAATGATTAATGAATTCTTGACATTACAAATATTCATCATTTATACATGTATACAGGGTGGTTCATAATGCATGGGTAATAGAATGAGTCGAAATTTAGGACGTGCATAATAAGTTAGTTAGACAAGAGTGACTAACTGCAGAAAATGATATAAAGAAAAAATCTATTATACTTCTATACCATTTAGATTTAAAGCGCTATCTTTAACTAAAAAATACTTAATAAAAACTCTAAAAGTTTGATTGGACAAATAAGTAAAATTTGGCTTATGGGCGTCACCAGGATATTCAAATAATTTTATCTAAAAACTGAGACATGGGACCTACACCAAACTTATACCGGATGCTATGGATGCTAAGGGGAACACTTTAATAAAGATATTTTTTATTTTGGAATTTGCGACAAAAAGTTGATTTTTCTTCGCGCCCCCATTTCCTAAAAAAATCTTAGTTTTAGAAGCGAAACTTCAATTTTATCGACAAATCCCAAATTTTGCAAAAAATATCTGTATTATTTTAAAAACTATTGACAGTTGAAATATTTCCACGCTAATTTTTTTTTATGCCAAGATTTTCACATGCCCCTAATTATCAGAAAAAGTAAGTTATTTTTGAGAAATTTAGGATTTGTCAAAAAAATTTAATTAAAGTCACGAAAAGAATACAAATAGAGGATTTGCTTCTAAAACTTAGATTTTTCTAGGGGAGGGGCATACAATTTTTTTTTCGCAAATTCCAAAATAAAAAATTTCTCTATTACAATATTTCTCTTAGCATTAAAAGCATCTGGTATAAGTTTGGTATGGGTCTCAAGTCTCAGTTTTTAGATAAACGCAACGCCCATGTTTGGGGGTTCTTAAAAATGTGAGCAAGACTTCCTCATTGCCTATTATTACAACAAAATTCAAATGCGACATTATTATCAACGGTAAAGAATCATATTTTTTCATAAACTGAATTGTATCCGCAGTTGGTTTCTTGTGAAATATTTTTAAATATTAATTCTAAGTAAAAACATTGCTTTTGTTACAAAAGTTACTAGAGCATTACTCTACAATAATTGTTTCGCCTTTCTAGGGCTTCGTCAAGAGTACTTCGTATACGAATATCTAACTGTAACTATACAAAAACTAACTGGTTTTTCTTTGTTAAACCCTAATGGGATTATTATTTAAACGAAATTTAAGTTACCCTAATCTAAACAACAATTAAACTTATATTAAAACTGAATTTAGCATAAACTCAACCCCAAAATTTGATTCAGTCTGTAACATGATTAAGTCTTAAGTTATTAAGGGTGTCATCTGCCTGTCTACCGGTTAATTAACCCGATCTTAACAGTGAAGCAGGTGAAATTTTAATTAATTAATACACTTGGATGATGTCAGATGAATTATTTAGCAACCATTCTATCCTGGCTTGGTTATTACGTTACATATTTTGGTTATTAGGTTACGCTATGTATAATTCTACATTGTGTCAATTAGTCCAAGAAAATTCTATGAATTATACAGGGTGTCTCAACTATATTTATACACGAAATAACTTTTTCCCTAAACAAGACACCAAAAAAAAACTTAAAATAAGAAATACCAGCTATAAGTGCTTTAAAATCAGAACTTTTATTGTCAGGTAGTTTTTTTTAATGGAAAACCCTGTATATTTTAAAAATGTTTACTCTGTATTATATTCTACATTAAAAATGTCTAACACACGTACTACACGGCAATTATTACTGGTTTTTGAGATATTAACAGTAGACTATTTTTAAATAATTCTGTCACCGTCAGAGTGCCGAATAATATAATAAAATGTAATTCATAACCTTTCATTGTAAGAACTACAAATAGGTAAGTCAGCTATTTAGTTTATTTTAGATACATATTTACTTACTTAACCCAAAATCCAGCCATAATAGACGTATTGCAGATTTTAGGCGCAATTACGTAAATATATGTCCAAAATGAGCCAAATTGTTGACATACCTATTAGTAGTTCTTACAATGAAAGGTAATTAATTACATGCAATTATATTATTTGTCACTCCGACAGTAACAAAATAATTAGAACCAAAATATTATTCCCCTTCTTTTACTTTTAATTGTTAATAAGTACATCAGTGCACTGCTGATATCTCAGAAACCAGCAATAATTGATTTATAGTGTGTGTGTAGATTTTTAAAGTAGTAATAGTACAGACTTAAAATAAGTTAAAAATACAGGTTGTTCCAATTAAACAAAAACCACTTTACAATGAAAATCAGGTTTTTTATACAGGTGGTATATTAAGTAGTATTGTCAATAAAAACAGTGTTTTTGAAAAAACATTTTTAAATTTAAATTTACTTTGGTATCTTGTACAGGGGCAAAGTTATATCGTGTATAAATAGAGGTGGAACAACCAGTATTCTGTGGTTAATAAATGGTATTTAATTTATGTCATTGGCATATTAAATTGTAGATTCATTAAAAACTATGGCGACAGAATTTAAAAATCAAGAAAACTATGGATACTTGTACCAGAAGGTACTGCTTTGGCTTAGGTTGCAGAGTTTAGATTTTATGCGTCGTACACAACATTTCTTGACCCTTGACTCATTTAATTTACATCCAAGAAGAGTTATAATAGTGTCAAAATTTTAATATATTTTTTTGGTTTTTAGCTCCTCGATGTAGCAGAGGCTGTCATAAAAAATACCAAATGCTAAAATTGGATATATGTAGTCTTGGGATGGCCCAAGATATTAAATATAAAGACAAAATAAAGTTATTTTGTAAAATTCACTTCCAGTTAAAATGACCACTTTATGTAAAGATATATAATTTTTTTATAAATTTTTGTGTATCACATACCCTATTATTAAAATTAGAATATGTGTAATATAAAAAAAAGAGAATCAATATGGGGTATATTATGAAAAGTGAAAGCAACGTTAATTGTAATTAAATATAGTGAAACAAAATTATGTTACCGAATTTAACAAAGGATAAATCGTTTATTAAACGTATTTCTAATAAGTAAAATTATTCATATCAATTAGTAGTTTTAATTAACATTTAAATATTTTTCTATGGGAGCACTATATTCTTTATAAATTTGGCGAAAGTATCTTTACTTTGTTTTATTAAAGTTAAAAGACCAATAACATGTAACCCATTGTTTAAATAAAAAATAATAGTTTAAAAAAACTAAAAAAACACGCTTTTATATGCAACCGAACTAAAAATTAGAAAATAATTTTTCATTAAAAAAATATTGTCACTTCAGAGTAAAAAGCGTGGGGTGCTTAATATATTAAATGTTATAATTATTATATTTGCCAATATCTATGAGGGAAAAGTTATGAAAAAATAGTAAAATGCACCCCACGCTTTTTACTCTGAAGTGACAATATTTTTTTAATGAAAAATTATTTTCTAATTTTTAGTTCGGTTGCATATAAAAGCGTGTTTTTTAGTTTTTTAAACTATTATTTATTTTTCATTTTTTAGTTCGATATGCATGTATGTATGTATGTATGTAAAAATGCTCCAGTTTATTCACTAAAAAATTCCTTCGCCATTTTGTCAAGAGTAGCTAAAGTTCCTGAGAAAAGTTTGGGATGTTGCCAAAAGATGGCAACACAGGTGTTGTTTTTATAATATAAAGGAATTTTTTTATCCTGGCGATCCTAACCAGAATAACGGGATACTGTTTGCAGATTATTGCATTGTCGTGGGTCCTTTATACGTGTGCAAAGTTTCAAAGAAATCGAATAGCTGGAAGTTGGTAAAAATTAGGCTCAAAGATTCCGTTACATAGATAGATAGATAGATAAATAGATAGATAGATAGATAGATAGATAGATAGATAGATAGAAAGATAGATAGATAGTTACAACCCAAGTTAATAAAAGCGTGTTAAAAATGCTAAATTTACATTATTTATGTTATATACAGGTATTTCCTAATTGTGGTAAAAAAATTAAGGGCGTATTCCTGAGTCAATTTAACGAAAACGTTTACATAAATGTGGATCCTGGAATGTTTTGTTCTCAAGATAAGGGCTCTTAAACTGTTCAAAATACCCTAAAGTTTTAAAAACCATTTTTCCTACATTTTGTTAGACCAGGTATTAAAACTATTTAATTAGGTATGTGTTGTTGTTTAAACAAAATATTATGTGGCTTTTTTTCTAGAATAAAAATATTTAATAAATATTTTCAAAAATTTAAAAAATTTATTTAATTTATTTCCGGAAAACAAATTAACTATAGGAAATGTGTTGTTGTAACATAATTGCTAATTTTAAAAAAATAATAATTTATTTTTAAAATATATAATTAAAACATGCTTCAATTTTTTTGTATAATCTAGAAATATGCAATTTAGCGTATTTTATTTTTTTCTGAAAAACTAAACAAGTTACGTAAAAATATTAAGATATACAAAAGTTGTCTTTTTAGATGTTATGAAATATAAAAAATGTAGTTAAGTCAGTTTTTCTTTAATTAAAACCTTTTTACTTTAAATGTTTAACGTAATTACCAGGTACATTTGCATTACGCATGCAGCATCTGAAAAATAGGGTTATATTTTTAAACTAATAATTACATTATTATTATTTTTAAGGTAAAATACATTAGGCGTATCCTTTCTTCTCTTAACACCAAAAAACCGTCTGGGCTAGATGGAATACCAGCAATCGTTTTAAAAAAATGTGCTCCTGAACTTGCACCTATTTTAACCAGGCTCTTTCGAATTTCTTATGACACGGGTATTTTTCCAGACAGCTGGAGAGCTGCACGTGTTCAGCCTATTCCCAAGAAAGGATCTAAATCGCTTCCATCCAACTATAGACCCATTTCACTTCTCTCAATGCTTTGTAAAGTAATGGAGAAATCCATTAACTCGCAAATTCTTAGGTATTTAGAAAAACATAAAATTTTACATGACAGGCAATACGGATTTCGTCACAAGAGATCTACAGCAGATCTTCTTTCCTTCGTTTAACACAACTGGAACAAGTCTCTTGAGTTTCTAGGTGAGTCCCAGATCGTTGCCCTTGATATATCTAAAGCTTTCGACCAAGTCTGGCATGACGCATTTCTTAATAAACTCCCCTCCTACGGTCTTCCAACTAAACTCTGCTCTTGGCTCTCCAGTTATCTTTCTAATCGACGTATATATCAGTCATTGTTGATGGCCACTCTTCAAGCTTTCACGAAATTAATGCTGGAGTGCCTCAGGGTTCAGTACTAGCACCAACTTTGTTTCTTCTTCACATCAACGATCTTCTTTCTTCCACAACTAATTCCATTCATAGTTATGCTGACGATAGTACCCTTCACTCCAATTTTCAGGTTCCCAAACCAATCTCTCAACCCGACTTGGAAAGCAAACGCAGGGCGATGCAGATATCTCTTTCACAGGATCTCAATTTGATATTGGATTGGAGCGCCAAAAATCTCGTTCAATTTAATGCATCCAAAACACAGTCATGTTCCTTCTCGAGAAAAAAATCATCAAACACTCATCCTTTGCTTATGAGTGGCCAGGTTTTGCAGAGCGGGAACACATTTAACCTTGTTGGCGTCACATTTGAGAATAACCTTAACTGGCATAAACACATTGTATCTATAGCCACCGCGGCTTTAAAAAAGCTTGGATTTCTTTTCCGAGCCAAAAAGTATTTTTCTCCTTCCAATTTATACACTTTGTATGTGTCCCAAATTCGACCCTCTCTGGAATGTTGTTCTCATGTCTGGGGAATGGCATCCCCTACAACCCTCAGCATTCTTGATGCCATTCAAAGAAGGGCTGTTCGTCTTATTAATGATCCTTAAGTCCCGTGTTAACAAACTTTCTCTTACACTACTTAAGACACCCACGGTACGTTATTATTTAGGCTTTTAGCCTTCGTGGATTGTCAAAAGATAAAAAAATACAAGAAACATAATTTAGAAACGTAATTTTAAAATGAAATTTGTCATGACATTTTTTATCAAGAACAACTAGATCCTATACAGGGTGTCTCAGAAGTAATTTCTTTGGTCGATTTTTCTAAAATTAGGCCTTGGAGAATTTTGTATATTGGTAAGATTGTAAAGTTAGTAGAGGGCTAAATTATTTTGATAGTTTTAGCAATTTCGGGCATACCGGAAGGTAAGGTAAACTTTCTTATTTTAAATGAAACACCCTATATTATATGTAGTTTTTCAGATTTTGCGTAAAAATCTAAACACATTTAAGGTATAGTGTTCTATACACAAATCTAACCGTTACTGATCTATTTTTATTTTTATGTCAAAAATGGATTTTGCAAGCCATTACAATTTTTTTTTTCCAAACAAGAGCCTTAATATAAATTAACAAATGGATTCTAGTAGAAAAAGGTGTTTTTAGTGGACTGTATTGATATTTTGAGAATTAATAAATGCAGGGTGATTAACAATAATGGAAATGCCTATCTTTTGTTGCCTTATTTTATTAACAAAAATTAAGGCAAGTTTCTTTAAAGATGTCTATTCCAAAAATTTATAGTTTTCTAAATAATTACAATTAAGTATTTACCTATTCTAACAACGGTTTTTAGTACGGCTTCATTTGGCCTCTAGTTGGTCGTGACGACGAAATACGGCGTCATCGCCAATTACACCGTACCTACTTGTACTTAAAAGCATTGTTAAAATAGGTAAATATTAAGTTGTTAATATTTCTAAAACTTTTAATTTTTGGAAAGAATAGACATCCTTAGACAAAGTTACCCTTATTTTTAATGCTTTATAGCATAAGGTGATAAAAGGTGGAAGTTTCCACCACCAAATGCAAAACTGTCACACTAAAATAAAACACTTAGTCAAATAATTAGTAATGCGCGAAACTGTTAAAAAATGTTACATTTTTTTAACGCTTTATATATAGTGTACTAAAATGGAATTCTTTACCTCTATTATAAGAGAAAAAAATGCTTTCTTTTAACAGTCGAAGAAAAATATTTTAAAAATCCAATTTTTAGCCCAAAGCAATACAAATTTTTAAAGACATTCTTTTTTACACTGGCGGTACATACGTATCTCCCGCAATCCCAACTCAATTTGATTTCGTGCACATTCCCGAGGGATCTTAATCCAGTTCTAAGCTGGTACAGGTCACTTGCGGTCGCAATATCAAGCAAAAGTCAATATTCATCCGCTCGGAAACCTTATTAAGGGATAGCGACCAAGTAAAATTATATTTTCATGTAAGGATTTAATCAAACTCGAGGATTTCCAGGTTTGTTCCAATCGAAAATTTTCTTTTGCTTTACTCAAAGCTAAATTTTTCAGAACATTAATAAACGTGACATTTATAAACGAATTTTAAAACGTTTAAACTTTATTTTATTTTATTGTTTTACTTTTTAAACGTCATCAGTAGAAAGTAGCTTATTGTCGCCTCGTGCTCACTGCAAATGCAATAATATATACAGACATTGTTTAAAATTTAAACTAGCTTGTTTTTCAAAAAAAACTACAAACTAACAAATTTAATGTAAAAAAATTAATATACGGATTGTTCCACCAGGATTTTTCAAAAAGTATGACTTGGAAAATTTTGAAAATTTGGTAACATTATACAGTCAGTGGGATACATACGACTAAATATTTTGATAATTTTAGCACTTTCAAATATACAGGAAACTGATATCAACTTCCATATTTTAACCAAAACAACCTCTATCGATGGGTTTTTGATAAAACATCGTAAACGTCAAGTTTTACAAAAAACGACTTCTTCTCATTGCGTTATGTTTAAAACACAGTTGATGATTTTTTTGTGTATACATTAGTGCACGGCCTTATTTTAGTTTTCGGTTTTTGTTTTTAAAATAACACAATGAGAAGAAAAAATCGTTTTTATAAAGCTTCACGAAAATCGCTTACAATGTTTTGTCAAAAACCCATCGATGTACTATTTATTTTTTAGATTCGTAAAATTCTAAACAAGTTCTATGCATAGTGGTATATACAGGGTGTCCCACCGGGAACTGCTGCGATCGATTTCTCGAAAAGTACCCTTTTGAAAAATTTTAAAATTTTGGTAACAATATAAAGTCAGTGAAGGACATAGAACTAAAATATTTGGACAGCTTCTACCACTTCCGGTTATACCAGAAGTTAATGTTAACTTCCTTATTTTAAATGGAACACCTATATAATAATTATTTTTTAGATTCTTCGTAAAATTCTAAACATAATTTATGTGTAATGTTCTATACCTAAATCCAACCGTTTTTAACTTATTTTAAATTTTATGTCAAAAATGACGTTTGCAAGCCATTACATAACCATCTATTTCTTCTAAACAAAAGCCTTTAATATGAGTTGGGGTTGGAACCTTGTAAAGAAAGAACTTCTTTAGTAGACTGTATCGATATTTTTACAATTAATAAATACAAAGTGGTCAAAAGTAATGGTTGAAAATCATCACGACAAAAACCTTAAAAGTCAATTTTTTAAATGGTAACCCCTATCTTTTTTACCTTATCCTATTAGGCATAAGTAAGGGTAAGTTTGTATAAGGATGTCTATATCAAAAATTATTAGTTTTCGAAATATTAACGATTAATTATTTATCTATTTTAACAGTGCTTTTAAGTACGAGTAGGTACTGGGTAGTTGGCTGTGACGCTGCATTTTGTTGTCAAGGCCAACTAGAAGCAAAACTAAGCCGTATTTAAAAGCATTGTTAGAATAGATAAATATTAAATTGTTAATACTTATTTCAAAAACTATAAATTTTTGAAATAGACATTCCTTTACAAACTTATCGCTATTTTTGATGCTTAATACGATGAGCTAAAAAAATAGCGGTTTCCATAAAAAATGACTTTTAAAGTTTTTGTCGTAATAATTTTTAACGATTATTTTTGACCACTCTGTATTTATTAATGGTGAAAATATCAATACAGTCTGCTAAAAACGGTTGGACTTAGGTATAGAACATTATACATAAATAATGTTTAGAATTTTAAGCAGAATCTTAAAAATAAATAATATATAGGGTGTTCCATTTAAAATATGGAAGTTGACATTAACTTCCGGTATATCCGGAAGTGGTAGAGTTGTCAAAATATTTTAGTTGTATGTCTCCCACTGACATTAGATTGTAACCAGAATTTCAAAATTATTTTTTACTTTTCTTTATACCTTATGAAAACTGGAAATTTACGAAGATGATATTTTAGCAAAAAAATCGGTAATAAATATTTTTGTTATTTCTTATTCATATAACATAAAAAAGTAATAAAATTTTTAACTTTTTGATGAACAAATCGGTACTGCTTCATAAATTTTAACTTTACTTTATAATATTTGCATAGAATAGGTGTAAATTATTTATAATGTGTCCCAGGATCCCTACAAGAGAACAAATGGACCTTTTTTTTTTTTTAATTTTAACACGGCACTGGAAAAACTGTTGCATCGTCCTAAATTAAGAAATACAAAATTTTATGCCGATTGGTATTATACTGAGCACGTAATTTTTTTAGTAAAAATATAAAAGATGCCCAAGAGTAGAGTACTTTTCTTTTTAAGATATAACAATATTGCATAGCAAAATGTTGTTTATGTCAAAATTTAATGTTAGACCATTATCGTTTTTACAAACCTAAAATTAAAGTTAACCTGACCACAAAACACATTTACTAAAATTAGCCAACAAACCCAATATTTCTGTCGAAGTAAATAAATAAATCCTCTAACAGACAGAACAAGGTTCTCTGGTAAATAAACATTTTATTTAACACCAAACCGAAATCTGTGTACAAACACAGGCTTAATAATGGAGGGTTATTCATTCTTAATCCTGCTTGAGCCCTCGACTGATGCATGAATGATAGCTTAAGCTGTGTTCGCAGAATAACGTTTTGTAAGCCATTCGAAATATGCAAAGCGATAATTTTCTAGAATATCATTCTGTGGGTAATTTAATTATATGCAAAGCAATAAGTGTTCCTTATTTTTTTTGGTAAATACAAAAAGCATTACATTGTTTCTCCACAAACTTATTTTCTTCAAGGAAACGTTTTCCATTTTTAGTTACCTGTGTCAAAATTAAATAAAAATTTGATCATTTGCTTAGAGCAGCGTTTACAATGTCGTGTTAAGAAACTTAGAGTTATGTGGTTGAAGTCCTAGCTAAAATGTGACTTATTATAAAATTACTTTTTCCCCGAGAGAAACGTAAGTACTTTTTTTCGGTAAGTAAAGGTAGATATTTAATTTTAATATATTTTATTAAATAAAACTTACATTTTCTTTATATCAAAAGTATAATTTGTTTTTTTTAACTTATAATATTTGAAGTAGCTACACATTAAGTTACAATTTTTAAATTAAATTTCTTTGAAATACAGAATTATATTGACATATATCACAATTACTTTAAAAGTTTTTCTAGCAACTCAGGTCGAAATATCGTTTTACATACAACAGACGACTAGTTTAAAACTTTAAATTTCACATCAATAATTTTCAACCTTAAAAATATTTTAATATTATGTGTTTTTAACGATAAGCCATCTTTTTTCTTGTCACAGAAAATAATTGTGTATTATACAGGGGAAAAAATTTAGATTTTAGCTCTTTGTTTTTGTCTTACTTTGCTTCCCGTTGGGAGACAACACTATGTCAAACTATAATCTAGAACTTTTGTAGCCTATGGAAGGTGCTACCCATAAAGGTCTTGTCGTCTCCTTTAAGTATTAAACTCCCTGGCTTAAGACACCCACGTTACTTTAGAATTTCGGAAAATTGTCCATAGTTAAAAAAAATACTGATTTGGGATAAAGTACTGCAAGTACTGTAAGGTATCTTTTAAACCGCTAATGCTACATTTACAAATTCGGTATCCGTAAGTTTATATCGCCTTATTTTTATTTTGGTATTTTAAATTAAATGCCTTATTTATTTTAAATAAAATGAAATATGCGTATCGAATTTGGTAAAAATTTCAATTTTACCAGTTGCCGAAATATGACCACACAGCACATTTTATTTTTATCCGACAACAGTGCTGATATTATTTTTCAGTTAAACATATCTAGAAACCTTATCAGATACTTAATTTTCTAAAAACAGCCTTAATGGTTTTATAAATATTTATACCAAATATGTTAGAACAACAATAAACCTATTAAAATAAGATTTATTTCTAGTTTAACATTTTTTCACATCTTAACAACTTACTAAATTTGATCCAATTTACTGCAATAAAAATAAATGAGGTACTATAATAGAAAAAAACTACAAGTAGCATAAAAATAAGAAACCTTGCAACAGTGTTAATATTACTAGTAGTTTAATCCCACATGCCCCAAATCCCCTAGATACCTAATTTGGTAAATGAAGTTTAATCGGTTTTTAAGATATTTAAAAGTTGCGGTACCTTTTACTAACCATGTATGTTGAATTGAGTTATACATATATCGGAATTTTAAACATTTTACCAACTTTGTACGCAAACAAACATTAATTTTAGGCGATTAACTATAAATGGTATTTCACATCGGACGTTTAATTCATGTATTATACGTAAGTTGTTACTTATTGTTACCGTGGTTATAATTGGTTAAGCGCTTAAAATAATAATACATGCGAAATGACACCTTCGATTTAAATGTATGACACTAAATCCAAAAGATGTAAAAAAATTTAACATAGAATTGCCACTAAAAAAGGGTGTTATAATTTAGGATATATTCTGTATTTTAAATGAGCCTCTTTCTCAATGGTATACTTTGGAAAACATATATTTTATGTACCGTTTATTGGCAATAAGAAAACTAACTTTTAGCGTAAAGATTACAAATCAGGAACGCGGCTTGCTTTAATGCATGAATGATACCACCTACCAAAATAGATTTAGAATACGGAGCAGTAGGCAGCCCCATTACGTATATCGATGGGGCGGTTCGCAAAATCCCCGAATGTGAATTTTTAATGTGTTTTGCGCCCCCTTCAGCTGCCAAGCTGCATACGTGTGCATGAGTGTCTAGTCTTGCTAATGTATCTTGCAGAATATTTGTGACTTTAGAATTACCTAACTGTTTTATGAGGGTAATTTATATATTATATTACAAAACCTATAAATTGAATCAATTAAACTATCCAACTTATTTTAAGTAAGATTTTTCGTAGAAAATAGTTGAATGTTTAATAACTTTAAAATTTAAAACTCGAGACCACGAAGCGGTAGAAGGTTTTTTTAAATTATTGTCCATGAAACTATTTACCAAGCATATTCTTGCGAAAACTATTTAGATACTATAATCAATTTGAATTTGTAGATTCAATGGTATACGGGCGGATTATTAACTAAAAACTTAGAATAAAGCCAACAACAAAAAATTTAACTGAAAATTTTACACCATTTTTTTGACCAATCAAATGTGTAGTTTTGGTTGCAGTACCATGACAACACAAGTATTTAACGGAATTTGTTTTCTCCTGCCTGGGGTACCCTGAAGCGAATTATGGTGGAAATTTTTTGACATATTCATTGGATTTGTTTTAACGTCATGTCTGTCATTCACATACATAAAATATAAAATAATGTAAGGTTTTAAGAGCCTAAATGACAATTTTATACAACTACAATTAGTAAAATAATATCATAAGACTAAAGTACTAGACATAAGTGAAGAGCAAACGAAAGCCAGGTATATGTCTAAAAAATTAAAATAAACTATTTTTATTAACTGTAGTAATATAAGGTATATATAATATAAAAAAATAAACAATGATAAGCTCTAAAATTAGATATATTTGCAAAAACAATTGGTAAAATGAAAAATATTTATTTTATAGTAAAATTTTAATGCTTTTGTCAAAGTTACAAATATTAATTTAAAAGAATATTATTTAACACAAACTTGGTGTGATTTTTTTACCGAATACTACACGTGCCTAAATTATTCCAGGAATTTTTCTTGGCCACGAATATTTTAAGAAAATTCTCCCTTGCCTGCGGCTCGGGATAATTTTCAAAATATTCGTGGCCTTGAAAAATTTCTGGAAATAAATTTAGCACTAGTGGTATTACAAGTGAAAATTTCATACCACTACTTTGTAAACAATTAAATGTGTTATATGACAATCCAAGCATTTTTTTCTCCTGGGTTACCCTGCAGGCGAATTCTGTAATTCGATAGATTCCTTTTAAATCCTATGGCAATTTTAAAAATCCTATTGCAATTTTAAAAATTTCTTGTCTATCGAGTTACAGAATTCGGGTAGTGGAGTGAATTATAGTTGAAATTTTTGACATGATCATAAAATTTATTTTTACGTCACGTCTGTCATATACATACATAATAAAAGAAAATGTTATTTTTTACCAGTTGTAGTATCTTAGACGTACCAGAACATGAAATAATGTACGGTTTAAGTCCCTAAATTAGAATTTTATACAACTATAATTAATAAAATATTATCCTAGGAATAAAGTAGTAAAAATAACTAAAGAGCAAATGAAAGCTAGGTATAGGTCTAAAAGATGTTCGGGTGGTTTAATTGATTTGAATTTGTAAGTCGAGTGGCATATGGCTAGATAATTTCCTGAAAAATTAGATTAAAGCCAATAACAAAAAAATTTCTAGTAATAAAGTTTGACATTATCCATTAATTTTGACAACTAGTTTGGATAACCGAAAATTATTTGGCGGTTATATCCCTAGTGCATTTGTCCGAAAAAATTCGGAAAAACGAGTTTTTAAGTGATTTGTTTTAACAAATAGCATGAGCAAGGGTGTTTTAAAAATCCGGGGCGAAGGAAGAGGGATATTGGGTAAGAATATTTTGTGAGTTAAATAGGCATTTCATTTTAATATAGTTTTTTAAAATTAAAACAATAAGAACAATAATTAATAAGAAGCGCAACTTGTCGAACTTGCATTATATTTTTTCGATTTTTTTTCGATTTTTTTCGAAAAACTGCTTACAGCTAAGTTAACAGTTGTTGAGTATTTTTTCACTTAAAATTTATAAAAAAACCATACCATACCAATTCTTAATAGCGATTGGTCAAAATTAATAGGAAGGAAAAAATTTATGTTAAACAATACATGGGATTTAATCACTTATCTAAACAAAATTTATTTAAAATATGGTGTTGCCGAGTGGTCTATTTCCTAATAAGAGAATAACCGTAGGAACTTTATTTCATAATATAATAAAAGGAATCATCCGTTAAAGGTTCGTACCTTAAATAGGAAACACCCTTTGTGGTAATGACCTCGTAAATGGGGACTAGAGAGTCGGTGCTGCCACTTTCGACTACCATATCTAGAAAATAATCTCAAAATGCTTAAATTATAAGAAGATATTTATCAAGTTATATTTTAATGAACCAACAGCGTTGACATTTTTGTATTATTTATTTATGGCGTATTTTTGTATTGTTTCAGTATACCTTCGCAAAAATGACTTAATTAACTTATTTTCATCCAGTAAAAATGGAAAATCTCCCTGGCGAAATTAAAAACTCCGGGTCCGAAATGAAGCTGTATGTTTTCGTTAGATGAGACGTCTTTTTCGTCAAGGGATGCCTATCGTAATAATATTTAGTTTTTGCACTGTATAGAATTTGTGCTTTAAAGATGTTATCTTTTTATTAAATTTTTAACATTATGTCATACTAATCTTCAAATATATATTTTTATCTAAATTTGGCACTTAAATTATGTATTTGCTCCCTAAAAGACTGTTTCTGGTCTCTGGCTATGAACTATAATATGCATATATATAATACATAATATGTATTCTGTCACAAAACTGCTACAACAAAAAAATTGTTAAAATGGTTTAATTTAAAATATATACGACAAAGCAAATATTTTTTTTTTGGTAAAGCTAATGAAGATAATTCTTTACGGTCGCAATACTATACATATTAATAAATTTTATCTTATTTTTTCGTCAATAAAGCAAATATCGTAACTGTCAAAAAACTAAGATTATATGCCATAAATTTGTCCCAATTTTATAATCGGTAAATTTATAACTATTACTACGATTTGTGGTATTGATACTATTTGCTATCTTTTCCAATTCTTAAAGGTATGACTCACATTTTTTAATTTTGGCTTAGATGTTTCTTTAAATTATAGAATCGTTAAACACTTACCAGAAATCTAAAAAAATTGGTATAAAAAATAGTTTTTGTAGAATTCTTAGTAGACGACGATCCTAGTTCTGCGTTAATTTTGGAGTAGTTTTCATAAATTTATATGTATTTGTACCTTTTAGCTTGTGCAATACAAAAATTCGCTGATTTTTGGCTTGCGGCTTAGCAAGAAATAGACACTTTACATTTATATACCATTAGGCATCGTTGTTATACAATCAACCAACACAAGACCAAGAAATACTAAAACTTAGCCTTCAAAGAAATTTAATGCAAAGAAACTAAAAAGTTTGATAGTTTTTCTCGCATAACGTCCCTGCTTGTTAAAGAAAATATTGTTTCTGTCTCCTTGATTTTGTTGTAAACATCATTTGTTAAATTATTGTTGTTTCTGTTAGGGTTGCTTAATTGTATGTTTTTATTCTGTTATGATTTTGTCTCTAGACTTGACTAAACATATTTTAGTCCTATTTGCAACTCTTGCACATAAAAATATAATAAAAAAAAATATAGCATATTGGGAAAAAGTGGTATTGGATAATTTGAAAAGCGATATAACGTCTCGGAAATTTACACTTAACTTTAGAGACAACAGGACCAATTTTGTAGGTTTCCTTTTATTGCAGAATTATTAATAAAACTTTAAAAATGCTAAACTAATAGTCTTATATTTCAATAGGTACCGACCTGCACCCATCTGTTTACTAAATAGAAACTTTTTATGTCAAATATAGTATTATATTAAGCTGTTGTCACAGGCTTGCCTAAAAAATTGTTTAAGGTTATATTTAAATTAATAAAAATATCCTTACATTTTTTGACACACCCGTACCATGGCAATTTTTAGTTTTTTTACTCTACATAACAGGACTTATATATCACTAATTTTTTTCCCAAATTTTATAAATAAAGTCATGAAAATATTTTGAAATTTTAAAAAATTATTACAATTTTTCGGTACATTTCGTATTATTTTAAAAATACATATTTTATTAAATAGCCTTAGAATGTATTGAAAAAAATTGAGGTTGCCACTATACAGGGTGTTACATAATTTTTTATATTATTTTTTAATTAAATTATAGCCTTGACTCAAGGCTTAACTCACGGCCTCATCTAAATTACAAAAGTAACCTTAACATTTTTGATGCACCCTGTATAGTGGTAACACCTAATTTTTTAATACATTATAGAGCTAGTTAACTAAATATCTATTTTTAAATAATACAGATTGTACCAAAAAATTGTAATAAATTTTCAAAATTTAAAATTAAAAAAATTTCCCATTGCTTGAAGAGAAAAAAAGTAATATACAAAGTGTCCAGTAACTCAATCGACAAACTTTAAGGGTGATTCTACAATGAAAAATAAGAAAAAAACTGTAAATGAACATATGTCCTAAACGTCTTAGTTTTTGAACTAATTAAAATTTAAAAAATATATATTTTTTTAATATAGCTTTTATACCAATAAGGATATTAAAAAAATTGAAAGACGTCTTCAATGCAATTAAAGATATTTTTTGACATACCAGAAAAAAACCTCTTTACCAGTGTCTTCCATAAAGGGTTTAGGGTAAATATTTTTAAAGAAAAATTGGTTTGCCACTGCATTTTCTAAAATATTTTTTTATCCCTGTTCAGTTTAGAACAAATTTGATTTCTTTAGTTTTTTTGATGTACGGTTTTCGCGTAAATAAATAGAAACCATTTCTTGGCATGGTCAAATCGCTATCTAAAGAATAAATAACAAATATACGAAATGACCATGCTAAAAAATGGTTTTTATTTTTTTCTGTGAGAACCGTACATTAAACAAAAAAATTCAGGAAATAAAATTTGTTATAAACTTAACAGGGATTCAAAAAATATTTTTATTTTAAAAATGCAGTGGCGTACTCTTTTCTTCAAAAATATTTACCCTTAACCCTTATGGACGACACTGGTAAAAATCTATTTTTTCTGGTATGTCAAAAATGTCTTCTGATGCATAGAAGAGGTCTTTCAATTTTTTTAAATCTTAATAGGTATAAAAGCTATAATAAAAAACGATATTTTTAAAGATTTTAAACATCGCGTAGTTCAAAAACTAAAACGTTTAGGATATATATGTTCATATGAACTTTTTTCTTATTTTTATTAAAAATCACCCCTTGAAGTTTTTCGGTTGAGTTACTGGACACCCTGTATACGTGCTATTATGAAGAGTAAAGAAAAAAAACTTATTATACAGGGCGTGTCAAAAATTTTAAGGTTAATTTTTTAATTTAAATATAGCCTTAAACATAATGTTATAGGCAATCCTCTAGCAATACCTTTGTTCGAATACCATATTTAATACAAAAATAGTTTTTTTTGGTAAACAAATAGGTGTAGCTTGGGATCTTAGACTTATAATACCAATAATATAAAGCAAAATATGTCAATTTAAACAATATATTATTTGGCGTTTCTCCAGAATATTATATAAACTTTTTAATTTTATTCTGGAGAAAAGCCACATAATATTTTGTTTACATTTAATCTCCCAGAAAACAAATAACGCATAAAATAAAATATGTCAAGTGAAACAAATGCTATAGTGCCCAGTTAGGATTTGAAATGTATCCGATGAGAGCGCTGATGCAATGCGACGTTGCCTAATTTTAGTTGCCTATAATAAGATAAATATAACCGTTAATATGCAAAAACTATTCGTTCCCACCAAGGGAAGCCGTTAATTATGAGATACAAGTCCGGTTGCGACACGGATTCCTTAGGGATAGAGATGTCGTTCTCGGCCGGCCGTCGTATCTCGTTCCCGGCCGCATTAACGACGTGTTTATACATGAATGAATGGAGCTGGACGCCTTCGTCCGCTAAAAGGGTTTCCTCGTTATTTTGCATAATGTTGTGGAGATTTTTGGTCTCGTTTTATTTTGGTTATTGCCTATTTAATTTTGGATTCTTCTAAAGTGTATTTACATTAGCAAAGTAAATGCTGGCTCTTAGAAATAGGATGTTAAAACGTAGGATTGTTAAGTAATAAAAGACATAGGACTACACGAAATAACTTTGCTTTTGTAGAATATACAAAAAGATTCAAATTGAAAGAAGAGTTTCGGACTTCTATTGTCTTTATTACATTTATTCACACAATGTTTCAGGAAGTACAATCTCTTTTCGTTTTCAACCACCAGAACTAATCAGAACTGAGTTTACATTTGAAAACGGACAGAGATTGTACTGCTTGAAACGTTGTGTTACTTAATGTAATAAAGACAATGGAAGTCCGACACTTTTCATTTAATTTCAATGATAAAGCATTGTCTACCACATTCAGACATACAAAAAATATTTGAAATAAAAAAACTACTACAGTAATATTAATTATACAACAAAGTATATTTTATAAAATTCTGACTCTGTAATAAATTCTATATCTAAATACACACACATACAATAAGCTATACATCAATTGTTGCTGGTTTTTAAGATATCAGTAACATGCTGATATACTCATTAATTATTCATTATTATTTATCTAATTGCGCCAAAAAAACAGTAATACATCAATTATTATGGCTGGTTTTTGGTTTAAGTAAGTAAATATGTATCATAAATACACTAAATAGCTGACTTACCCATTAGAAGTTCTTACAATAAAGGGTAATTAATAACGGGCTTTTATAGTATTTTTGTCACTCTGACAGTGACACAATTTTTTAAAAATAAATAAAACCAATATTTTGTTCTTTCATCACTTTAAATCGTTAATGAGTAAATTAGCATACTATCGATATCTTAAAAATTAGCAATTATTAACGTATGGCGCTTGTAGAATTTAATACAGAGTCAAAATTTGTTAAAATATATAGGGTGTTCTATTAAAAAAACAACTTTACCATAAAAAAATGTTTTTGCGACACCTTGTATATTAACTGGTAGTGTCAATAAAAAGATTTTATTCAAATAAACATTTCTCATTTTGGGTTTATTTTCTTATACAGGGGCGAAGTTACTTTGTGTATAAAAAGAGTTGGGACACCCTGTATACCAGATGCTATTAACCTTAAGAGGAACACTTTGGTCAAGAAAATGTCGTTTGTCAAATTTTCAAAAAAGAGTTAAGAAAATATAAGTTTCAAAAGCAAATCTTCGATCCGTATCTTTTTTCTAAAATTGATTAAATTTAATCGTCATATCACAAATTTTACCAAAATATTTGCTTTATTCTATAACTGAACCCATTTAATAGTCCTGCATAAAAAATTGTAGAGTTAAGAAAATCTATGGTTATAGTTAAAAAAAAAAAAGAGATAATTTTGCAAAAATTTTATCAAAGGAGAGGGTTGATAAGAGCCATTTTTTATCCATCAGCCCTCCCATACAAATTAGTGACTAATATGAACAACAACATTTTAAATGTTAATTTTATAAGTAAATGGAATACATAGGCACATAATTATGTAGGTACTATAAGTAATTATAAATTTAACCTGTTAAGCAAATATAATTTGACAAAGCATGAATCATTACCTTGCTCGTTTTCTAAGGTAATCTCTGGCCGCTACCCTAAAAATAACTACCATTTTGTATATTTTTGAAAAAAAATTAAAACTTGTGGGCTGATTCAGTGCCTACTAAAATTTATTTTAATATAAACTTATGCAATGTGACAGTAACTAAACCGAAACATTAAGTTAACACAAAATTTGCAATTACTTTATTTATTGCTTGTGTTTAATATATTTAAAATTTATCAGTATGCAAATAAATTTAGAAGATTCAAAAATTAAATTTATAAAATTTATCGTCGCAGAAAAAAATAAAGTACGTTGTTACATAATTTATGGTGTAAGATCTGAATAGAAAGCGACCTGCATCCATCTGTTTACTAAATAAAAAATATTTTATATTAAACATAGTCATTAAACAAGGGTATTACCACAAGGTTGCTCAAAAAGTTATGGTCAAGGCTATATTTAAATTAAATAAAATAACCCTAATATTTTTAAAACACCCTATAGGTATTTTGTTACTCTTCATGGCTGTACTAATATATCACTATTTTTCTCCAATTTAATACATAAAGCCAAGAGAAATTGTATCAAATTTACATTACGAAAAATTATTAAAATTTTTTGGTACATTGGTACATTTGTATTATTTAAAGTTACGTACTTTATTAACCAGCCTTAAAATGTTTTTAAAAAAATAGGGTAATTATTGTACAGGGTGTGGTAAAAAAATTGAGGTTATTTTTTAAATTTAAATATAGCCTTGACCATAATATTTTAGGCCACCCTGTAGCAATACTTTTGTTTAAATACTATATTTATTATAAAAACTTTTACAACAAGATGGGCGCAGGTCACTTCCTATTTGGATATTAGACTACTAGACTACTACAATTTTTGTAATACCTTTAATGAGTTTTTATATTTATCAGGACGTTGGCGAAATCCTCCCAACCCTTATCATTTCACAAATTTGTTATTAGTCACACAATGCGAACAGAAAAATCACCGTTCGTTAGTCAAATTGCTTTACAGATATTATGCCGGCAAAGGGCCGTAACTACACCCCGAAATTAAATTTCGTATTGCTAAACGATGCGTATTCAGTGGCCAAATTGAGTTGTTTGAACATGGGTGACCACGAGTTAACAATTAGTACTTTTTTCAACTGTAGTATTAATGAGTGCATAAAAAAAAGGTAACAAAAAATAAGATTGGTGTTATTGCTTTTTTCTGTTTATTTCGCATATATGTATGTAGTTTCGTGAGGGAAGAAAAACAACATTTTATTTCTGTTAACAGGTTCTAAAATGTACCTTTTCATGAAATTACTTTTTTCCCGCATATACATACACGTAAGCAAAGAAAGATATTTAATTTTAGAATATTTGATTAATATTTTTTAAAACTTACATTTCCTTTATATCAAAACTCAATCGAATATTTTCTATATTTATAATATCCAAAATATCAACTTAACCAAAATATTTATAGTAATTGTTTACAAAACGGAAGGATCGCAAATTTTGATGAAATTTAGTATACACGGGTATTTTGGGGTGCTGATTACCAATCTTAAAGAATTTTTTTCGGACTCGTTTTGTTTTCGAGATATCAATCATCAAACTTGAAGAGCAAGTTTACCTTATTTTCACTATATCCCTTCTTCTTTTGCAAACAGTTTTTTATTTTAGGCTAAGTTGGTTCTAAATATTTGGCGCGCTCCATGACTACTGTGATTATAATGCTTGAAAGTGAGTCTTGGCAATTTTATAAAAGAAATCGGTAAAATAAACGGAAAAATGGGTTTTTTAAAGGTCGATATAAAATATTAAGTTCAAATTTAGCGGAAAACTCAAGAACTGCGTGCAAAAAGAAGGAGGAACATGGTAAATTTAGGTTAGTATTCTATTCAAAATTGATGATTATACCGAAAACGAAACGTGTCCGAAAAAACAACTTCTTTCAGATTCGTTATCAGTGCCTCGAAAAACCGCCGTATACTAAATTTCAATTGTAAAAATTATCATTTTTATTTAGAGTTGTCAAATTACAAAACAACATTGACATATATTTAATAATTAATTTAAAGGTATTCATAGAAACGCAAGTTTATTTTTCGATTTACGTACAATGGCCTACTAGTTTACCACTTCACATATTACATCATTAATTTTCTGACTTTTACATATTGTTATAATATGCTTTTTAAACATTAGGTCGTCGTTTTTCCCGTCACGGAAATAATAGTGTAACACACGATAAAGTTTTTAAATTTTAGCTTTCGGTTTTTTTATTTACCTTCACCTCGCGTCAGAAGACAACACAACCTTGAGCTAACAAAAGTTTATTTGAATTAAAGAAAAAAACATTTTTTTGTTTACAAAGAATCAAGCAAATAAATTAAAACCATGTAATGGGGATGTCTCCCCGTGGCGCAGTAGACAGAGCTTTGATCTTCAAAGCCAGAGGTCGCCGGTTCGATTCCCAGCTTGGGGGACATATTTAGGTAATAGTTATTTAAAAATAACGACCCTGGTGGCACTACCGCGTTGTCTAAAAGGTGCTGTGAAATGCATAACTGCATGTTTCAGTGCTTGGACAACGTTGACGGAACAGGGGGAACGATGAATTAAACATCTAATAACCCGACACCCACGGTACTCTGGTATTTAGGCATATGCCTTCGTGGGATGTCAAAAAGTTTAAAAAAGTGTATTAAGATTTGTGCTTTTATTGTTTTGTACAAGCTCTGTTTTTTTGCAACAGCCAAGCTAGGTTAGTAAATATTTTAGTGATATTTTAAGTAGGTACCAACTTTAAAGTATTTAAACGGTATAAAATTCGCCCAACTAAAAAGTTTTTAAAAATATCTGTATTTATAAATAATGACTTATTTTTTGCGTCTTTACTTGTGCATTAAAATATCTTAAAATGTTTTTTTCACATTTTCGTAGAAACTTTATTGGTTTTTCCCACCCCCAAAAAAGATTTAGTTTTGAAAGCAAATATTCTAATTGTATTGTTTTTTCGTTAATTTAATAACATTTTATTGGCAAATCCTTTACTTTAAGATTTTTTAAAAATACTGATAGATATTTCAATTTTAAAACTTATATTTTTTCCAAAAAGCAAACCAAATTATTAAGTTTGAATTTCGCAAATTTTAGAATAAAAATGTTTTTAATCAAAGTAAGGAACACCCAATAGCATCTGGTATATATTTGGTGTGTCTCATGTCTCACCTTTAAGATTTAAAAAAAAATGAAAACTTAATTAAAAAACAGTTTGGATACTCTAACAAAATACACCAAAATAAAAGTTTAGAGATTCTTTAGTTGACTGCAAAAGGATACATAACAGTTAATATGGATCTACTAAGATCAGAAAAAAAGGCAATACATTTTCTAATTTCGTAGTAATATGTTTTATAAAGTAATTAAAAGTTTTTTAGCTAGTTTTTAAGATTTTTTTGGTTTTCCTTGTCTTGATTCTTAAATAATTTAAAAATCATCACAAAATTGATAAAACCACAATGTCAATGGAAAATCTGCTTTTTGTGCATATAAAACTAAACCCCACCGAGAGACCCGTTAATATTGGGTCACATGCAGGGATGCACTGTTGGTCAAAGTGGTTTATGTCTTCAATCCCAGAGGGCACACACATCACGTTCAATTAATACCTGGACGATAATCTTATTTAACGAGGCCCAATTGCCAATTGCAGTGACGTCATAACAGGGATGAATGCAGAACAGTGAAGTATCAAATTGTAAAATCAGTGAAATATTTTATAAAAATATTTGTTTTAGTTCTATTTTTTAGTGGTGGATAGAACTAATAGTTGTGGAACATTCAGAAAAATTCTCTTTTGGAAAAATAATTAGGTTTCTTTTTTAAGGTATATATACAATGTGCAAATTGTAGTATTCGTCTCAGATCCAGTCTCGACAGGTTTTGTAATTCGGATTTAATTTTATAGGTTCCAAATATGTCCTCTTGTGGACCCTCTAGATTCCTACATTTTATAATCACATGAGAAGGCGTTTCATCCCCCTTTCCGCAACACCTAGAGATGTTATCTGCTACCAGAACTAATCTGAATAGGTGCATTTTAGTATACAAGTAGCCGAATATCAGGCCTGCAATATTTCTTAGCTGAGTCCTACTCATGGCCAGTAACCTGGCTGTAAGGTTCTGAGAAGGTCCTTTGGGCATTGCCCATAGTTTCTTAAACTTTCTTTTCGTTAAACCCTTGACTCATCGCTTAAGATCCTCTCGGACATGCCGTGACATGGCCAAGTTTGGGTTATTGTTTAAATTCCTTACTATTCCGCTAGGGGGCCTAACTGGTATAGTCATGCATAAGTATAATTTTTTCCTTTAAATTGTCCAGTATGTGTTAAATATTATCACGGTATTGCCACTAGAATTATACCATTTATCTTTTTAGTTTTTACTTTATTTTTGTGGGGTGTAAAATAAGCGCTGTGGAAAAGGGTAAAATTTTAACTGGTAAAAGTTTTTTAAAAATTTTAATTTGGTTTTTAAGATTGTAAAATTTAAAATTATTTTCGTTTTGCTGGGACAGGAAAATATATGTAACAAACTTTGTAGTGGACAATTTTCAATTGTTTGTATTGCCTTTAAGTCAGCTTTTCTGTTGCAGAAAGTACTGCAGAATACATTTTGTTTTGTAAGATTTCAAAAGAAATTTCGTTAAAATTAAGAAAGTCGTGAGACACTGCATTTCGCAAAGAACGAGATCCCAGCAAGGCAGAGTCGCAAGGCAGCCAAACTGTTCGTCGTTCAATTTTGCGTTAAAAACTGTTTGTCCAATGCATTTCTGCAATGAAAGAAATAGCCACTTCGGCTTTGGATAATTTGCTTTTATCAAATTCGACTTTTGCTTTAAGATATCCGGCTTTTGTATTCGGTAAATTATCAAAATACTGTATAAGAGGCATCTTTAATACTTTACTCATAGAATCTGGAAAATTAGATAGAAAAATTATCTAAATTAAAATAAAGGAGATACTACATACATCAAACATACTACGTAATTAAAGGCGATTGGTGTCGAAATGACTTTACAGTCTTGCCAATGGATGCAGGTACATAACACGCATGTCTAGAAGGCAAAGCGTTGCTTTACGATGAATGGCAAAATATCAAAACGGTATTTTCTTAAAAAAAACACGAATCGTACTTACTAACAGGTATCTTAGTAACCACTAGTAAAAGGAAACAAAATGTATATCATACCTTAATAAGTGATAACCCTAATAGAGAGTAGATGACAAAAGGTATATCATAACCTAATAGGTAATGACTTAAAGATTTTTATAGTTGGTTCGGGTTAGTTCTGGGATTCTAACTTTTGTCCTGATTTTCAGCGACGAAAAAAAACCTTAATTTTACCGCATTTTTTTGTTTTTTGTAAAACAATCCAATAAGGAGAATTAAGCCATAATGCCATCATGGTCATATTGTCCAAACATATACTTTTCGAATAAAGAGTTTTTTGAAAATACTTTGGTTAAGTTACAATAAATATATTCAATGGAAACAAAAATTATGGGAAAACATGCCTTTTGATTGCAAGCTAAACCCGTAGCTATATATTTTTAATATAATTTGTCAATGTTGATGTGCCGCCTCTGTATAATGCACTTGTGACGAATTATGCATATACAATACTGTGGCGCTTTGCGAATAATTAACCGCAATTGTCGGATTGAGCGGACACAGCATCGGCACGGCGGCCGCTTAATATGATTTGTCGCCTGTGACCGTTATTGCTACGCTATTAATTTATTATTGTTTCGGTGAGATACGATTATTGCTGCAGTTTTTGAAACGAATCAAAATGATATAAACATTATTATCTCGTAGTAAAATAGATACAATCATTATGGTCTCTGCATATTAGTTTGTACCATTCACCAGATGGATAAAAACTGACTTAGATTAAAATTTAAAAAACTATGTAAACAATGCCTGTGCATACCAGACTGGGCAAAAAGACATTTTTTTTTAATATGTCGAAAGTATTGTTCAAGGAGACAAAAAATATCGTAAAGGTTTGAGCCCTTAATATAATTATTAAGAAGTCTATCTTCGCGCTTACAGTTTTTGGCAACAATCTTTTCCTTAGGCACAACTTTTTTGAACGAATTTTTGATCTAATAAATTTTACCAACACACATTCCTAAAAAATAATAAATTTCCTACTAAAAACTCTCTTTGTAAATTTAATAATCAATTTTCAATTTCCTTTCTTGAGTTTAGATGGAAATAGCAATATTAAAATAAATTTGATATAAATTTTAAAAATAAATTGATTAGGCCACAAAAAAAATCTTCAAACATTTTTTAATGAATTTACCCCTTCAAAAGTATTCGACGTAGAAATTCAACAAATAACTCTTGATTTCCAATTTAACGTCGAATAACTTTTTAGGACTGATTTTTGTGAAAAATGGTAAAAACCTTTTTGCAGCGCATCATCCTTTATGAATGTATACAAGATTTATTTAAATATTAATATTTCTTGTAGTAACAAAAATATAAACTCAGAAATAGGGAATTTAAAAATAGTTTATTGTTAAAATCCGAATTACATGGAAACAGCTTAAGAAAAAGCGAACAGCAACAATTAACGAAAAAAGCTCTTTTGTAGAGAATTTAATTTTCCTCAAGAATATTAATATTAAGGGGCTAAACCTTAGCGATACATTTTTTGCCACTTTAAACAATACTTTTTATACCTTTTAAAAAAAAAATCGGTTTTTGGACTCAGTCTAGTGTATACAATACGTTTACGGTTGGTCTTTACAATAGTACAAATGGATTAAGTCGTGTATGGTAACTGAGTTTGCTTCTTAAAAAAAATGGAGTTTAGAAATTTGTTTTCTCTTGTACAGGGGCTCCAAAAACTACAAAAATGTGAAAATGGACCAAGACAAAACTGCCTTTATTTTTAATAATTTAGCAAATTGTAAAAAAAATGGTTTTAAGAATTAAATAAAGGTCCTAAAGCTGTAATTTTTACATAAAATAAATAAAAAAAATATTCATGTTTTACTAGATTTGCGCTTAAATATTTTTAAAACCGGTTAAGATTTGTTTACAAAATTTAATATATGGGGATCTTAGACATACTTAATGGAACAGTGCCATTAGTACTGTTGCCAGATTTTAGTTAAATTGCGTTGTTGTCAGATCTCCACAACAGGTAAAGATGATATTATGAATAATAAATTTGATTTGAAATTTAAATAAACGAGGCATATTATTTAATGTCACCAAAATTTTACGTGTGGCGCAAAATTTAAAAATTTGGAAAGTTTTCAATATCTCTATGTATTTTCGCATACCTAGAAATCCTGTATTATATATATTTAGGTATTAAATTAGCACTTCAGAAGTCTCGATATTGACGTGTCCGGATGCAGTAAATAAAACAGCTAATTAGTGATACATTTTGCTTTTGTTTAAAATGCTTTATTGTTAAGCGATGGTAAAAGACTATGTGGTAAAAGACTTAATTTACACTTTGACCAAGAGACATTTTATTATTAACTTGCCAATTTATTAAAATATGATTATTTTTACTGATATGAATAGATATCGGTATATCTGCCTAGTCCTAGTTACGTCCAAATCATTCGTAGTAATCATTATCCTGAACCTGTTTTAAATTGCAAATCGTCTATTAATTTTGTAATTTATCCTCCCATTACTGCGACACAAATTTGGTATTTTAAGGACTAACAGGAAGAAAAGGATCCAGTTTCTTAAAAGCTGTAAGCTAATTAGAGGCTTAATTGGCCAAATTGCTTAAAAGCATTATCCAAATTTGTCGTCTTGACGCTTACAAATTTACATAATTTTGTTTTAATAAGAAATTCTTTAGGGAAAATAGAATTGCAAAAGTTGTTATTGTGTGACTTAAAGTGTTAGGATCTAAGTACCGCAGTGGGAAGTTCAAATGTGATCCGGAGTTTTATTTTTAGAACTAAATGAATGCCTCGGACACAATTCTGTTAAAATATTTCTCAAGCAGGGTGTGGAAAATTGTAGAAAGTCTTTTGGATATAAAAAGTCTACCTAACCATATAATATTTTTAGTAGCTTTAAATCAATAAATAAAAATTATGCACTACTTATTTACATACAGGGTAATCCTTAACCTATATGCATTAACTTCGGAAATTATTGCTGAGGACATACAATGACCAAAAATTAAAAAAAAACAAAATATCCAAACAGCAAAAACTTTTCATTGAGCAATCCCCCATATATGTAAAGCATACGTCGCCACTATTTCTTGACCTTGCTACAGAGATGGGATATACTACCAAACAATGGTTAAGCTGTGGAGTGGACATAAAGCATCGCGACACCCGTGCTTTACTTATATGAGGGATTGCCCAGTGGAAAGTTTTTGCTGTTTGGGTAGCAAAATGTTTTTAGTTAGAAAGATACCCAATTATTTAAATTTAAATAAAAGAAGTATAATTTTAAAAAATGATTAAAAATAATATAAACAAAAAACTAACCTATTGTTTGTTTCAGAAATTATACGGTATAATCACTATATATCCTAACACTAATTGCGTAAAAATATAATTAAAAATAAGTAGTGTAATAATACGAATACCAAACTTTATAATTTTTTACTTTTTTTATACAGTTGTATAAAAACTTTACTTAATTATTTCTAAAACAAAAAATAGTTTATTTTTTATTTGTATTTTTGACTTGCGTTATTTTATTTACTTTATAGCACTAACCGTAAAAATTATTTAGTAACTTTTTTCCATTATCAGTTTTTTTTTGTCAGGTGATGACTTAACGTGTTAAAGTACTGGGTCGATGAGCGCAAAACCGACGTGAGCTCGGTGGACTTCACAATAGGACAAATGGACCAAAAATTTTAATGATTAACAAAGTCGTGTATGGCTTGTTTTTGCTTCTTAGAAAAAGAAGATTCACAATGTTTTACCTTGGGACCACCAACACAAAAATGTAAAAAAACAAAAGAGAATCGCCTTTTACTTTTACTTTTTATAATTTAGCACAGTTTCAAAAATAAAAAATGTTTTTAAAATCGAATAAGCATTGAATATTTTAAATTTTACACAAAATTACCAAAATACTTATTTTAGTGTAACCCTTTCTTTTTAAATGTACAGAGTGTCTTAAAAGGTGCGGAAAAAAGCTATCATAAATTCCTTTTTCACCTAATTAACCCTGGTTTTATTAAATAATATAATCAATCTTACTATTTGTTAAAGATTTTTAAATTTTATTGTATTGTGTTATTTTTTTAAAATCTACTTACCTTAAAACTTGAGCCTTGCAAACCGTCCAGTTTTTCCCACCCTGTATAGTTTCTTCTTTTGTTTCAAAAACAAGACAAAATAAACAGTAGTGACGACTTTCAATATTTTTTAATATTTCTCTGCTATAAAACATTTAAATCAACGCTGACTTAAGGACCTTTGGGAGCCGTGGCTCAATTATTTAAATGCTCAGAGAAAAAGTAAAAAAGCAAAGAATGGTGCAAATAAAACACATTGAAAAAGTCCATAAACAGCATTATAAAACACCCTAAAATAAACCTTTTATGCTTTGCAGAATTTTTGATAATTTATTTTTAAAGGCACGACTATGTTCCAATATACGCGGATAGAATGAAGAGATTCAAGCCTAACAAAAAATAAAAAGAAAATGTAAAAAACTATTTTTTTCCGAAAATTTTTAGCGCCTCAAATAAAACATTGTGGTCAGTATAAATAATTATATAATTAGCAAAATTAAATAAGTTCTGTATTAAATAAAGCCATCTAGCAGTAAAATAAAATTAAGAGAAGTTATTTTAAATATAATGTAGCACCTTCATATCCACATTTGGAGCTCATTTATTGCTATAGAAATTGGTCATGAATTGGTCACGATTGGTCAGTCGGTCTTAGTGACCTTCTTACCAATCGTTACTAAGTTTTCCAGCATAGAAGCAGCTCCGAGTGTTTATATTGAGCATATTTTACCGCTTACCAATAACTGTAACTCATTGACCAAACATTAATTCTAATAATGACCAATCGTGACCAATTTTTACAGCACGAAACGACCCGCAATGTTGATGTTAAGGTGCTAAATATATTTATGTAGCAATAGATGACCTTAAAATTTTAAACTTTTTATACTTTTTAGTATCTTTAACCAAATATTAAAAGCCTATGACAAATTCTCTAATTGTTACGAGCTAACCATAAAATTTTAAACCCTTTATACTTATTTTATTATCTTTGACCAAATAATAAATCCCTATGACCAATTTTCTAATTGTTAATAGCTTTAAAATTTGTTTTTTGAATCTAAAATTTTTAATTTTGAGCCGCTTAAAAAAATGTTCTCGTCCTTAAATGTCTTAATTTAATACAGAAGTCCTTTAATCTTGCTGACCAATAAATATTTATACTGACCAATGATTACCATTTTATGACCAATTGTATTCTTTTTGATTGAGCCATGTACATATGTTTAATTTGAGGCGCTGAAAATTTTTCGATGACCTTTATATTTTAAACACGCTATAAAAGTTGTTGTGTGGATGACCAATTTCTCAAACTTGTTGACCATTTCGTGACCAATTTAAAGATGTTTTTTTAAACCTTAAATTTTACATTTGGGCCGCTAAATAGATGGGGCTAAATTAACGACCTAATTCTTAAGGATAATTTACGTCTAAAAGACTGAATTTTCAAGTAAAATAAAAACACTTTTTTAAATGCCTTGCTTTAGTCCCTTTAAGGACTTGCTAAATTATATTTAAACTTAAAAACTGAGGCAAAAACAATTTTTTGTTTGACCGGCGTAAACGACCGAATTTATAAATCTATAAAAAAATAATTAAATTAAATAATGCCCCATTAATTTTTGGTAAAACAACAATTTATTTAATTAAACATTTGTTTAAAGTATACTAATTACAATTTTAAACAATAAAAACTACAAAGAATGCTTGTATAATAATTTTAGTCGTACTAAAAATATTGTTTGCACCTCTGGCGTAAAGCACTTTTACGCCCACAGCTGGTTGTTGCCCTCGCGGAGCTCAAACAACGATTTTCATCCGCGGGCGTAAAAGTGCCGTTTTACGTCCTTGGTACAAAAATAACTATTAATGTAGGTAACGAGCCTTTGTTACCTGACATTTAAAAAAAAATGGTATGAATAATATTTTATAATCTAAATAACCGCCTTAATTTACGATATGGATTTTTAAATCACCATGTAGAATGCACAATATTGGGTAATCTCTAACATCTGTCCACCTTCAAAACAATTTATACATTTTAGAAAAGTGACATTATGAATTCTTAATTACAAATTTAACATGTAAGATAAAGTTCAGGGTAGCGCCTTTTTGTTGACCTTGCAGGATGTAGCAAAAACTAAAAAAAATAGAACGAATCTAATTGCGCAATTTCGATTTCAATTTTTGAAACAAATTAAATGCTTAAAACAAATTATAACTAACATGATTTGTATTGGTGATACAAAGTGTTTTTCAAATTTTGTTAATTTGGCCAGGCACTTGTAACTCGCTTGATATTAGAGATAGCAAAAATTTAAAAAAAAAATAGGTATTTTTACGTAAAATTTAATGGCGTACCTTTATTTTTCCATTGACTTTTTTTTTTAAATAATAACACAAACTTAGATTTTTTAAATGAAACCCGCTGTATATTTTATCACCAATTAAAAGATCTGCATAAAAGCCGTAAAAAAATACAATAAATAATATATTTAATTTGTCATAGTTTCGGGAGTATAGCCATCGTCAGGAATGCGATAATAAAATGGCATTTAAAAAACAAAATATTCTGTATATTTTATTACCAATAAAACGGCATTTTAAAGGTCATTAAAAATTACCCAAATTTAAAATGATTTTCTCACACACACGAACAGTTTTGGGAATATGAGCTTCCAAATCTAAATGCGTCTATCTACTATTTTTCAGATTTATATGGTCATATTTCCAAAAATATAAGAATTAAATATATCAAATGTGGTATTTTCTTAAACCACTTTGAAATATCTTTGCAACGGTGGTATAATATACAGGGTGGTTCGTTAAAAAAATCCTGATGATGACTATATTTCTAAAACTATTAAAAAATACATACATTAAATGTGGTACGTCAATGGAAAAAATATAGGTACACCACTGACTTCTACGTAAAAATCCCTAAAACTTTTCTATTTATTTTTTTCTATCTCTAATATTAAGCGAGTTACAAGTGCCTGGCCATATTGACAAAATTTGAAAAACACTCTGTATCTCTACAACGAATCAAGTTAACCATGATTTACTTTCACCACTAAATTTTATTCAAAAATTGAAATCAAGATTGCGCAATCAGATTTGTTCTATCTCTTTTAGTTTTCGCTATATCCTGCAAAGTCAACGAAAACGCGCCACCCTGTAAAGAGAGTGAATTCTGGAACGTAATCATACTATCCTTAAAATCCACATAAACCTCAATATTTGCAGATTTTAAAGTTATAAATTCATTGAAAAATCCATATAAACGATATTAAGCAAATTGACGTTATGCAGGGAGAAAAGAATGACATCGCAAGTCGAGGGTAAGGGTAAATTCTGTTTAAGAAAAACGAATAAATGTAGATGGGAATATATGCGAGAAATGAGGGTGAACAGGGAATAAAAAATACCATTAACAAAGTACACTTTGACTTATTTAACTTTGTCAAGGTGTTGTTTCTTGTCAGGAAGAAAAACATTTATTTTTCTTTGAGATGGATGTCTAAACTTTAAAGGTGTATTACAGAATTTTCTTTTTTATATATCGTGACATTCTTAGACTCGAGACTTACGGCCGTATTCACCAAGCTCTAAAAATATTTATCAGACTGATAGCCTACTTACAAAGCAAGCTATAAGTCTGAAAAATATTTATTAGAAGCTTAGTAAATATGACAGATAACTACTAACTATGACAAACTAGACAAGGTGATGACAAAGGAAATTACCCTTAAAACAATATCTTCAAAATGATGGCATTTTTAACCGACTTCAAAAAAGGAGGAGGTTATATGTTCAACACTTATGTTTTTTTTTATGTATGTACACCGATTATTTCGTAAATGTAAGCCGATTTTAACAATTCTTTTTTATTTAAAAGATTGCACTTCCACGGTGGTCCCAAAAAAAAACCCAGTCAGGATCGCGAAACACGAAGGTACATACTAGACTTATTTTTTAGGCAAAGCTATCATTAGTAGATATATGCTACCTATGCTGGATGTTTAAACAATCAAGGTAGTCAATGTAATGTTAAAATATTTTTATTTGTAATGTCGTTGTCAATTACCTAATATTTTTTAAATTGTGTAATTGCGTGTATTTTATTCTTTGGGTCAGGTGTTTCCGTGGGAGAAAAATTTACTAGTACTATTTTTTCAGTTAATGTTAATAATAAAAAAGTAAAAGGAGTAAAATAAATATAAAAGAAAAAAATACAATCCACTTTAAAAAGAAAAACAAAACGCACTTAAAATTTTAAAACAATGATAATTTTATTTAATATTCTATAGGAAAACAATATGTTGCGCTGGCTACCAACGATAGCCTTTTGTTTATATTATTGCCGGGACTCATTCATGGAACTATTTTTTAATATCTTTTTATCAACCAACTCAACTCAACAAGTTCGCGACCCATCGATGCAAACTAATGGTAATCAAAAGGAGCCAAATCTGGTGAGTAAGCCTTATTAGGTAGAACTTTCCGGCTGGGTGCATTTATCGTGACGTGAACAGGTTGTGCCGTAGGTAATAAAGCAATATCATATAGAAACCTGACCTTGTGTTACCTCCCGTCCTTGTTTGGTATTAGGGCACTCTTATAATCAGCAAACGGTTCAAATTTGTTAAATGATATTGCTTATGTTTAGAATTAACCGTTTTCCTATGTTTCATTAGCTCATAACAGATCAGACTCCTTTGATCCCACTAAACTCAGAGCATCGTATTTTTGTCGAAGTAATTCAGCCTTGCGGTTGGTGTGGATGAAGCTCCTGGGTCAATTTACGATTTCTTAGGCTTGGGATTTTTAAAATAAAGCCATTTTTTTATGTTCTGTTACTACGACCGATGTTTCAATAATATTTTTAATAAAAAAATTGATTTAAAAAAATATGTATGCATTTTGCATACAGAGTGCGCAAAAACAAAATTTTCCTCCAAGAATAATCTACCTTTATTTTTTATTTTGAAGCAAAATAAAAAAAATCATAAATACCTTTTTTTCTCAAAAAATTAATGCTTCTAGCCATTTGTTCTCTTGCAAACTCAATCCGCGAAGTTTCAAAAAGCTCTAAAAAAACACAAAAGTGTCTCTGGCTTAAAGATAAAAAACGATGTATTTCAATAGCAGGTATAAAGTATGTTTTAAAGAAAAAAAAAATAATAAAAGGAACCCCACTAAATATAACGCACAATAAGTAACCCTGGCTTAAACTTGTTTCTTTTTTAATTAATAAAAAAATGGATTGAGGTACCGGAATTCAAAATTCAGGATTTGAATAGAGGATCTGGATAACGAAATATGAATACAAAGCCAGTATTTAAATACTATAATTAAAAACGGTATTTACAACTCAGAATCTCGTATTCATTCCAATATCGAATACTAAACCCACACATTCATTTGAATACTATTTAAATACCAGCTAAATGTATTCTGGTTATATGATTCAGAATACCGAGTATTCGAATACTGCCCAACTCTGCTAGTAAATAACTATGGATACTGACATTTTAAACCAATAAAATACATATTTTATTGTATAAAACCAATGTAATACATTTTTGTGCAGTTGTTCAGGTATTTTTCTCAATTTAAAATACCCAAAGTATAGTTGATAACATGAAAAAATATTGCGAAGTCAAATCAGATAGTATAGTTAAACCCATATATATTTCGTTCTGAAAGCGATGCCTCCAAGTACACAAAAAATGATAAAGCAAATAAACCCTTTTGTGAACAATAATTTATTTCAGCAAAAATATTCAACCTGACGACTACGCCACGCGTTACAGGTTTTATGGTACGCCAGAGACGAAATAAGAGGATGATTTTTACGTACGCGTTTTCGCAATATTTTTATTTAACGTATTTATTTAAAAAATATGTAATCAGGCTCTGTCAGAGGCTATGTGCTTTCGAAAAGGTTTGTTTACTTTATCATTTTTTGTGTACTTGGCGGCATTGCTTTCAGAATAAAATATACAGGTCTGGAAAATCGTTATCGAACCATTGGGATTAACAAGTGGAAAAAGGAGAAAGCGATCTTGCCTTAAGATAAAAAGTAACGGAAAATAAGATATTCCCCCATGTTTCAAATGCAATGATGCCATATGTATTTATACGCCCACTTTCCTGCAGTAGTGGGGTACCGCCGGTCAACGCGACCGTTGCCGGGCCCGAGCATTTGGAGAGAGTTCAGTTGCAAGCTGTTTGGGGTATTGCAAACTACGGCGCTTTCTTTTTAAAATGTTGGTTTATACCGTTGAACAAAGAGTTCAAATTATTAAGTGGTACTATGCCGGTAATTCAGCAGAAGAAATAATCGGGAGATTTGCATTTTTATTTGAAGGAGGGATTTGAGGCCTGTTAAAAGTACAATTTTAAAAATTATAAGTAAGTTTGAAACCAGCGGCTGTTTACAAAATTGTAGGAAATGCATGTGTAATGATGAGGTGCCGCCTGCACCTCCATTAACCGAGGAACGGCAAGTCCGTGAGACTGCTGTTTGCAGTTTAGCCGAAATTAATTTTCCTTGTAATAGTACCAAAATTTCTGAAGAACTTGATATTGAATCTCGAACAGTTAGGAATATTCTGAAACGAAACAAATACCATTGCTATAAATTGCAATCTAGTCAAGAGATTTTTCCTGAAGACTATGAAAAACGTATGGTGTTTTGTGAGGATATGATGGAGAGGGCCAATGCTAATGACACATTTATCAAAAATATTCTCTTTACTGATGAATCATCATTTCCCTTGCATGGTCATCACAACCCTTCTATCGCTGTAGGTTACTCGATAGAAAACAAGCACATCACTATCCCTCTCAGAACACAATACCCTCAAAAGGTAAACGTGTGGGCTGGCATTTTGGGCGATAATATTATTGGCCCTTTTTTATTGAGGGAAATTTAAATGCCAACAAATACTTGAATCTTTTGAGAAATCAGGTTATTTCAGCTGTTCAGGCTCTCAATGTCAATTTTGAAGATATTTGGTATCAACAAGATGGTTGTCCGGCTCATAACGCCAGGGAAGTTCAACAATTTTTGGGAGTCACGTTTCCAAATCGTATAATCAGCGGAAGAGGTACCATAAAATGGCCTCCTAGATCACCAGATCTGGCACCAAATGATTTTTTTCTTTGGGGACATGTTAAGCAACAAATTTATAGGCATCGTCATGAACGTGCAAATGACTTAGATGAGCTCCGCCAAAAAATTAGTCAGGTTCTTATAGGAATAACACCTGAAATACTTGAAAACACAAGAACCGAATTCTATAACAGGTTGGGATATTGTCTTGCACAAAATGGTGGTCTCTTTGAGAACCCTATAAACTAAGATTTTAAAAAGTATTAAAGTTTTTATAAGAATTTTTTTAGAAATACTTTTATGTTCTTTATTTTTTTTTTTAGAATTATATTTTTATTTTTAAAATTATTTGTTTATTCTTTCTTTCGGAATTGCTTTTAATTTTGTTTAGCCCCAAACGGCAAAAAAGCTCTTAAAAATGGCAGTATTTGATGCATTCAAAGCAATAAATTCATCAAATACCAAAATATTTAATAGTTACGTAAAAAAATTATCAAAATATGTGAAGCAGTAACATCCTCCACGCGTGCAAAGAAGCAACTGCGTGAGCTCGAGCTCGATCAGCCATAAACAAAGCGAGCGCGTTGGCGCAGTGGTGGGGGAGAAAGCAAGGGGAACGGGCGGGGAAACACCTCATTCTGTTTCAGTCGAACTCATGTGATTCAGTAATCTCCCTTTTCTTCGGCAATATGTTTCCGCCCACTGTAATTACAGCCCCACTCTTTTGTGCCGTAGCAGGATACGAAATCCAGACGAGAGCGTCTGCGGTACGTAGATGTCGAGTACAGGGTTGCCGACTTGCCTTAACTTTCGGGGTAAAATTAAAATAATAATAGTAATAAAAATGTTATTAAACCTTTTTTACTTTATTTTTGTGATTTTAGAATGTAATTGTATAATGTTCATTTAATTTTTAAAATTTAAGGACTTTCAGGAAACATGAAAATATCAATTTGGGGATTTTTGAACTAGGTTTGGGGACAGATTTTTTCGGAGTCGGGTCGACTAGAATCCTTTAAAATTTATTTTTACTGGCAAGTCGTTTGCTGTATTGCAAACTGCTGCTGATCCTGCTTAATTTAGATTTTTTTTAAGTTTTGGTCAATATCGTTGACAAAAAGTTCAAATTATTAAGTAGTACTATGCTGGTAATTTAGCAGAAGAAATAATTAGGAGGTTTGCATTATAGGTTTGGTCTTGTACCAGCGAAAAGTACAACTTTTGAAATTATTATAGAAGTTTGAAACCATCGGCTGTTAACGAAATTGTAGGAAGTGCATGTGTAATGATGAGGTGCCACTTGCACCTCCATTAACTAAGAAACGACAAGTCTGTGATACTGCTGCATTTCCTCCCTTTTTTAAAAATTTCCGTCCCGCAGTATTGCGCCCTGGTGCCTTGCACCACCCGGTAGCATATCACCTCAAATGCTTGAAAACCAAAGAGAACCGAATTTAATAAATTGAAATATTGTCTTGCTAAAAATTGTGGTCTCTTTCAGAACCATAATAATAAGATTTTAAAAGAGTTTCCACATTGTATAAACATTTCCGTTAGAAATACTTTTATGTTCTTTTTATTTTTTAGAGAATATTTTATTTAAATTTACTTCTTTTTTTTTGTTAAAACCCAAATGGTAAAAAGAATTATGCGTCTAACTTTCACCATGCTACTGAATACCATCAGTGTGGCCAGGTGGGTTACGATAAAAATCCCCCGCGTGGTTCCAAAAATCACTTTTTTTGGGATACTTTAGAAAAATCCCTGTGATTTAAAGCCACATTTGAGGGCCGCCTTTTAATAGTCAAAAAATGTATTTTCTACGCCAAAGAAATTGACAACCAAAAAAAAGGTTTACGTAAAAATCGAGAATTTTAAGTAAAAAGTAAGTAAAAGTAATGATTTGTTTACAACTGACATTAATTTCATGATATTTATGTCAGATAGAAATTCTAGCTGTGTACACGGTCAAAAATGTTGTCTGATATACATTTTTGATTGTTTACACTAGTCAGAATTTTTATCTGACGTAAATATCAAGCAATAAAAGTAAGATCAAAACGTACCTTTAAAAATGTTTTTACCTTCCAAATCGTTAAAAATCCCCGTTTTTACTTTAAAAATCCCGTTTTACCTTGTCATCAAAAATCCCCGAAAAAGTCTCTGGCAACACTGTTCAATACCCGAACGCTGCAAGTTCTTGATACGCAAAACGAAAACCGTCGGCACCAGTGTCCTAATAGGGGAGTACGTTTGGATGTAAGCAAAGAGAACGGGGAAAAATTTTTGCATCGACAACATCGCATCAGGATCGCATCGTCTGTTTCAGTCGAACTTATGTGATTCAGTATATTCAGAAATACTCTCTTTTCCACTTGGGGAATTGCAAAGGGCGAATGAAGATTTTCCACACCTGTATATGGTCTTAATTATAGAGGCTCTGCTCTCCGAAATAAGAATTTCATTATAAATTATTTAGTGACCTAGACTTGCATAAAAATCTGGTTCCTTTAAATCAATTTTGTTCTTGTATAAGTTTTCAAGCCAAATTAGAAGGATACTAAACCAATTAAAAGTAATAATAAATCATCAAAGAAATGTGCTTTAAAAAGGATTATTAGTTAATTATTATTCTTTGTTAGTTGGTTAGGTCTCAGTACATTATTTTTAGAGTTTTATTCTTTTTTATCTATCCAAACTATTATGACCTAAAAACGTTAATTTATTTAACCCATATTTTCCATAAAATTGTAACATTCACTTTTCAATCATTTCAATTGCAATGAAGCTTTGCAATTTTCTGGAAAAAATGGGTAAAATTAATAGAAAAATGGGTTTTTAAAAGGTGGAAATCAAATATTTTTAATATAAGTTCCAATTTAGCAGAAAACTTAAAAACTGCGTGCAAAAAAAAGTGTAGGTGAATTTAGTTTCTATTTAAGATCGATGATGAATATCTTGAGAACTAATCTTGTCCAACTAAAAATCTTTCAGATTCGTAATCAGCACCCCAAAAACCCCCGTATATCAAATGACATTAAAATGCATCCAGTTTGTAAATAATTACCAATTGGGTTATATACCCTTAATTTTTCTCGACGCAAATTATATCGTAGACAAGGGCAATTGTGATTTTTTTGTAAAATAAAAGAAGTAATAATAATCAAGTGCAGTAAGTAGGGCATATTCTACAGGTAAATTTAAATTAACTGACAGTCAAAGGCAGACTAACCAGTTTCTATTCTACAGAAGAATTTTTTTTTTTATCTTTGGACAAACCACGAAGGCTAAAAGCCTAAATACTAACGTACCGTGGGTGTCTTAAGCGAGGTAAGAGGGAGTTTGTTGACACGGGACTTAAATACTTGAAGATTTGGGGGAAGGAAAGACCTCCGCGGGCAGCAGGTTCCACAATCTAGAAACTCTAGGGATAAAAGAACGAACAAAGTGAGAAGTTCGGGGCCTGTCCAGTTGGACCGTATAGGGATGCATATGCGCGGAACCACGAGTTTCTCTGTTGGGAACCGTGAGTGGAGGAACTATACTGGTCAATTCTTCAGAGCAGAAGCCATGGAAGTACCCATAAAAAAGCGATAAATCGCCCACAGCCCGACGATGGGCAAGAGAGGGAAGCCTTTCTGTAAGTGAAGGATCATTAATGAGACGAACAGCTCTTCTTTGAATAGAATCAAGAATGCTCAGGGTTGTTGGGGACGCCATGCCCCAGATATGAGAACAATATTCCAAGGGAGGTCGGATTTGGGAAACATATAAAGTGTATAAATTAGAAGCGGAAAAATACTTTTTAGCTCGAAAGAGAATACAAAATTGGGTCGCAGAAACCATAGTGCATTAGGACAAAATGATTTTGTAATCTAAAAAAACGGTAAAAGTTTGCAATATCGATGGCTGGCTCTTAACGATTTTATCAAATTTAAAAGGTAATGGAGCAAAGCTGACGACAGCTTCGTGTCCAATATCTTTGTCTTTGTAAAGTACTGGTATGGTTTGATAACATTTTGTTTCCTGTTTTTCCCTTTTGGTATTCCTAACTTTAAGTTTTTAGTTAAAATTGTATATTGGGTTTGTTTTGATATTATTTTATTAGCAGCTCCGGATATTCATTTTTTATTACCCGGGGCAAAAAGTGCCCCCTGCTGCCCCCTTGGGATTTTTTGTTAAAAAAATGAAGAAACTTTCCATTACTGGACGTCCTAGGTATAATAAATCCAGGTCGCTAACGCAAGTGGTTGGTCCTCTGCACACACCCCTTTGCCCCCTCACGCCTAGATTCGGGGCTGTTTAATAGACAGGAGTATGGGTTTCATTTCTATTTCTTCTTCCTTTGTTTTTTACTCCCATGAACTTGAATACAACTACTACTAGTAGAATTTATTATTATGCAAGTATTTAAAAACTACAATAAAAATTGTTTTTAAACTAAATATTTTAGGGGTAGCGCTGCTCATATTTACTAGTTTTAATGATTTGACTTTGACATTGACGTGTAATTATACTTACATTTTAAAAGACTTGCTCAAACTTAAATATCTTACTCCAAAATAATGTCCTAATATAATAATAGCGACAAATTTACTCCCTATTTCAGTTAATTTTTCACACGAGTTAGCTTCTAGCAAGGCGTGAAACCTAATTGGTATCTCTCTCAATCCAATTGTGGATTTTTATTGAGTTATATCTTATTTTTCGTCGTCTCCTTCGTTGATGAAATCATAAACTTTGTCAGACTTTTATAGAGGTGATACGAAACGAATTAAGGATTAAGTCAGTGTACATTTTTGGTTTATTCTCTCTCTCTCTCTCTCTCTTACTAAAAAGTATATTTAAAATGCTACCCCTTGGGCCAAAATACAATGATCTAACGAAATTTACCTTAGTCAAATAGTTAATCGTTTGCGAGATACAGGGTGTCAAAGTTTTTACGTAGGGTGTTCAGTAAGTTTTGAGATACTTTGTAAGTAAACGGTGCAGGAAAGTAACATTGATGTTTTTTGTTTGTACATGTCATGACATGTCGTAGTCCTACATAGTTATTAGTAAACTATCAGTTTTGCGCCAGTTAGTGTCCAGCGATTTTAGCGCAATGGCGTCGTGGACGACTATCGAGTGCCGTGCAATTTTAAAATACAACTTTTCACGTGGGTTATCTCAAGAACAGTGTTTAGAAGAAATGAAGCCTATAGTTGGTGATGACTGTCCATCTCGTGCGAACATATACAGATGGTACAAAAAAATTTAGCGGGGCTCGTTTTTGTTTAAAGACGCTTCACGCTCAGGTCGACCGTGTGAAGTAGTTACCCCAGAAAACATATCTGCCGTCCAAAAGGGTATAGAAACAAACACACGAATTATCTATCGACAGTTAGAAGAGACATTAAACATTAGTTTAGCAACATTACACACGATCATACATGAGCACTTGGGTTTTAGAAAAATTTGTACTCTTTGGGTTCCACACAAGTTAACTCCCGCGCAGCAGACACAAAGAGTGAATTGGTGTAAAAAAATGATGTCCAAATTCCAGTAGGATAAATCTAAAGACAGAATGTCGATCGTCACGGGAGATAAAACTTATCTTTATTATTACGACGTTCCAACTAAACAACAGAATAAGATATGGGTTCTCGAAGGTGAAGAAACTCCGACCGAAGTTTGCAAATCAAGATCTGTAAAAAAATAATGATAGTTGTTTTCTTTGGTTCAAGAGGAATAATTGAAAGTGTTGTGCTCCGAGAACAGAAGACCGTAAATGCTCTCTGGTACACTACAGTATGCCTTTCAAAACTTATAGAAAAGCTAGGAGTGATTCGTCCAAACTCGCAACTCGCTAGCTGGTACCTTCATCATGACAATGCCCCACCTCATCGAGCTGAACTTACCAGTCAATTTTTGATAGATGCACGCTTGAGACTTTTGGAACATCCGCTTTATAGCCCCGACTTGGTGCCGTGTGACTTTGGCTTGTTTTCTTTTGTCAACAGCCAACTGAAAGGACAAAAGTTTAAAACTGAAGACACGCTACTGGAGGCCTGGGATAAAATAGGCGCTGAAATTTTAAATGAAAAGTGGAAAGCTATTTTCAGTGACTGGTTTGTTAAAATGGAAAAGTATATTCAATGTGGTGGAAATTATTTTAAAAAATCAAATAAATGTACGTATATCTCAAAACTTTTCGAACACCCTACGTATTTTAAAATATTTTATTTAATGAGTAGTTTCACGAATTTGCAAAAAATGACTCCGCATTATAATAAAAAATATAATTTGCAATATATGGCAATATTATGTGTACTAGTACACTAGAACACAACTTACTTACGGCAGCTTACTACGTGATCCCCAGCTTTTCTTAATTTAAATGAAAATAAAGTGGCGATAAAAAAAATCAATTGTGAAAATCTAGAAATTCGTTTGGAAAATATTAAAACTGGAGTTATCATTATAAATAAGATTTACTAATATAAATTTATCATCAATTAGAATATAATTTGGGACTAGGTATAAGTAGTTTTTGTAGGGTCATGTTTGATTTTATCATTCCGTCATAAATTCTCATTCCCTTAATAATAGATTAGTAAGAGAAAGATAGTGAGGGAATGATAAAATCAAACATAACCTACAAAAACTCACCGAGCATAACCTCAAATCAATTTCGAATTGAAGGCAAGATTTTTACTCTTCAAAACATGTAAAAAATCACAGTATTTATTATAAATAAAATAAATACCTTTTATTTAAATTCAGTAAGGGAATGAGACATAAAAATATAACATTTAAATATTTAATCAGAAACCTCTTGACAACGACACATCTCTTCGCGCCTTGCAATAATTGGTGTATTCCTTTTAGCTTTTAGAACCGTTCTTCAGAACCGATCAAAACAGTTTTAAAAGGAACACCAAAAACAGTGGGATTTGCCCGTTGACATGACATTTATAAGATTTGACAGATTTGTTCTTCTTTGTTTGGTTTATGTTTTAGTCATCCGTGGTTTATATAATGTTTTTTCGGGTTAATTATTTAACCACAGTAAATTATTATAGATATTTATTAAATATAACCAAGTATTTTTACTATTTGCCTTTTGGCATATGTCATTAGTGTCAGAACACTTCATGCACCTCCTTCAATGATGGTGCATGAGAGGCAAAGGGAGAGGTAATAGAACGGTTCTGCAGAACAACTCCACTATAAAAGGAATACTTACGGTGTCGTTCTGGGCGGTTCCAAAGCATAAAAGGAATACACCAAATGATAGTATGGCTTTATTAACAATGCTACCAACTGCAAAAAAAAAATATAGGCGGGGCAATTAACGATCCGATTCAAAAGTATAATACAGATTTTAGTAAAAAATTAGGAATTTCTTTTTGACACGAATAAAAATTTAATTTTCCAATAATTTCTTACTTGGTATCAGAGTTGGGCAGAATACTAAAAATCGGTGTTCAAATACGAATACGAATACCGGTAAAAGAAAGTATTCGAATACCGAATATTTGAATACTTGAAGGAAAAAAGTATTTGAATACATAAATATACGGAATACTAAATCGGTATTTGAATACTGAAGCCGAAAGATTCGAATACTAATAAACAAAACCTATGATAAAATTGAGGAGCAAAAAAAAAAGGTCCTTCCCTTTTTTCCTTCCCTTTTCTTATTCAAATCATAACAATTTTAGTATTCAGATACTACTTACATTTTTCGGTATTTGAATACTCAGAACGCCTGTATTCGAATACTCAAAAAGATATTCGTCGAATACTTCTAAAGTATTCGAATACAGAATACCGAATAATGAGCAAAATAGTATTCTGCCGAATACCGAATACCAACCACACAAATGTATTCGAATACTATTCGAATACCGGCAAAATATATTCTGACTACTATTCAGAAAACTGAGTATTCGAATACGACCCAACTCTGCTTGGTACCTAATGAAAAGGGTATGAAATGTTAAATGCACTATTTTTAATATAAGTACTGATCAAAACTAGTCAATTTCGTAGAACACAATAGCTCAATAGTATATTATTATTAAAATATTAAGTTTTGAACAATGAGGAAATGATATTTAGAATATTCGGTTACCTCTCATTTATTATTGTGAAAATAAAAAGCTTAAATGATGTATGACTCAAGCAGCTTTCGTAGTATGGTTTTCATGAAAAAATACTAAGTCTACGATACACCATTATTGGTATATAAAACTAAGCATAGACACGATATTCGCAAATTACTGAGAACTACTCATATACTAATATTTTTACAAATTTTGGTATACAAGATTTTTTAAAGTAAGGAATGAAAAGCTACTCATATTTTTGCTGGTAAATATAGAGGGAGTCACCTGCAGTACTTTGCTCTCGCTCAAAGTGCCATTACTATTTTTTGGTTTTGTATAATATGATTTCAGTAGATAATTGTTAATCTCCCATTTTTTTACACAAAATAGTTATGCCGAATAAATATCGCTACGAGCAACTGTTCCTGAGATATTTTAGTTTAAACGTTTTATTTTACATAAAAAAATGTCCTTTTCATTCCTTTACGCTTTATTTAGAACACCCGAGTTTCTATAAAAGGTCTCTACAAATTGGTACTACAACTTCCTTACGCCAAAATAACAAAGATTTGCCTTAAGGTACGTTTACATCTGACATTTATTGCATGATATTTACATATGTCAAATAGAAATTTACATATGTCAAATAGAAATTCTGGCTAATGTAAACGGTCAAAAATTTATGTCGGATATAAATATTTTATTGTTTTCACTATCCAGAATTTCTATCTGACATAAATATTATGTAATAAATGTCAGATGTAACGTACCTTTAGAAAAACTTGATGCCTTTAATTAGGTCAGCAAAAATATGCTTTGGTTTTTGTTCGTAGGTGTACTTATATGATATTGCCTAATTTTGTCGCGAATATACCGGGTGATTCAAAAATCGATCATGATACTTAAGGGGGTGATTCTACTTGACAAAATAAGGGTAGAGCTTCATATAATTTTTTTTTCAAAATGTCATTTGTTTTCGAGTTACAAGCCGTCAAAGTTAAATTTTTATTTTGGTTCTTTCGCCGTATTGCATTTATTTTTTAATCTATTTGATATTTGGCACACAAATCGAGCCTTGCGGATTCTAAAATTTTAAGACAAAAGTACTTTTTTAAAATACCGCCAGAGGGCACTTTACCTAAAACTTAAAATTTATTTACATCATAACTTTTTATTTTGACAGATATCGCAAAAAATAAGTTACTCTTTATTAAAGTCGATAAACCTCACCGTTTAGGCACCAATAGATATCAAAGTTTTCATCAATTTCAATCAAATTACCTACATACATACAGGGTGTCCAGTAACTCATCCGACAAAGATTACGGGGCGATTCTACAACAGAAAATAAGAAAAAATCTTCATATAGACAGATGTCCTAAACGTCTTGGTTTTTGAACTACGGTGTGTTAGATATTTAAAAAAAAAACTTTTTTTTAAATGTCTAAACGGTGAGGTTTATTGACTTTAATAAAGAGTACCTTATTTTTTAAGTTTTTGATTGTCTATAAAATGGCGCCCCCAGCTTTGCGATATCTGTCAAAATAAAAAGTTATGATGTAAATAAATTTTAGGTTTTAGGTAAAGTGCCCTCTGGCGGTATTTAAAAAAAGTACTTTTATCTTAAAATTTTAGAATCTGCAAAGCTCAATTTGTGTGCCAAATATCAATTGGATTGGTTAAAAAATAAATGCAATATGGCGAAAAAACCAAAATAAAAATTGAACTTTGACAGCTTGTAACTCAAAAACGAATGACATTTAAAAAATATATATGAAGCTCTACCCTTATTTTGTCAAGTAGAATCATTCCTTTTAGTTTCGTGATCGATTTTTGAATCACCCTGTATACATGCTTATACATTTTTTATATGCCCTTTAAGGCGATGATTATGGATTGAGTAATTTATGATTAGTAGTACTAATAAATTATGAATAGCTTATTTATGTTTTCTTTTATGTGTTTTATATAAAATACAGATGTCGAGGTTCTTTTGAAGTTTATAACTCGCAAACCATTCTCAAAAAGGGGTACCTACTGCCATTTTTAGTATAGCTTTTAAATTCAAAAAAAAGGAAAAACCGTCTCTGTTTTGACTCTTTAATTTGTCTAATCTGTAATGCCGTTAATATAACCATCCAAGACATATGTTTTGACGACTATATTTGCCACTATCTGTGCATAAACCCATAACCTTAAAACTTGTGCTATTTCGCTGACTTGGTCTCCAAACACTCATAAAACTTTGCCCTAAACAGCGCAAACTGTCATCGAGAACTCGAGAACGCGGCCATTTGTATTCTAATATTTTGTTATTTGTGTACTTCTGGGTATATCTTAAGGGACAACATTTTAAAGCTAAAAATGTGTACAAAATGCTTTTTTAGGTATACCTTTTTCAAAAACTATGAAATATAACATATATATTTGCACAATTTGGGCAAATACTTAAAGTATTTATATACCTACCTGACACATGTCAAAATGTTACGAGAATTTAAATAAAATAAATATTACCAATATTTCCAAAATAAAAATTTTACGCGACCTGGATGCTAAACCAACATATTTTAAATACTATAACCAATAGTCTCTGGGACAGTAATAAAATTGACTTCATGGAAAGAACACTTTTAAAACCTTTTTGGGGGATTTTTTTGAGTCTACCACGAACCCAGCCTGTCAATGTCAAATGTTTCGGTTGTTAAATTGGGCGAACGCGTCACTTTTTTGTTAAACAAGTAGTTTATGTGTCACTAGTTTTGAAATTTGACAGTTTGCAAATAAATTTAATGAAAATTATTAATATTCATAATGAATTTGGATGAGTAAGAAATTGAATTTATACTGTTTTAGTATTATTTCTCCAAAAAGCAAGTACATACAATTTTTTTAAATTAAATAATAAATGCATAGTTATAAAGAGGATAATTAATAATCTTAAAAATATGAAGGCTATGCTTTTTCGTTGCAATGTAATGGCTGTGCTGCAAAAATTAAAATATTAAGTTTAGATAAACAAAACATGTTTAAAATAGTATTTTGGGAAATTTATATACGGTCGTAGCAAAAATACCTAGCAAACACTATTTGCCGGCAATGTACATCTTTCATATTGGCATTGATGGTAAAGCATTGGCAATTGGTGGCAATGTTATGCCAACATCTTATACGCATTAAAAAGTCAACCCTAAATAAACACTTAATTGCCAATAAATTTTACATGCAGGCGAATTGCCGGCAAGCATACAAAAATGGCGGCATACCAATCCTGATTAAATAAAGCATGCGTTTTTGTTGCAGGCAAATAAATATTGGATTTTTGAAGGCAAACCTTCAACGCATATTCATACTTTTTAAACCATATTATTACCATTGGTATTTAACTAACATTAAAGCAATTTTTTTGATCTGTTTTATTTATAATGGCAGCTAAACAACATTATTTTATGTTTTTTTACATAATTTAAAGGAATTGGCCTTTTCATAACATTTTATTGTTAAAAATCATGCAAATAAAAATTAGGTCAAACAAAATGTTTATTATGTATTTTGGAGCGAATAAAAATAAAATGATGATAAAATTAGCTATGTTAATTTTGACCGAAGGTGACCCCTTTGTGCATTTGTTTTCTACGTGGTTTTCTAGCTTTTTAGTTTCTTTTTAAAGAAACGAGTTTTTTAATAGACATAATTAAATGTATTCATTACCTAATAAGTGTGTGTTGTGTGATTAATTGGTGATGTCTAGTCGAGAAGGCAAGATATTCAAGTAGACTGTTAGGAGCTGTAAACATTTTGTTTAAAACTTTATTAAAAGTTTTAAAGACGTGTTAATAAAAAAATATTATATATATTTAATAGTTTTTTGACATACCGATAGATGGCGTAATGGACAATAAACTACTACGTTTCTGCAATATCTTCGCTACCATTAGACAAAAATAATTCGAGAGCGGTCTGCGGTAGGTGATCTCACTTAGCTTTAAATGAAATATCTTCGGCTAGTGTAAAAATCTGCATCTCCAAGTTGGACAGTGTTCCGAGAGATGGTACTTTGCATTGCAAGGAAATTGCATGCAGTAAGGAGTTTTTTCCTATTTTAATTTTCAAATAAAATATCGCATCATTTTAGCTTTTAAAAAATATATGCGACAATTTTTGTCAATAAGACGTCAGCTTGCTGCTTGGGAGTATCTGCATTTGCCCACTTTCGTGTCTTTTCGTTATTTTTTTGCCAATAACTTATTAATAATGGATACCATCATCTTAAACGCATTTTTTGCCAATAACTTATTAATGACGGATGCCATCACATTATCTGCAACACGTGGCCTAATAGCGGCCAATTGCCCACTTTCGCGTCTTTTTGATACCTTTTTGCCAATGCCTTGCCATTAAAGAGTGTTGGCAATGCCAGTAAATTAAATGTACAACGCCGGCAAAAAATGTTATATGGGTATAGTATGTAACATATGCATAAAGTGTATTTTTATACTCATGGGATTGCATTTCCATTCTTAAAAAAAGTATCACTTTATGCACTTGTTACATAAATTACTATTATTTAACGCAAAAAGATAATCTTAACAAAAAGTCCAAATCATCCTAGGTTTTCTTGGTTTTTCACACTGTTGACAGAAATCGTGATGGACAACAAGCTACTACGTTTAATCGACATTGCAACTTCTCAGGGGATTTTTTATCGCCTACACCATCCTCTAGGCGGATTCTTAACCGCTGCCAAATAGTGATTCTTAACTTATTTGAAACTCGATTCTGAGTCGATATCTCCCAAGTTCCATAACTAGGTACTATCCTCATTAAATAAGTCTTTATCCTATTAATTATTTTTGTAAAAACAGATGAGATAATAAGGCTGATAGGTTTCGAAATGGATATCGAGAACTCTATACCGACCGTGTCGTCACCTATCGATAAGTTAAGAATCCGGGCCCTGATATAAACCAAATAGTTTGAAACCGGTCTGCGGTTGGTGAACTTAATTAGACATCGACAGATGCAATCTTGCAGTGCAAGGAAATTACAAGCAAAAAGGATTTTTTCCTTATTCATTTTTATAGAATATTTTTTATTTTTATTTGATGCAATTAAACATAAAAAATTGTTAGTCTTCACGGAAAAAAACTCTTCTAAATTTAAGCTTAGATATATACTTAAAAAAGTCTCTTTAAACAAGAGGTATATATTTGCATTAATAATAAGCAATACATATATCAAATATTAACCTAGTCTTAAATTGAAAGACATACACTTCTTGCAGTAAGAAATAAACACTTCTAAACAATAATATAGGAATACCTTACTTAAGAATAACCTTATTCTTATGTTAATAATAAAAAGTTTTTTAGCAAGAAATTACGTGTACTTGATTAAAAGTTATATTTTATTTTATTAGATCAAATCTTACCTATCTTTAAAATAAACTGATTTGGATTTTTTTCAAGTTTTAACTTAAACTTAGTCCAAGTAAAATCTTTTTAAAATAAGTAGGATTCTTCTTGCTTTAATAATTACTTATACTTATTTGAAGAATACTATCCTCAACTCAACACTATTGGTGTCATATACCCAATCTTGCAAGTAGCAACGAGTCAGGTCCATTTCACTACATTCAGGACGGTATGTAAAGCTCGGGAGTGAAGTGTGTGGGTTTTTAGTGGTTTTAGCGAGTTAAAATCGGTAAGTACATTTTAAAATAGTTTAAAATAATAATAAATCTTCTCTTTTTGTGAATACTTTATTATGGAAATGTTAGAGTTGTTTCTTTTGTTGAAAATCGCTGTTGTTTTGATAAATATAAGCAGGCTTGCGTTTGTAATGGCGGCGGCCCATTTACTCCCTGCATTTTTTATATTAAACGGGGCTCCCGGTTGGGTTTTGTCATTGAAAAAAGTCCTATAATTTAGGTGGCAAATTATTTTTCTTAAAAAATATTAATCTTTGAGAAAATAGTTTAAATATTATGCGTTTTCTAGGTAAATAAAAATGGATTAAATCCACCAAGATGACATACACACTGTAAATAACGATGAGGAAAATATTAAGCCTGTATCAAAAAATATTACCACCCCAATTTCGACGACAGCTACGGTAATAATTATTCATTTATCAATTTTTTTATAAAAAACTATATTTTTTTATCTTTTTACTAATACCTATAGTTACCAAGCTATGTAAAAAAAAATGTTTTTAAAAATGCAAAATCTTTGAGGTTCCGTTGCGAAAATGTGATAAAATTTTTTGTTTGAATACGTTGTGTATGATGTGCTTTTAATTATGATTTTTGCGAGCTATTTTCTTTAATTTTAATTTTTTTTTAAATTTGATAAAATAGAACTTGTTTTAATTAAATATAGGTTATAGCAGCAGAACAACCCGAGGCAAATATTGACAATGAATATATTGTAATACCGCAAACGAATAGAAATATTGCTTTTTGTGGGATCGAAGATCTGATTTTAGAAAGCGATGATCCCTTGAACTTTGACTTAAGAACCCTATTAAAGATGTCACCCTTTGGCCAAAACGTAATAACGTACTATGGAATAAATAATATTTTAAACGAGTACCATAGGAACAAGCTAGTGGATATAATTGTTCGTCATTTATATACTTACATAATTAAATAGTAAGTTTTACTTTTAAATATTACATTTTTTAGCTTTAACTTTGAAATCAGATTGTTTATTTTATAACCAACGTTTTTGATACAGGAAAATTAAAATTATTTGTAATAACTTAAAAACACTAATAGGGAAATTACAATTAAAAATATATACAGGGTGATGTGTGTATTAAACATAATGTCCGGTTCCTCACCGTTTTCGAGTTATTTTTGTTTTTGTGATTTTTACAAAAATCTTTTGTTTGTCCAAAAAATATTTAAAAATACTAAAAGAACAAAAATGTTAATACGCACTTCTAAAAATAAATTATCAAAAATATCCTTCAGTTCTACAATAATTTTTTTTCGTAAAAAAATGTTTTTTGTATTAATCGCAAAAACCAAAAATAACTTGAAAACGGTCAGGACACCATGTTACTAGATTGATCAGAAATGACTTACTTTATCAATTTGTTCACTTTGTATCATAACTTATGAGACACCCTGTATAATCTTCACATTTTGACATCCTCAGTCAGCCCTATGAGTTTTGATCCATGTCTTTTGAGACAACCTGTATATGTATAGAGAAAAATATCCACTAAACAGTCAAAAAATCAACTTCTCAATACGATGCAATTTTGAAGAAATTAGTTAATATAATTTTCATTAATTAATTTTGCTTGTAAGTTCTTATAATTTTGTATTTCTTTACAAATAATTAAGTAAATTAAATTCTAGGTATTGTTTAATAATTGTTTTTTTGGCTTTGTCGTGTTTGTGTATTAAATTAATTTTGTGAATACTGTGTGTCACCAAAAATTATAAATTACTTTTTCTATTTAAAGCAAAATTATACTAAAGTACACAATATTTTTTAGCTGTTTCACACATATGCAATATAATATTGTTGCTACCAAAATTATTTCCCTGTTTCCGAACGAAACAATATCGACCTATTACTTTGTTGGTCATAGAAAAGGAGTCAAAGGGGCTGTTCAAGCGAAAGGAAAACTTGTGGATAAGATAAAGAATTTAAGATACAAAAGTCCGGACAAAACCGTTTTTAGAAAAAGAAAACATGAAGATATTTCAGGAGAATCTTCAGCGTCGAAGAAAATTGCAACAGAAGGTAGATAAAGGGATTAAAGTGGCTTAATTTTTTTTCCAAATTTCCATAATTTAAAAAAAATATTAAATATATTTTTTGTTTAAAGGTGTGTTCTTTTTTTCTTGAATACTTTCTATGAATGTTGCTTAATAACAAGCTTTTATTTTAGAAGAAACACAAGCAAAATTTTAAAATATAACATACAAATATGGCTATATATTCCAGAGTTCATTTGGAATCACAAATGGAACAATATAAAACGTCAATTTTATTTACATTTTTTAGTGTAAGAAAACCTTTAATTATTTAGTTTTTTAATCTAATGGAAAGCATTTTCGAACCTTTATGTTTAAATGAGTATAGACAGAAATATAAAGATTATCTCTGCTTATACCCATTTAAACAAAGAAGCTGTCCGCTAAGTGTAAGGTATCCTTAAGGTAGTATCATGGCTCTGAGATATATCTGTCCTGTATTATATAAAAAAGAAATAATTTGATTTATCCATAATTAGGGAGAATTTAACTAAGTGACCCCTTGAGAATATTTTGGTGTTAGTGGCTGTAATTAAATGAGTTGATCTCACAAAGTATATTATAGGCTAAAATTAGGCTTTTATTTTAAATGTAGTTAGGTTCTGAAATCAGGCTAATAAATGTCCTCATTTAGTAGTAGTTCGGTACCTACTATACTGTAAAGTAGGTACATAGTTTTAATATTATTCCTGAGACTTAATACCAAAACCAGACCATACAAATAAAAAGTTCAATTAAAGTTGGTTACTTAATTTTGTGATGTTTGAATCTCTTATTCTAGGTTAAGTTATAAGCTAATATTATCTGCTATTAAATATAGGGTAAGAAATCTGTGCTTAATTAAAATATTCGCTAAATATTTCCTCATTGCCAAGACTGAAACCAGGCTGTTAATGTCTAATTAGGAATTAGGAAATAACTGTAGCAGTTTTGTTATATATTTTAATGTTGTTTGTATGTGTTTTGAGTTTATTGTTTTGGTTTTCGTTATAAAAATATGATATTTGTAATATCTCTTTTTAGAATTAAGTTAAGTCGTTTATAGCAAACATCTTTGAACAAAGTTTAAACCTTAAAGTTACTCTTTAGTTTTAGAGTTTTAGAATGTTAGTATCAACAATTTGTTTAAATGTCTAAAGAATACAGAAAATATATTTTGTGGTTAAAAAGGACAGTCGTTTATATTCTAAAACCAAACCAACATTTCATTGCCTTGAACTATGAGATTTTTTTTAATATCCGATAATGAATTCACTACTTTACTCTGAAAATGTAAAGTGTTTTTGGGATGTATATATATACCGTGTGTCTTAAAAGTAACGATACCCTTAAATATCTTAAAAACTATTCTTTTTGGAAAAAAATAATATGGTGCTTATTAAGCTATATCTTTTTGCTGTTTTAATTTATGAGCAACATTTTTAATGTTTTTTTCTCAAAAAAGGTTTATTGTTAGATATATTGGGTTATCGTTACTTTTGGGATGCACTATATATATATACAGTGTGTCCACGGATGGACTTAACTATACCTGTAAAAAAATTATTTTTAATATTTCGAAAAAATGTTATTCTTCATAAAAACTTTTGCTTTGTCTAAAATGCCAAAACCTTTAATAAAAATCGCCGTAGGATATACAGGGCAGTTCAAAATCGCAAAAGTATTACCTTGAAAAATGAAAAAAATCGAAAAATTATATTTTTGAAACTACTTAATTAAATAGTATAAAAAGGAATTAAAAGTGCCCTATAATATATTTTCCTATTGGTTATGGATACTAGGGAAAATTGAAGTTACCGTTTAAAAAAATTATCAAAATAAAAAATATTTTTACAATTTAGTGAAAAAAACAAGCTTTTTATATTAAAACAGTTAAAAATATTTGCCCTATGATATACAGGGACTTTTAAAATTACGAAAATGTTATTTTGGAAAATTAAAAAAATTGATATAAATACTTTTTTTACTATTTATTTAAATTTTAATATAAACTTTAACTGATTGTTAAATAAATCATTACCTTTTGGCTTACTACTTACATAAATTTGAATTTAACTTAATAATGTTTGCATATAAAAAGTAAAATGAATTATTTATGAAGAAAAAGCCATTCATTTTAGTTTACACTTAATTTTCCCAAGTAAGCATAATCGATAAGAAAAAAATGTATAAGACTTTTTTTAATATTTTTTAATGCGTTTTAATTAAATAGTTTAAAAATATATTTTTCAAATTTTTTCATTTTTCAAAATTATATTTTTGCAATTTTGAAGCACCCTGTATATCATAGGGCAATTTTTATTATAGCTTTTAGCATTTTAGACGAAGCAATGAAGAATAACTTTTTTCGAAATATCAAAAATAAAAAAATTTACAGCTATAGTTAAGTCCATCCGTGGACACACTGTATATAAAATTTTGCTTCTCTCTCTGATAACAGAAACAACTTTAAAAGAAGAATAAAATCAGTGTTTATATAAATTAAACTAATTATTGAACCAACTTATTCTTTTTGTTAAATAAAGAATTAGACATTCTAGAATTAAGTATAAGGTCGGCGTTAAAATCACTAATTCTTATTATTAAAGAAATAACGCAAAAACCTATTAAAATAAGAATAATATCATCTAGAATTAAGTAAACAGTAATCTTAAGCTAAAACTTGCTTATTCTCAAATAAAGCTTAAATTATTCTTACTTTAAAGCTTTACTACACTTTGAACAAGCTGCTTTAAGGTTTTTAGTAAAGTATTTCATATATTTAAATCAAATAACTTATTCTTCTTCTGAGAACTGTTTAAATGGATAGTTAAGATGAAGAATAGACTTATTTTAAGTATACCTTCGCATTGATTATTATTAAAACGAAGGTAGTGTTGACAGAAGTGGTATCATCTTAAAATTAGTGGAGATTTTTTTCCGTGTTCAACTTGTGTTAATGTTTTAGTGGTGGTCATCGTGGATTTCATTAAGATTTCTACAATAAAGAAAAATAACCAAGTCTGTACTGTTGTGTCTGCAGTTTAAGTTTGAATACCAAAGTCAACTTAACAACACTAACAGAAACAACAATATTAAAAAGAAACTCTATACCGACCGTGTCGTCACCTATCGATAAGTTAAGAATCCGGGCCCTGATATAAACCAAATAGTTTGAAACCGGTCTGCGGTTGGTGAACTTAATTAGACATCGACAGATGCAATCTTGCAGTGCAAGGAAATTACAAGCAAAAGGATTTTTTTCCTTATTCATTTTTATAGAATATTTTTTATTTTTTATTTGATGCAATTAAACATAAAAATTGTTAGTCTTCAACTTGTGTTAATGTTTTAGTGGTGGTCATCGTGGATTTCATTAAGATTTCTACAATAAAGAAAAATAACCAAGTCTGTACTGTTGTGTCTGCAGTTTAAGTTTGAATACCAAAGTCAACTTAACAACACTAACAGAAACAACAATATTAAAAAGAAACAAAATCGGGGATCTAAAAAACTAACCAGAATAGAACCATTAGACAGGAAAACCTACAGAATACCGCCTTTTTGGTGTCATTTTTTTTTTATAAAATACCATGAACATCAACTGTAAGCCTTTCTTTGTCTTATTTATTTTTATCTATGCCACTGGCTACTTTAACTTATTTGTAAAGACATTAATTTATTTCCTAAAAAAATGTATGTCTGTCGATCCTACATGATAACATTAATTAAAATTTGTATTAAAAAATTAATAAATTCAAAATTATTAAGCCTGAACCAAAATTAAATCCTCTTAATAAAAGCGTGAAATCAGGAGGAAAAAAATTGCAACGACGCGGGAAAATGAAAATATGAATAATGAATACATTTTTCCGTTATGTTCTAGAAAAGCGGACATTGTGTTCTGGAGAAACGCCTTATTGTCCAAAAGTTTTTCTTTTTGCATGGCAAACAGCGTCACAATGAAGTAATGTATAGTTGACAGGAAGGTATTTAAAATATTGTTTTAGGGTCAATAAACTTTTTTGCGAAATCACTCTGTCCCTGGTAAAAAACAGAAAATTTGAATGAATTTAAGTGTTTTTTTAATTACTATTTTATTAATTTTAATTAAAACAAACCCTTAACTTCTAACAATTGTTATTCTTTCTGCTGCTTCTGTTAATTAATGTTTTAATAGTTCTTTAAGTGATTCAAAGTGGCCTGTTTTATAAAGTTTTTCTTTGTCCTTATGCAATAATAGTATTAAGAACTTCATATAACAAAAAACGCTTTTATTTAAATAACTGCAATTTTAAACAATAATTTATAAATAAACCATTAATAAAAAATATATGCTCTGCTTTTTAAATTATCCAGTTTGGCATTGGCATGATTACTTTTACACTCCTGGACGAAAAAAAAAACGGACAAACAAAATGTTGATCAAATTCAATCTTAAATAACTTTTTGGTTTTTTGACCGATTTTAATTATTTTTTGGCCTAGTTGTACCTCCTTTCATCAAGATTATTATTTAGTACGGGGATTGTAAAAAGTTTTATAGAATTAGATGTTATACAGGAAAAAGTCAAATGCTCGGACGAATGTCGCATTTTGTCAAAATTTTGAACACCCTATGGAATAATTTAACATTACAATTTTTTTTTACCAGTATATTGGTTACAAGAGCCCTTATATTTTTCAAACATTATTTTTTAGTTATAATTTTATATCCTTCCCAAATTTATTATTTTTGATAGTAAATAAATAATAGTTTAAAAAAACTAAAAAAACACGCTTTTATATGCAACCGAACTAAAAATTAGAGAATAATTTTTCATTACAAAGAGTTTGTCACTTCAGAATAAAAGCGTATGGTGCATTTTACTATTTTTCATAACTTTTCCCTCATAGATATTTGCAAATAGAATAATTATAACATTTAATATATTAAGCACCCCACGCTTTTATTCTGAAGTGACAAACTCTTTGTAATAAAAAATTATTTTCAAATTTTTAGTTCGGTTGCATATAAAAGCGTGTTTTTAGTTTTTAAGCTATTATTTATTTTTCATTTTTTAGTTCGATATATCAATTAGTTTTTTAAAATAAATGCTTCAGTTTATTCACTAAAAATTCCTTCGCCATTTTGTCAAGAGTAGTATTAGGACACAGAGGATCTGTAAAGGAATTTATTTATCCTGGCGGTCCTAATCAGGATAACGGGATACTGTTTTTAAATTATTGCATTTTCATCGGTCCTTGATACGTGTGCAAAGTTTCAAAGAAATTGAATCGCTGGGAGTTGATAAAAATTAGGCTCAAAGATTCCGTTACATAGATAGATAGATAGATACAACCCAAGCTAATAAAAGCGTGTTAAAAATAAGTTAAAATATTGGTTTGTTAAGTTGGTTTCCTAGTTTCTGAATCAGTTATCAGATGTTTGTTATAGATATACAGGAGTACGACAGAAAGTAAATTTAAAAAAAACGCCATGTTTAATATAAGACCAGTAAAAAGTAAAAATAAAAGTAGTTTATTAATAAATTACCCCCATAATGCCGTAAATAACATTATCAAATAAGAAAAAAATTGGGTAGGAAATATTTAAAATATTTACAAAAACATTTTTTTACAAGTTAAACTACCTGTATCTTAAAAACGAGAAATTTGCGGACCTATATTTATAAAAACTTTTTCCAATTATGATAAGAAGATTCTACCCGTGCCGTTAGGCACTCACTATTAAAAAACTCCTTATAAAATTTAAATTTAGTAAATTAAAAACAATATGATATGAAACACATGCATAAAGTGCTTTTTTCTTCATGCGAAATTTCTCACACGTAAAAACAATAATTTAAACATAATAGCAAAAACAATTATAGTTTCAATAGTATATTTCCTAACTAGTGCTAAAGTGCCACTTTACCGCACGCGACTGTAGCAGTCAAGTGCGGAAAAGGCACTTTCGGCACGTGTTAGGGACGCTACTTTTTTCTACGAGCGTAAGAAAAACAAATAATATTTCTTTTTTATTTTAACATAATGCTAACTAATACCCTTCCATACCAAAGCAAAATTTTCGTTTAAATATGAAGTACATGAAAATCCTTCATTTTGACTCACTAATATTTGGTTTAAAATTTTTGTTCTAGTTAGACATCATGTACTTTTCCGCACTGATGCGGAAAAGTGATTATTTTCGCACTAGTGCAGAAAAGTGACACTTTTAAAACTAAATTTTGTTCGAAAAAGTGCTGCTTTCTACACGCTATTAGAAAAACTAATTTTTTCTAAAAGAAAAAGCTATCCGGTCCTGTTTCTTATCGCCTAAATGTTTCATTTCTTTTGTCATTTAAACCCAAAAAATATAATTTTCTGCCGTAAGACACTTCCCTGCGAAGGAGAGAAAAAGCAAAAAGTTTTTAACAGTTTTTCCTTGGGGAAAACGCGTTAAAGAAAGACCCGTCAAAATGTAAAATTATTTGTTTTAAATTAAAAGTTACAGGGCGAAAAAATGTTTATTCAGTGGTAATAAGTCAGAACGACTAAACCAGAATAAAAACTGTGTTTAAGGGAATAATTTGAACCCGAAGTTTTCTGTATTTTTGGTGTTTCTCGGTTTTCTGGAATAATTTGGGATAGTTGTTGTTAAGTGTTGAATTCATGGGGGGAGAAAACCTTCTGGAGCAAAACAAAATCCCATGGAGAAATTTGGGACACCAAATTTATTAACTTTGCTGTTCAAATCATAAGGATAAATGTAATCTGAAAATATACAATTGTGTGTTTGGTTTTAAAACGTGAGGACTTTTTTATTGCTCTTTAACTTTTATGACGAAAATATACGGTGTTTGTCTAAAGTTAGAACCCCCGTCCACAACAGTGTTGAATTATTAAATGTTTTTCCATGGTTGGGGGAATTTAAAATTTCCAGGGAGATCCTAAAGCTCCAAAAAAAATATAATTAAATTAAATAATTGGCGTTTTTAATTTACTGGCTTAGTTCTGGTTATTTTCAGTTAGTTAGTTTGCCAGGTATATTACTTAAAAGAAAAATGGCAAAAAGAAAACTAAACAAAATTATCTTTTAAAAAAATTACAAAGCGCTTATGATTTGGTGAACACAGGTGAAAAGGGGGTGGGATACTTTATTAAAAAATTATCTGATATAAATAAATCGACCTCAAATTTAAATTTAAAAGTTGACATGAAATAAAAGTCAAAAAATGTAGAGAATAAAAAAACAAATATCTAGAAATTTGTAATTTGCTTCAAATAAAATATGTAAGTAAGTAGGTACCGAATAAAATAATAACTTTATTTATTTAAAACGTCAATATTACAGTGTCATTTTTTTACTTTTTATTATTAACGTATTCAGATGCCTATGATTCCTCTTATCTTTAGCGTTGGAGCAACACTTATTACACTTTGAAAATCAGGGACATGACAACAAAAAACGTAACCTTTGTTAACCCTTTTCCATGCTAAATTAGTGTATCCATAATCATCACAGATATCTTCGCAAAAATGTCGCTTTCTTCAACATTCCCAACAAAAGGATCATTTAAAATAACAAAGACAATCCCTTTTTGAGTTACTTGGTCATAGGCAATTTTCCAAAAATATTTAGGAACTGGCAATTTGTTCCGTAAACCTAGAAATATAGGTTGTGGATCTTCATTTTTATCTTCATAGATGAGAATGTCGTGAGTTCCAGTGTAGATATCCAGGTTTTTATATGATTCGGATAGTTTTCTAACTGTAAATTCTATACTTTTCCAATTACCTCCATTAACATCTTGCCTAAAAATGTTTATATATTTATTTTTATCATAATGGGACAAGTCAAGGACTTGGTTATGTTCAAAATACCTATATACAGGGTGATTCCTAACTACGGTACAAAACTTTAAAGAGTGGTTATCATTTTATTAAAAGCTTGTTCCTATAAACATAGTTCTGAAGTAGATTCGTTTCTGAGATACAGGGTGTGAAAGTTTAAAAAAACGGTATTTTTTAACCGATTTGCTTAAAATTAAGTGAATTTGGTTTGATTTAACATGGCGTTTGTAAAACATTAATTAAATTGAGTTTATTGGGTTCAGTGGCATCTCAGTGACAGCACAGCCAATATTAAAAAAACAATAAACTACGCCAGTATCTTTTATGTAGTTTTTATATCTTTTTTCTATTTTTTTATATAAAAATTAGGTTTTTAGTCTCCTTTTTTTTCGTATCTGGCCTGGTTTTCGAAAACCAAAACTAAGCCTCTTTAAAAAATTCTAAAAAGTATCCATAGACAACATGAAGTAAGATCCAAAAACAAAAAATAAATAATTTTGACTTCAAAAAATTAGTAAACGACCAAGCATAAGAAATCATCCTTTAAAGTTGCGTACGGTAGTTAGAAAACTCCCTGTATATTCTGTACAGCCCGTCAAAAATACTAGGAAATATTAGATTTCATTACTGTAGAAAATGTGATTTGTCACTTTTTAGAAATGTTTTAAGAGGGGGAAGGAATATGGTTAATTTTTGCTTAAAAAGTAAATTTTTATAATTTTATTTTTTTCACACAGTTACAGGTATTTATTGAACTAAAACTACTACATTGCTACATTTAAAATAGTATTAGAAAAATATTAGATACAATTTTTGTTAAAGATTTCTAAAAATACAGCAATGACAGCCATTATTTAAAAGCGGCTCGAAAAAAGGTGAATTGCGTTGATGAAAATACCTTGGTGTTGAAAAATGTAAAAACAAAAAAATTGTGATTGTTCATTAGGTAATCGTTTTCCTCGGGTAACGCTAAGATGAATTTTAAAAATTTTAATTTTTACGTTTGGGAAGCACTAAAAGTTCATAACGCATTTTGGAAAAAATCGACCTATTTGTTGTTAATTTAGGTAAATTGTTTTCCGATTTATCTTAAACTTTTGCACAATAGTCCAAAAATGTTGTTTATTTAGAAAATTTGTTAAAATAAAACCAAAAAAAAGTTATAAAATTATTTAATTATTACTTTTAAACTTTAAATTAGTAAAAGTTTTTTCTCTTAAGCAACCCAATTTTATTTAAGCATGTGAAATGTGGGAAATGTTTTTTTTTTTTTTTTTGAATTTAAATTAATGGTAATGCTGTGTAAATAAAAGCCAATGTGTGGAAGTTTTTTTTTTTTGAGACTTTTCTTGTCTCCCATTTTGACGAAAAGCACAGTGGATATTGCGAACACCCTGTATAGGGGGTATGTTAGTTTTAATAATTTTAATATTTATTTAATTATTTCGATAATGGAAAAAACACATTTTAAAGTAAAACATATAACAATTTATAATAATGCCAAAGCTTAGACCTCGAACCGGCAAGGTAAATTTCTAGGCCGAACGGGCAAGGTCGTAAACGTGCTAAGTCACTAAAAAACCGAGCTCAACTTTGTATATAAACAGAGTTACCCAAGAATGCAGGGAAGAAGTTGGGAGATAGAAATTAGAAAAATATTAGTTAAGAAGTACGTAGTAAAAGTGAAATTCAGAAAAAAGTTAAAGTTTTAGTTAAGCCCGTACGGGCTACCCCTAGTTAGGGGTATGCCCGTACTAAATTTAGTTAGTAAAATAGTTTCGGTAGTCTAATTAAATAGTGAAATAAACAAAAAGTTTTTATGGTCCACCGGTCTTATGGTCCCAGAAAAGATAGTTTCTTGTGGTATATTGTCCTAGTGACGTCAAGTGGACCTTATGTATTTGAAAGTCTTACACCACAATATTTTTTAGCCAAAAGCGCTCTAGGATCCGCCCGTTTATTAAAGAAGGCACTAACGTCATCATTATCTGCGCGAAATCCCTTGTTTTTCTCTTACATTTGCGGCTTCGTGGGCTTCGTATAGTTACCATGAAAGTAGTTAGTTTTGATTTAAAATAAAAAATACCATTTTAACTACAGGTCAAGGAAGTAACAGGAGATTTAGCACAGATAATGATGACGTCGGCGGCTTCTTTACTAAACGGGCGGACCCAACCAAATTTTGATAAATATGTGTTTTGCACGGAAGCAGGACTTTTTTTGATTCAGTTATAATGTTTTTGTCCCAAAGTTAAGTAAAATATGACTTCAAGTTTCTCCTTATACTATTTATCTTAAAATTCCATTAGATATAATTCAAGAGTTTTTCCGAAACTAATACACCTTTTTAAAAAATTACCATTGTGGGGCAGTATTTATATAGTAATATGTAGAATACTGAGACGTAGCCAATAAAAAATCAGCGTCCGGTGACAAATGCCCACGGGCTAAAAACGACTTGTCATTAATATAGATATCAGCTAGCTTAGCAGAATCCAAAATTTTATTAAAGGTTGATTTCTGGAATGTTTTTTGTAAGCTAGTGACGCAGCGACATCATTATTAAGTCCGGAGGTGCTGAAGTCTGGTCTGGATTTTGCTTTTGATGCATCTGAAATGGTAGCAAAAATTTAAATTTTATTCGGCATATAAAAAGTAGTAATAATTTTCAATATACCAAAGGCAATAAGTATGGTAATTGCAACTTAGAGCTGTAAATGTTATAAAAAAATTCTTTAAAATTTTTAAAAATAAGCATTAGGGTGTGCTAAAAAAGTATAAAATAAGTTTTTCTCTCTCACCTGACAGTTTCTCTAAGAGTGCCCAAACAAAAAGCCTGTTAGAAACGCAGCACAAAATTTTATTTTTAAGAGGTTCTTCCGTTTAAACAATATAAAAACAGGGCTATTACCACTTTTTTGCCCTGCAAGCTGTGAATAAGGTTTTTTAATAAAAAATAAATAAATTAATTTCATTAAGCAATAAATTTGGTACAAAAAGTGGCATTAAGTCAAATTTTTGTCTTCGCTATTTAGTTTTTACACAGTCTTAAATTCAAAATTTTTAGTTTTTTTGCATTTTTATGCAAAACTATTAGGTCTCGGTCACGTTACAGAGCGTGAGCGTAGAGCTAAAAGTTTCAAATATTTTATCTTAAAAACGCTCCGCGGATAGTATTTGTTCGTTTAGAGCAAGCCGGCTAATTTAAAACAAGTTTTTTCGCATAAAGATCAAAGGCAGCACTCTCCAATTTTCTGCTCTACGCTGTGGTCGCTTACGCCTATGTTTCGTGTCAGAGGCCTTAGTGTTAGGGAAAAAAGGTATATAGCAAATATGTAGTAGGGTCCGCGCGTTTAGTAAAGAGGCCACCGACGTCATCATTTCCTGCGCAAAATGTCCTTTTATTCCCTCATCCCGTATTTAAAATGTTATTTGTTTTATTAAATCAAATCTTTAAAATGCCTACTTCCTAGGTAACGATACGAAGCCCTCGAAGCCGCGATTTAAAGAGAGTTACAGAATATTTCGCGTAGATAATGATGACGTCGGTGGTCTCTTTACTAATCGCGTGGTCTTTACGTCTAAAATTCGATAAAAAGTCCTTATCAATTTTTTGTATTATCATTCACAGCAACGTTAAAGGCCCTTAAATGCTATTTTTTCTTTTTTAGTTTGTTCTCTTTTGCTTTTATTAACATTGGTAATGTTAACAATAATGTTAATAGGACAAGACACTTGAAATAATACATATTTAAGAGCCGTAACTTTGTTGCGATTAATAATAAGAAAAAGTCAATAAGGACATTTTTATAGGGTTTTGAGCGTACAAAGTGCGTACTACATACAAATCAATTATTTAATTTTTTTCTCATGCCCTAATAGCTTCACAAACAAAAATTAATTACAAAAATTTGACTCAATGAAAATTTTTGTACCAAATGTATTTTCTAATAAGACTAATTTATCTATTTATTGTTGAAATACTTTTTTCCCAGCTTGCAGGGCAAAAAAGAGGTAAAAACCCGGTTTTCCATGTTATTTAGAAGAAAAAACTTAAACCACAGTGGAGAATCTTTTAAATTAAAATTTTAAGCGGCGTTTTAAACAAAAAAAATTGTAGACTCTTTTGGCACACCACAATAAGCATATTAAATGTGTGTTATTTTTGTTTATTTAACCATCATCAAATTTCCAACGATAACCATATTTACAAAACTAGTAAAAATAGAATGTATCAAATGTATTATGTTCTAAAAAATTTTTAAATATATATTTTTTTGATTGTGATAAAATATTCAGATTGTGCCATTTATAATTTAATATTTTACTCTTTAACTGTAAAAACACGATTGTCACATTGTTTATTTGTTGGAATATTTATTTTAAAGCAGAGCTTAAAGGTAAATTTACCAAGTTACTAAGGGTGGACAATTAATTTGAACGACACGATATATTAATCAAAAATATGTTATGTTTTTAACGTTACTTACATTTCATTTCATTTCCATGGATAACATGATGGGTATACAGGGTGCTTCCGATTTCTGGTATGTAACACACATTGATAATATTTACTCTATCCCGTTTGGTTACTTGATAACCAATTTGGTATATGTACCCTTTTTTATTACCACATTTTTCTGCAGTTTTCAATACGTCGCTTTTTGGTGATTTATGACATTGAAGAAGCGTAAAATCGTACGTTGTACTAAAAATCTTTACCAAGCTATCTTGGACACATGATACTGAAGTAATATTGGAGTTTGCTAAAAATTAGTTTTTTTATTTTAAGTCAAAATAAGAAATTAGTTCTAATTTTTAAATTAAAAAGTTTAACAACTTTCATATTAATAATTTTAAAGATGAGGATATTTGCTGGTTTAACAGAAGTGACTTTGGTACTTTTGGCTTGTAAATGATTTTAAAATAAATATTTTATTAAACTTTACCAACATACCTAATTTAATATAATTTCTTGATCCTGGGCATATCAAAGTTATTTTAGCTCCACGTTTTAAATTAATGAATCCCTTATTTGGTACCACCAACTCATAATGCGAGGAGAAGTTGTATAAAGAAACTGGTACATATTTTTCTGTTGAAAAGTTGGTAACATTTAAGACACATCCTGAAATATAGAAGCATTTTAAGTAAGTTGTTCTTATTACTTTATTTTGTATTATTTACTAAATTAGAGCGACTCAAACCAGTGGCGTACCTAGAGCTATCGGGGCCTGGGGCGAAGAGCAAAGTTGGGGCCCCTATCTTTTATTTTCTAAAACTAATTTTCGACAATCCAAAAAAAAGGTCCTTATCTCTAAAATGAGGCGCCCTTTACAATATTATAAGGTTGGAACATTTTTGACAGCCAAAACAGAAGGTCCTTACCCTCCAAATGGGACCTCCTTTCTTCCAACTTAACATGTTAGACTTTACTCAGATTGGGGCCCTCCTTTTTGTATTTTTGTACTTAAAAATAACTCAAAAGCCCTTACAACAATGCCCCTAAACCCTAATATGTACCTTCTTTCGTATCAGGTCCCCCATAGGGAGCCCCCTTTATCACGGGCCCAGGGCGGACCACCCCCCCTCCCCGGCCCCACTCTTGGTACGCTAGTGACTCAAACCCATTCTTAAGAATTAAAGTAAATATCCAATGTATCATCGGCATCGTGCCGAAAAAAATCTGGGGCATTAAAATCCAGGTCAGAAAGTGGTTATTGGATTATAATAAATCACATTTCTTATATTTGCCATTTTTGTGACGTGTCTGTCACAAAATAACATTACAACTTCGACAACGTAATACTCTAATAAATAGGCAAGAAGATTAAACTAAATTTTGCCCCATTTTTTTCGGTACTATTAAAAAAATAGTTCAAAAATCGATCACGAAACTTATGGCGCAGATATATATATATATATATATATATATATATATATATATATATATATATATATATATATATATACTCTTTACTTAAACTCTTAGCTAAATAAAAGCGTGTTAAAAAGGTACTTCTGTTTAATATCGATAAACTGAAGCATTTTCGGTGAAAACAACTTTTTGTGTTTTGGGAACATCTAAAAGCATTTCCACTAAAAACTTTACAGAAAATATGTATTTTCTTATTTTCACTACAATAAAAATTATTGGTGAAGCATTTTAAGGTTTCATAATCTTTGATAATTAAACCTAGGGAATGCATAAGTTTGGAGAAAGTTCATGTTAAACTGACATACAAAATTATTCATACAACCTTATTTAAGCAAAAATTGTATTTCTCGAAAACGCCTAAATTTATCGATATTAAATAGAAGCACCTTTTTAAGCTAAGGATTTAAGTTATTTAAAAACACCATTTTCATTTTTCTAATTTACGGGGTGTAAAAATAATTAGCAGTATTGTGTAAGGGTAAGTCCGCCCCTGGCGCCGTTATAAATGCAAATGTTCTAAGATTCATTTTAAAAAGTCCTTGGTAATATTTTTCATATTAAAAAATTATTTCATTTTACCAAGTTCTACAAAAGTTATTAAAAAAAACAATTTTTTGTTGCGTTCTTTAAGGGCACAAATCTAAGTAAAGAGGGGCTTAAAAAAGTTTGTGGGAACTTGTAATATTATTTTCGGGTATTGTAAAGAAGCCACTAACGTCATCATTCTGCGCGAAATCTCCTGAATCGCTCTTTCAATCGCGGCTTCGTGGACTACGTATCGTTATCATAAGTTTTGATTTTAAAAAATAAATGACCTTTTAAATACAGGTTGGGAGAGTAATAGGAGATTTTGCGCAAATAATGATGACGTCGGTGGCTTATTTAATAAACGGGAGGACTTTAACATACATATTATACAGAATCAGTCAGTCAGAAATTTAAACAGGCAATGCTTGGAAGGAGACGGTCTAATACAAATGAGAGCATGTAAACATTTCAGAAAGGATGAGTAATAATGCTTGCTTTGTTTGTTATTGCATTACTGACCCATATACCTTCAAAAATAGCTGATACAGTATAATAAAACGTAAATCACTTACCTCCTTCAGAAGCACTCAATACCGCACTAAAAATAAAACTAGTCACGCTAAAAATATACAAAACATCACTTTGAAACAGCATTCTGTGTGCTACTATCGTCCAATTAAACAATTTAAATATTTTATCCTCATTTTACTTTATGTTGATCTCAAGCAGTGACTAACATAAAATCTACGATTATAGTTTGCTTTGTTAGTTGTTACAACCATATTTAAACTTAAGTAGTTATTTTTTTATGATATACCTACTTTTACAAATTTGCATTTACTGTTTACCTTTGTTACCTACTTTTCTCGTTTATGATGTTTAATCTAATTCTCATCTAAATTGTTTTCTTTTCTTGGAACTGGAAATATTAATTAGTTATATTAAAATTTATCGTTGAGTTTCCACAGCTAGAGTTAAGACGGTAATAATAAGTTGTAAGTATATGTATATTTTTTTATATTAAACTTATTTACAATAAAGTATTTAAATGTTTTATGACAAAAAAATGTGTTTATGACTACAGAACCAGGCAGTTCTGCTCTAGGTTTTAAATCCTAAAACATTGCATCTTGACAGTAGAAATGGATATTTAAAAATCAACAATATAGTCTAGGAGCCAGTAGATGGCACACCGTCTGTATTTTACCAAAACTCATATTTTGCTTACTAACTTTCCTATACCTTACATTAGATGGAGCTTCACTAAGCCCAGCAAGGGTAGCTATCACTTACTCAAGTAAGACATTCAATGTGTCCAAAGCTGCCCTTTGATTAAATTGAAGAGTATACCGGTATGGAAACCAAACCGTCGACCATACACAAATCAAGCACTGAATCCCTTCTACCGACTTGCTATGTTCTCCCCTAAAATTTACCGCTGCAAAAACGCGCTGATTTCAATCCGGCCCACCGCTTCCGCCTTGCGAGATGCGAGAAACAACGTCCCACCACGAATATTTACATCGCTTTTAATTCCCTATGGTCGGCCAGTTGGTTTCCACATCCGTATTTAATGCGACTAAAAATAATATTGGCAGACTATTTAGCTGGTTGTAATTTTGTGACAGACTTTTCGATTGTTAAGAAAAAAATTAAAAAATTAGCCACGAAATTGCAAGGTGCCAGATCGTCTGCCAATATTATTTTTAGTCGCATTTAATATACTCTTTAATATGTCCAAATGGCAGTGTTGGTTAAATACTGACCGTATTATGGTCAGATTTAGTGACTTGTCTTACCTGAGTAACGTCATAGCTCCCCTCGCTCGGTTAAGTAAAGCCCTATTTCATGTAAGGTAGGTATCGGAGAGACGATCTTTCAGTCACTGGCTCTTAAACTAATAAAAGGAAAGCGACATGATTTTAAAGCAGTTTAACAATTAAAAACTTAGGTTAAACCAACAGAAACCAATATACTTAAACTTCAGCAACAAGTCCTAAAACAGTCGCAATAATTAGATTTGCTTTTTACACTTGACTTAATAGTTATCATACCCATTAATGTCCCCCCTTTTTTTTTAAAGGGATAAATTTAAAAAAGTTAAACTTTGGTATATAAAATTGATGCACAAATACTACGATTTAGAGTGAAATTGACAGATGATAATTTCAAGATGGCAGCTGGGCGCCATCTAACAAAAAAAAATGGAAAGGGGAGTCTTGTGGCACATTATTTTAAAGTTCCTGACTAGTACTTTATAACCCTAGAATATAAAGTCAAAACCTTGTTGTGAGTTAATACTTTTTATTCTGTTAAGTTTATTTAATACCTTACTATTGCATGGTTTATTTCCTGACAATTAAAATCCAACTTTTCTATACATTGGGTAAAACACCCATGATTGGATCCCGATTCTAAGTTAAAGAAGTTCTTTGGTAAGATTAGTAAATATACCTACACTGTCTAAACTATTTTTATTTTATTAGAATAAACTCTATTCTACTAATTAAGCTCTTTAATTAGATACCCATAATGATGTAGTTGTCGATAATATGTAATCCGCCATCTTGTGCCGGCGGTCATCTTATTTTTTTATGAGCTTTATTTAATTAATCAGGCCTTTTCATTTGATACACATATTGAGGTTGTTGTAGAAATAAATATGTAATCCGCAATTTTGTGGTGACGGCCATCTTGGTTTTTTATAGTAAGCTTTATTCTACTAATCAAGCCCTTTCATTTAATACCCATATAAGGATTGTTGTTAAGTATATGTAATCCGCCACTTTGTATCGGCGACCATCATGGATTTACAATCATAAATAATGTATTTCATTGTATTGACATCAAGATTTGGAGTGTGTACCAGAAATCAGATCGACTTTTCGTCAAAATTTCAATTACTGAATTTGATCCAAACAAACAAATAAATAAATAAATAATCTAAGCAAGATAAATAAAACCGTTTAATTATTTTGTACCGATGATATTTTCAAAGGATTTTTATGAAAGTTATAATATGGTGCATTTGGGTTTTTGTCCTTGATGTTTTTAATGTTTAAGAAACATCTTAAATTAATTTAACAAAACTAATAACTAATTTTGTAAACCATTACAAAAGAAACTTACACTTTTACAAAAATCCCTATAAAAACAGATTTTTATAAGACAACAAGGTAATAGCAAGTTAACAATTTTACACCCATCCTAAAGCATAAAAATTATATACAAGTTATCAACTCGATCTTTTATAGACACAAAGGAGTGTAAAACCAAGTTTCATCAGGATTTCCAGGCATAGCAGAAATTTTCGTCAGGATTTCCCTTTTCCTGCTTCCTGCCTCCTGCAATAAAGGAATAAATCGCGTTTTATGGTTTTACGGTCCTTCAGTGCCGACAGAGTAAATTGGGTTGAATAAAGCACTCGTCACTTAATCGAGAACATTATTCATTCTGGAAATTTATTTCGAAGATTTTGTCAAATAAAGAATAATAATAATTTGTTATTTTGCATAAAGCTGTGAGTAAATATTCCTTAAATTAATAAGGTACCTGATACACATAAGGCCGGGGTGTTAGAGAGAAAACAAAGCGCCAAAATTTGTTGCTTTTTAGGTGCTAATTAGTCGGCAAACGCATAAAAGAACACAGATTATACATTAAAAACACAGAATTTCATAAATCAAAAATCTGTCAACACGCATTTGATAACAATCACAGAATAAACTGGAATGCTTCGAGTATTTTAGCAAAGGAAACTTGTTCTAAAAAACGCAAAATCAAAGAAAGTGCCTATATATTATTAAATAAAGATAATTGTGTAGCATCAATTTCAGTTAATTTAAATAAGACTTGGTTGCCTTTGCTCGATACTGAAATATTTTAGGAAAACTAAAAATCAACTAACTCATTACCTTTTGTCTTACAAATAATAAATGCACCAGTTACTTATGTCCCTCATGACACATATGTGAAACTATTTTCAGTTTGCGATACAAATATAATCTAAAATTTTATATATTTTTAATTTAAATATTAGTTAATATTTTATTTTTATTTTTTAACTTAATTTTTAACTAGACAACGGTGGCAGACTTGCCACCGAAACGTCGTTTAATTAGAATTTTTGGGTTTTTGGAGGGTTTTTCTTTTATTTTGTTTCAGGCGACCGGTCAGTTCATAGGGGTCAATAAGGCTGAACAGGGTCAGCTCGTATAACTCCGGGACCAGGACCGAAGCGGTCCCATTCTTTCCAGGCGTGTACCCAACAAGGAGACCATCCATGAATCAGCCTAACCAATATAGAGCATATCTCCAATACTGTCTATGCTAGATTTACTTCCGATTTTTCCAAATATAATGTAATGTGAAGATTTGTTGCTGCTCACAAAATTGTTTACCTGAGTGTATAGAGTTAGCAACAAAATATAAACTGGAAGTCGGGAAAGATTGGAGATCGGTTTAATGATAAACTGGTCACGCCAGCTTTACACCCGATTTTTCCAGGTAAAATTCAATATAAAAATTTATTGCTGATTACGAAATTGTTAAGCTAAGTGTATAAAATCAGCTACTAGATAGGAACCGAAAATCGTGCCAGCTTGAATAACTATTTATCATCATTATTATTATTATCAAACCGTTATTCAAGCTTTCCCGACTTTCTGATTCTATTTTGTTGCTGACTCTATACAAATATTTAAATTGAATTTTACCTGAAAAAGAGGGTTTAAAGCTGGCGGACCAATTTATTATTAAATCGCTTTCCAATCTTTCCCGACTTCTGGTTTCTCTCTATGTTGTTACTAACACTATACAGTAAAGCCATGTATAGACTTGGATACAATCGGGACAATATTGCCGGCAGACTGTATCTTGTTCAAAAATGTTTCAGCAATAAAGTTGGCCAACATTTGCAGATACAAGTTTTTCGCGTCCACACTAGTTTTAAAGCTCGAAGTTTTCCATATTAAAGGAAAACTGGCGACTTACTGATTCCTTGAATGAAAACGTCCACTGATATTGCCATGGCGTTTGCTTGCAACAAGTCGGCCGACCGATGTGCAACATTCAAGATACAGTCGGCCAACAAATGTTTTCGCCGATTGTATCCAAGTCTGTACGTGGCTTTAGATAAACAATTTTGTAAACAGCAACAAATAGGTATTCAACTTAAACCATATTCGAAAAATCACGTGTAAACCTGGCGTGGCCGATTTAGTCACAATTTCGTGTAGAGCCACAAATTTTTAGATTGTTGGTTTCTAACGATCGGTTTAAGCAACAAAATGGCTTAATTGGCAACTAATTAGAAACTATGAAGCAATTTTAAACTTTTTTTTCTATTTTCGCCGCGTTGTCTAAAATGTGCAGTACATAAAATGCAAAAACTGCATGTTTCAGTGCTTAGACAACGTTGACGAAACAGGGGGAAAAGGAGGGTCAAACATCTTATAACAACCCATCACCCACGGTACTATGGTATTTAGGCTTAAGCCTTCGTGTGTTGTCACAAAGATAATAAAAATTGTCATTTTATTAGGACATCCTATACAGGATGTCCCACCGAGGACTGCTGCGATCGATTTCTTAAAAGTAGGTCTTGGAAAATTTTAATACTTTGGGAACACCATCAGGTTAGTGGGAGACATACAACTAAAATATTTACGAAAGTTCTACCACTTTCGGTTATACCGGAAGTTAATGACAGGATCCTTATTTTAAATAGAATACCCTATATTATTTTTATTTTTTTAATTTGGTATAGGAATCATTTTTTTATGTATGTGTATGACAAAAATGACGTTTGAAAGCCATTATATAACCATCATTTTTTTTCTAAACAAAAGCTTTTAATATAAATTGGGGTTTGGTTTCTTGTAGAGAGAGAGTTGGGTTGTATTCGAATACTCAGTATTTTGAATATTATTTAGAATACATTTTGCCGGTATTCGAATACATTTGTGTGTTTGGTATTCGGTTTTCGGCAGAATACTTTTTTGGTTAGTAATCGGGATTCTGTAGTCAAATACTTTTAAAGCATTCAATGAATACTTTTTTTGAGTACTCAAATACTGGCGTACCGAGTATTGGAATACCGAAATGTTGATAGCAGTATTCGAATACCAAAATTGACATAATTCGATTAGCAAAACAAAAAAAAGTAAGAAAAAATGAGATGAGGACCTGTTGTTTTGCTTTTCAAATTTTGTAAATTTGAGTGGTAAAACAGTTAGGTACTTAGTTTGTAATTTCGGAACAGTAATTTTTTTTTGCGCATCGTTATTTTTGGAGTAGTTTTTCAACCTTCTTTTTGTTTAGTATTCGAATACCGATTTCGGGTATTCATGAATACTAGTATTCGGCAATACTAGTATTCAACATACTTTTTTTTCTAAGTATTCAAATATTCGGTATTCGAATAGTTTCTTTTTCCGGTATTCGTATTCGAATACGATTTTCAGTAGTCGATCCAACTCTGCTCATCAAGAAAAGAACTACCTTAGTAGACTGTATTGATATTTTGACAATTAATAATTACAGAGTAGTCAAGAATAATGGGTAACAATTTTATTGACAAAACCTTTTAAGTCAATTGTTTCAAATCAAGACCCTACCTTTATCACCTTATCCTTCTTAGCAGTAAACACAAAGGTTTGTACAAGGATACTCATTTCAAAAATGTATACTTTTTGAAATAATAACCATAAAATATTTACCCTATTTTATCAATGTAGCTGCAATAATGGGTAGGTATAGTATAATAGGGCTGCAACTGTCGCCTTTCTCCGTCAGGGCCAACTAGAAGCCAAATAAGCCGTTTTTAAAAGCATTGGTAGAGTAAATAAATATTAAATTTTAAATATCATAAATATCAAAATATTTGAATTGTATGTCCCCACTGACTCAAAATTGTTCTCAAAATTTCAAAATTTTTCAACGCTATTTAAGAAATCGATCGCAGCACTTTCCGTTGAAATATCCGGTATATGTACAGTAACGGAAATATAATTTCGTACACTTAGGTTAACATTTTATGTCAATTCACAATATTTTGCAAACTTGGCTTTTTACCTTTTTCTCACCTTAATTAATATTCAATAAAATACATGACTCCAAAATAAATATATAGTTTATTTTATTCAAATATTAAAGAAAAAACACTGGCTCAATATTAAAAAAAAAATTCCACTAATAAGTTTAAACGTGTGGGCATTGATGCAATCAGCATTTGTGCACCGTGAACATTGTAATTATTCCAGGTTTCTTCAATTTTATTCCACAAATCATCACTGTTTTGTGGATGGAAATCATTGTCCTTGTTAATTTTCTTTACGATATATCCCCAAACGTTTTCGATTGGATTGATATCAGGTTTCTTGAGGGCCAAGGTAACAATGAAATGATATTTTTCAGTAGCCAGTCCGAAACTCTCCTTGCTGTACGGACGGGGCAGTTGTCATGCTGGTATATAAAATTTTCTTGTTCAAATATATTGTTTACCGATGGCCACATAACATTTTGAAGTATGTATATACAAGCTTGACTATTAAATCTTTCTCGAATACGATGGCATATGCCTAGTCCTCTGAAAGACATATAACCCCATACATTAACAGAAAATCTTCCACTTGTTTTAACATGTTGGGTATATCTTTCTTCGTACCGTGTATTTTGCGGCCTATACACTCTAATCTGCCCGCTATAATAAGATTGAAAAATCTTTTTATCGATAAATACTACCCTTTCCCAAGAATCCATACCTTGCGGTAAATATTCCAGTGCAAACCCCATTCTTTGCTCTCTATTCATATCGTTCAAACATGGCTTTTTAGCAGCTACACTGCTTCTCAATTCCGAATTTTTCCTAATACGATTTCTTGCCGTTGTTACTGTCCCAGGAAAATTGGTTTGGTTGTGTGCTTCTCCAGCTGTCTGAAATGGATTGTTTCGCAAAAATCTATTAGATCATTATCTTGATTTTCGTTTGAAATTTTTCTTCTACCACTTCCAGCCCTTCTCTCCAATGATCCTGTATTTTCCCATTTAGTTCTGAGGCTTTGAATAGTGCTTCTTGGTTTCCCAACTTGCTGAGCTATTCTTCCCACAGAAACACTTTCTTCGAATAGAGTAATTACTCTCGCCTTCTCTAGTTCATTCATTTTCAAAAATTAAAAAAGGTAAAATAATATAATTTTAAAACGTATGACAGATTACAATTTGTTAAGTAAGATATATTTCCAGGTACGCAAAAGCCAACATCACACTGGGAAAAATTAGGTGTACGAGATTTTAATACTGTCACTGTACAACTAGTTTAGTGTGTAATGGACTGTTAATTGATTCCCCAATTGTTTTCAACAATAATAAAGAAGTGTTTTTCCATAATTAAAAGAAGCGATAAAGAGAAAGGAGATCTGGTTTTTAAATTTATTTATAAGTTTACAATAATAAAATGAAACTAAATATTCCATCTAAAATACGCCCGTTTATTTGTAATATCTATATCTATTTCAATAAATCAAATACTACCATTTTAGATTCATATTTCTAGTGTAGGCTTTGACCTCTCTTATATTTAGTCATATCACCTTTTACTATACTGGGCGATTTAAAACCTAAAATTCTAAAGAGTCAGATATCAGTTTAAAACAATTAAAATGGGGATAGAAATATGCATTTTGCACGCCCTTGAAAAACAGAATGATTTCTATTTTATATATAGCGATGCAAAAGAATTTATTGAAAATTAAATCACTGGCATATTTTTTACCTTTTTTAAAAAACAAACATAAGATTAAACCACTTTTACTTAACTTTACTAATAATGATATTTTGTTATATTTAGGGGATTTTTGAGGAAGTTCTTACCATTTCTATTCTCTCTATTTGTAAATTTTCCCTTCAGCCTAAAAGTTACTTTATTAGGACTTAATACAACAGATCTAACAGTAAAAACTGTATTTCTTTGTATTTTCCATAGCCTTAAAGTTGTAAAGGGCTGTACGTCCACCCTATATAATATACAGGGTGTACAGAACTTTAACGACAAATTTCATATGAACATATTATGTCCCGAACGCCTTAATTTTTTAACTACGGGATGCTAAAAATTAATTTTTATATATAACCTTGTATTCTAATTTAAATATTTTTAAAACAATTGACAGACGTCTTCTTTTATACAGATACAAATATTTGCTATACAAAAAAATCACCAGTGTTTTTCATAAGGAGTTTAGGGCAAATCTGTTTTTAGACACGTCCCTGCATTTTTCCAAAATAAATATATTTTGTAGATTTTCGTTTAGTTTTTAAAAAATCTGATCTCCTGGCTATTTTTTATTAAATGTAACGTTTTTGCGTAAATAAGCACAAATAGTTTGTCAGCAGAGTCATATCGCCATTTACAGTATTTATAGGTAAAGTATAGACATGTTAAGAGCAACTTAGTTTGTTTTACTATTATATTAAGTAAAACTTGCAAGACTGTAATGACCAATTTTTCCCTAAAAAAATAAATTTGCTCGAAATAAATAAATAAAAACAATAATATTTATTACTGTAAAATTAGATAAAAGGCCAAGATATGGTTAGTAATATTTAACCCAAAATCGTTGCACGAATAAAAAAATGTGAATAAAAAGTTTTTTTTTTTTTATTGTAGAATCACCCCTTAAAGTTTATAGGTAGAGTTACTGGACACCTTGTATGTGTCATAAAATATTTTGTTAACCTATTTGCAAACATCTTAAATACCTAATAATAAAATTTTCGTAAAATAGTTCAAATCTTAAGCTGTAATATATCGCGCCATCTTTTGGTCGTAAACGGAATGTTATATTTGATTTATTTTTCAGGGAAAATCAATAGCAGTGGTAATTTATTTTTATCGAGTAAGTAAAGAAAAGCACAAGTATTACAGGACTCTGTTAAAAACAAGTTTTAGTTATAACCGATTTACAAGAAAACTTTTGTGAAAATCTACAGAAATCTTTTTAATTCTCCACATACTTGGTGTCCCAAATTAAAGTTAATAATTGCAGGGTTTTTTTTTTTTATAAAAGCCTAAACACTATATATTATTATCTATAGTATCCTTATAAGTAACTACCTTTTTTACTTACTTACACATATTTACGTGGATAAATAAACCAAAAAACAGCTACAGATTGGTATTTAAGTCATAAAAAATCATCATAGAATTTAGTCCGCCAGCACCACAAGTGGTAAAACGATATAAATCCACCAAATGAATAAAAATTCTCAAAAGAGCTTGTTAAAAATTTTGTTGATTGCATATCTGTAATGCCAATTGGTGCCAATCGTACTATATGATTCTAAACTTTACACTATCAAAGGTATAATTAAAAAAATAAAATAATTGTTCTCAAAAAAATAAGCCACTGTGTAATGTTTTTACTGTTCTACGATCATGGATAACAATGGCTATCTTTAATACCCAACCTTAACTTTAAAACTAAAACTTAAGAGTAAAACATTTTAAATAATAAGCTAGCTTTAACACAACTTTAAAACAAACAGCAATGCATGTAATATGTGCATAAATACAACAACTGAGATCATGGTCTTTTTAGATAGGGTCTTTGTCAACAGTTTGTTGTTAGAATTTGCCTTTGACACAAATACTTGTACATAATTTCAATATCAATGTCACATTTAATATTTTTTATTAACTTTAACAGCAACATTGCATGTCTTTACTTTCAAGTACAAAGAATACATACTAAAAAAATTTAAAAGATGCTTAGCTCTATGCCTTTCTCAATAAATGTTTCTAAATTTCCCATACTAGGTAAATATTTGTTATTGCTAAAATTTAAATTGTAACAAAAACTAAAAAAAAAAATTGGTGATGACATTATTATTATAGGGTGTCTCTAAAAAGTCTGTACATTTTTATCACAAACAAGATACAACACAGTGTTCTTAGTCAAAAAGTTTATCGTTTTTGACATACAGGTGGCTCTCTTACATTTTACAACCAAAATATAAGCAGATTTTAATGTTCCAGCCTAAAGAAATACCACATAAAATTTTGTAAAAAAAAATTAAAATGGCTAAAATTAAATGAAAACTTGACATCCTGTATCGCGCCAACTATCAAACTTTTTAACAAAACTAATTTTTTCTATTCTATTTTATTAGATATAACGCGTTATTGCGTTATATCGTTGTATCAAGTTTAAAAATAAGTAGCATATTGTGAATTTTAAAGTGTACGCCAATTACTAGCTTAATTATTTTTAAAAGGGCCTATTCTTAATAATATAAACTGTTGTTATATTCTATATACTAAAATATCAGTCAAAATATATTTTATTATTATATAACTAAAATAGACATGAAATATAAACTTAACTATTCTTATATGGACATATACAACTGACATTAAATATTTTTAAAACTATACCGTGTGTCACAGGATGTTGTTAGCCTCCATTTTTTTTGTTTTTAAGAAAGACTAATAAAAATTTTATTTTTACAAGGACCTGACAATAAAAACTTTTTAGTTTTAAGATGCTTTGTTTAAGAGAATTGTATTATACTTAAAACAATAAGTTTTTTTGAAGTTAAAGTTGAAGAAGCACATATACCATAAATTAAAATTTTGGACACCATCACAATCGCAAAATCACTTACGGTTTATCCAGAACTACTATCAACTTTCTTATTTTAAATGTAAGTATCTCATTTTTTTATGATCGTATTTTTTATAAAATTCTCCTTTCAATGATATAGCTTACTGGGATTTTTTAATGGCACCAGATATTACTTTTAAAGAAAATAAAGTACCGTCATTATTTTTGCTTTAAATATTTTATTTTGGCAGGTAGGGACATAGAAGAAAATGTTCTTTTTTACTTTCACAGATAATATATTTCATTTTCTTTAATGAATCATTACATTTTGAAATTTCAATTTTTATAGTAATTGATGAGGAAAAATTTAAAAAATATTAAACATTTTGAATGGAAACACCTCTATTTTATTTTATTTTTAAATTTTACACGAGAATATTTTTCTGATGACATATTATTAAAAATTGGTATATTTACCACTGCGATGAAAATTTTATTTAATTCTACAGGGTGTTTACAAAGTTGGATCATTTATTTTAACTGCTTGTAGGACCTGTAAAACAAAGGTGATATGCCAAAAATCACCTACATACAGTCCATTTCTTTAATGTCCCCTCTCTTTTATTTTCTGATCTGATCAATTTAAAAAAGTAAAACTTTGGAAAATGAACTTGATGCTATAAATCATTTATTCACGACATTTGAATACCTAAATTATCCTCATAAACAAATTATCTATTGCTACGCCATCTTTATAAATAAACAATATTTTGTGATATATCAATAAAAGAGAATTTCGTGTAAAATTTTTAAACAAAAAAATAGCCTTTTTATTTTTAAAATGTTTAGAAAATTTTAAGTTGTCTCTTATCAATTACATTTAAAAATCTAAATTTCAAAATGTAAAAATAAAATATAATAATATATGTAAAAGTAAAAATAGTCCAGAAATAATGGCTGTAGACTTGATTTCTTCATTAAAGTATTTTCTGGTTAGTTCTGGTCTAGCAAGTAGCGGTCTTTACTTAGCATATTTATTACTAAGCGTATGCATCGATTATTTTAAACTAAAATATTTCGAAAACGGTTGCTCCTAGCGTCATCTAATAAGAGTACCTTTTTACGTAAAATGACTAAGGAATCCATTTCTTTTAACAAAAATGTAAATACAGGGTTGTACAAAAAGTCATGAGCCTTGAAAGTGAGAATATACATGTGGCTAGCGCCCTCTACAAGTAAGAGCTAAATTAAGAACAAATTCAAATTTCTCATGTCAAAAACCCCCAGGTACCAATTTTCGTTCGAAATCGGCATTATTTAGGAAATTATGCAGAAAACATAAATAAAAATAAAACTTTGACACCCTGTATCTTGAAAGCGAAGCATCTTAGACCACACGTTCACACTTGCATTTAAGGACGTTCTCAAGAAGTACTGCGACCATTGAAGTCTGTAGAGGCGTCGACACATCTCCCTTGCAGCAAACTAATGGTATAGGTTTGTTAAGTGCATCCTAACTATGTAAGAAAAACACTTCCTTTCCAAAATAATGCGTTAGGGTGGAAGGGGTGGTAGTTTTAAAGGTAAAAAATTTAAATGTGAAAGTTCTTGAAATTAAAAAACCTACAACATATGTAATAGCTAGTTTTACCCTAACCCCAAAAAATGTTTGAGAAAAGTAGAAAAAACGGTTTTTTCGGTTAAACCGGAAGTGATTTCGAAGATGTAATAATGTCAAAAAATGTCAATTTATGCTATAATACTACTGTAAAATTTTTAATAGTTATCCTTATACAAAAAAATGGGGGTAACAATATTGTGTGTCACCCGGTAAATAATAATCCTGCTGCTAGTGTTAATTTTGCTATTTTTATTATTTATTTTATATTGTATACTTAACAAGATAATTTTCTGTCTACTGATATATTGCGATAGCTCCTTCAGAAATTGTATGTAGCAAAAATCTTACTTTTGGCTTTTTCCAAAAGCTATAGGAAATTTTTAAATTTTATCCACAAATTTTCGTTAAAAGCCTAAAAAATCACTTTGCCCTATGCAAGTGACCCTTCCCTATACCTATCAAATCTCTGTGGATTTTTATTGTGAGGAATACCTTGTATATTAAACTGGGCTAAATCGACTTTTTTATTATTATTATATTTAGGGTTACAAGAAACAAAAATGTTATTGTTAAGCCCTTAAAAATAATATTACGAGGTATGTCATCACAAGTTACAGTTATTTGACAATATTTTTTTTAAATAAAAACTCAAAATTAAATATCCTACAAAAGTACTTTTCGTAAATTGTCGTTCAAAAAGGTTATTTAATATTATTTAAACAAATTTACTCCTTTAAAACCTATTCGACGTTGAAGTTGAATCCAGAAGTCATTTTTACGCCGAATAACTTTAAAATGAGTAAATTTATTGAAAAATATTGGGAAACCTTTTTTTGTAGCGCATCCAATTTCCTTAAAAATCTGTATTCAGTAATTAGATTTATTTAATTACTAGCCGACAGTGCCTACTTCGTTGGCCGTTAATTTTATTTTCCTCTAAACTTTTTTTCAATCATAATAAAATATATCCCATAGTATTCCTGCATAGTGTAGCTTTCTAATTGTGAAAGAATTTTCATCATCGGTTCAGTATTTCCTAAAATTAGCCCTTATAATCAAACAATTAACAACCGAAATAATTCTTGGCGGACGACACCGGGCCCGCAGCGAGCTAGGCTCTAAGATACTCGGGCAAGTTTAAGAATATTTTCGTATTTTCGTTTCCACCCCTTATGAAGTTAAAATACTCGACAACAGATGGCGCTACTACACTTCTCTTAATAAAGTTCTAATACTCGACAACAGATGGCGCCACTACACTTATTTTCCAAATTGAAGGGTTGGAAAAGCCCTTATATCTTTAAAAATTCGCCCTTTAGGTTAAAACAGGAACTTTCTTGTTCGAGGGGGATAAAGGGCTATCACACCATATAATTCCCTTTATCGTATTGAGACTTCTTTTTAAGTTTTATCGGCACGCACATTTTATCAACTTAGTTTTATTATATATAATGATTAATATATGTAGTAATAACAAAAATCTAAACCCACGAAACAAAATTTAAAAAGTAGTTTTATGTTCAAGGTCCGATTACATGAAAACGGCTTATCTGACGACAATTTACAAAGAGAGCCTTTTTGTAGGAAAGTTAGTTTTTCATAAGAAAGTGTGTTAGAATTTTTTTTTAATAACAAATTGCAAGTTCTGCATTTAAAAAAAAGCGATTGTTGTCAAAGAACCGTCAGTCGCGACCTCTTTATATTAATATTAACAGTTTAAACCTTCCCGAAATTTTTTCCTTTTTTTTTAACAATATGTATTTTTTGGCCCAGTCTACTGTATATACTGGTTTTATTTTAAAATTGTCACCAAAATATACTGAAAAGAACTCTACCAGTTTTAATATACAAAACAATTTTTTTTTGTCAAAGTACAAGCTTAAATAACAGCTTTTAAAAAAGCCAAAACAAACCAAAGACATATTTAAAAAAAAGATCCATATTGACAAAGGAACAGAAGGGCTTTCGCTTTGGATCAAAATATGCTACAAAAATATCATATTTTCTATTTTTGTCTAAGTTGCTTATCGTTTATTACTTTTTAAGCAAACTTTTAAAAGTTTTTAAAAGTATGGAGTTTTGTGATTACCTTACCAACCATAAAGGGCTTGATACGTATAACAATTTATATGTCTACAATACTATATTTTGTAGGAACTTTTTATAGCTGCATTAACGACGTATTTTTTTTTCTATTAAGATAAGATCTATTGTGTTACGCTACTGCTTAACAAAGTTTTAAAGATACTCTGAGGACACTATTATGTCTTATTACTCTTTGACCTTAAGGTACCGCTTCGACTTTCTGAAAAAATAATTTGGCTAAAAACCCAATTTTGTTTTTAAAATCAGCTTAAAGCTAACAATGGTTCATTCATATCTTTTTCTTTCTGCATGAGCTTGGCCTTATGCTTCTTTTCTGGCAAAAGTTTTGCCAGTTTTCTTTTGATTTGGATATTTTTTTTCAGGAGGAATTTCGATGATGTCTCCATGGTCATAGGATGGCACCAATATAGTTCTGGTTAGTACCACTTGATTATTGTTCTGATTTTTAGGGCTATCAGAAGATGGTTCTTCATGGTCTAGCAAAGCTAGGCTCTCCAAGATATTTTTGGGTCTTTTGATATCGACGTTGACATTAATGGCACTACTTTTTTTCATTTTCCTTGCCCACAGTTTCGGTTTCATCTTGTTCATCTTCAGCTTTTTCTTTTTCCGTGGTTCTAGTTCCATTTTTGTTGGTATAAACTACAACGTACTGGGAGTATTGACGGTCAGCTGGAGCATTAATATCAGCGAAGTCCCTGAAGTTTTCAAACTGCTGATATTTACCTATGAAATAAAAATTTTTATGTATATTTTACCCGTTAAGTTATTTACCTATTATGTGAATTTATTTTCATTTCATTTCTATTGGGTTATTTCTTATTACAGCAGAAGATGGTAAATAGACAATACCTGCTTTTGGATTAGATGGATAAAAATACGAAGGTCGACCATGTCCATTATGGAAGAACGAACTGAAGTCATCAAATCCAGATTCACTGTCATAGCCATCTTTTTCTGGATAAAAGGTACCACCCTGTATTACGCCAAAGTTTCCGTCACCTAACGTAAAAAAAAATATTCATTGAGAATCATTTTGCAGCTGTATTTCTAGTTAGAATTTCAATTTAAATGTTTGTACAGTGCGTCCAACCTAACTAACAGATTTAATTTCCATTATATCTACAGTCTAAGCTATAGGTAAACAGTGGAAATTACATATAATATTTTTTAGATTTAAATAGTCGTATTTTTGGAACTATTAAAGATAGATATATTAAATTTGGTATTTTTGCAAAGCTCTTTAAAAGACCTTTTTAATAGTGGTATACAGGGTGTCCTACTTAAAAACTGTTATGTCAATATATTCTGTAAAAAAAGTATGTCTTGTGTTATCTTCATACCAAAAGAAAAACTTGATAATTCACTGTACAAGTAGGTTTTTGAATAATTTTTTAGAGTTAAGAAATAAAAAAGTTATAGACCTTATCATATTATTTTATGTGTTCTAATGAATCCAAGCGATTGCCCACATATTCCGGGATACCATGTATAAATTTGTTTACGTCTTATTTACCTAAAATTCCAGCTGATTTTTCCTTGGTTGGTTGTGGAGCTGTTTCTTCCTTGTATCCTCTGTTGGTAAATCCTTTAAATCCATTGTATTTAGATTGCTCATTGAATCCAACATCCTGTTGAAGAGGTGGATCGTTTCTTTGACTATAGGCACCTAAAATAAAAAGTATAAATATTTGACAAATTTTAACAAAATGCTTATTATTAAAACGGGATGGCTTAGTTTAGGTGAATCCTTCGGTATAGGACGTTTTGGGTGGGTTCTCTACGTTTTTTAATCTTAAAGTTTTCTCGAAGTCTTCTCTGTTAAGACATATTATTATTTGAGATTACATATCATGCTTTTGCAAAGTTTATTTAATTTTGATTGAATCCATGGCAAAGTTTACAATGCCCTTCTGTTTAGTTTTTGTATCGAAGCTCTAGGAGTTTTTTGGCGTGCTAAGAAAATAATTTCTTTGCCTGTCTTTGACTTAAAGTATCAGACCAATATGAATATTTTTGTTATTTTTCAATTCCCTAAGTATTCTCCATTAGTTGACCTCTAGTTGTAGTAAGATTCGGATTTCTGAATATACATCTAATATGGTCAATTTATTAAAAATTTTGTTACCTAGGTACATTTTTCTTATATATCGAGGTACCACATCGGACAAAAAGTATTTCTAAAGAAGCCATGTGTCAAAAGATGACCTTACTGTCCGATAAAATGTAAATATTTTGTTCCTTGTAGGTTTTCTTTGCAAATTAGGTTACAATAATACAATCCTCAAAACTGCCCTTGAAGAATCGTAAAATATTTTTCCAGAGGTTTGGCGAATCACATCCATCTGGGAGGAAAATTATTATAAAAATATATAATTTTTAACCCCTTAAAAAGTACCCATATCAAGAAAAAAGATTTGGGTTAGGCTTGGAAATGAGAATTTAGTTAGAAAGTAAAGTTTAAGAACAAGAACTTGGGTAAATCACATAATATATGTCGTATATTAAGCCGCGTCTAGACTTGCAACTCCATGCCTCATACCGTGCCACATACCGCCCACCTATGGTATGGACAGAGCTTACGTCGTTTTAAGGGTCTAAGGAATAATTTGCCGGTGATTCAGAGCTGGTCGGTTTTTTGCGCGCGCGAGCAGGTTGATTAGTTTGAATGGATATTTTCGGCAAATTGTTACAAGTCTAGACGCAGCTTTACATACATATTAGTTACAAAATTAAATGGTTAAGCACACTGGACTTACTACAAGGACCAGGCATATCGTACGCAATAGTTATAATTTCATTTTATTAGCTCATAAATTTAAAAAAGGACATTATTTAAATTGTTTAAATAATTTTTACCATTTTATTTTAACAATGTTTTAGAACACAATATCACTGTATTGCCATACAAACAAACAATACCATTAAAATAACATTATTACCTTCCTGTTGCTGATATCCACCAAAAATGGCCTTGAATGCCCCAATGGAGGCTGTTCATATGGATCATAATTTCTGTAGAATGTCGGGTACCTATTAAAATACGGTTTTGGTTAATTTTAGTTAGTTCTGGTTTGTCATTTTATTTTAATGAAACAACCTGTATTCCAAAGTTGACTCTTTAATTAATTCTAAATCAAAAATGTATGATACACTCTACATTAATTATTGCTGATTTTTGCAATATCAACAGCATGATTCTATTATTTAAAAATAATTCTGCAACTGACAGAGTGACAAATGATACGGTATTATTTAATTGATTACCTTTAATTGCAGAACCCACTAATAGGTAGGTAAGCTATTTAGTTTATTTTAGATAATTATTTACTAACTTATCATAAAAACCAGCAATAAATTAAGTATAGGCTATGATGCTTTTTTGATGTAGACTTTTAAATAGCGTCAAAAGTCTAAGTCTACAGGACGTTAAAAAACATTGTTTTTGCGACACCTTGTATATTTACCAATACTGTTTAAAAAAGTTTTATTTGCATCTTGTACAGGTATTTTTTATATAAATAGAGGTGATTATTTTATATATTTTGAATACAAAAAAATATGCCACGTTTACCAATGACCACTATCGGCTTGTGCTTCAAGATTTGTGGATGACGGCTGAGGGTCTTCTTCCAAGGGTTCCATATACATGTCCGAATCATCTTCAGAAGATGGTGGGGAGCCTGCTGGTTCTGTAAAAATAAACAAGTATTTTAATAAATTGTAAAATTTATCTAATTATTTAAATACAACTTTAAGAAAATGAGAAACAAAGTTTTTTTTTCGCTATAACTGATATTATTTTGTTAACTTTTTTTGTTTAAACCTTGGGGGTAAAATAAAGGTATTACTAAATTTTAATGAATTACTTATTTAAAAAGGCAATTTAAAAAGGATGTTAGTATAGTATTAGTGGCATGTCATTTAGTTTAAAGTGTTTCATATTATCAAAAGAAATAAAGGTGTTCTCAATCTGTTCAAATTTAAAATAGTGTATACATATTATAAAAAACAGCAATTATTTGACAAGTAGATTAATTGATAAGAACTGGTGCAATTTAAAATTGCTTTCTGCCAGGTATACTGGATAGCACTCCTTGGAATTCCTGGACACTCGAGTATAGAAACCAATAAGAAAGCAAAAGACACAGTAAGAGCTGAGCCATCCAGTTTAACAATCCAGATCTAGTAAATGGTTTTAAATACATTATGAAGACCAATAGTATACACCACCTGGTTAAAGACATAAGAGGAAGGAGCTAGAAGACCCTGCTAAGAAGCTAACATCTGGGGTCCCTCATTTCCGGCGCACTCAGTTAAGATAAATAGTAGGATTTTTGACAGACCATTATCGCCTAAGAAAACCCTAGTAGGCAAATGGGCATACAATGCTTATGGATGACTAGCCCTCAGAACAATGCCTCACAAATAATATACCTTGTAGTTTACTAACTAGTAAGGGCGAATTTATTTTGCTAGCCACGTTTGTAACTACGCCTGACCACATACCATATAAGGGCAATGATCATTCGCTTTAAAAGCACCACTCTGTTTTAAACTGTAAACTGCTATGCAAAAAGGTTGCAAGCCGATTAAAACCAACTAACCAATCTAAAACTAGCAGGATCCTATTAACAGAGTTTAAATTTTATCTTTAGATGAAAAAATACTTATATAGTCAAATATTCGGAACAGGAAAAGAATGTAACAGAAGTTTTAAATTATGCTGATGACAATTAACAAAAAAATTTAGTACCTATAGTTACCCTAATTCAAAAACCTACTACCTCTAAAACCCTAAATTTTAAAGGGGATAGTTAATTAACAGTTATAATATTATAACTGGAGGTGTGAGGTTTTCGGGTAACGTTCGTTTATTGGCAAGTTAGTGAATGATGCAAGAAGCTTGATTTTGATTAATTCTTAAGTGAAGAGGTTTGACAATTAGGGTAACAATAGGGCAAAGAAATAGGTTAATTTCTTATGTGATTGCTAAAACATACTTTGACTTTAAGATAGTCGCAAATGCATAATTGCATTGATTTCCTGCTTCGAATTGTCGATTCGGTTGTTGATTTTCAGGACTACAATTTTAAAGAGAGATACCAGAGATAATTAATTTAAAAGTCTAGACTAAATAAAAAAGTTGGTCACTAAGTAAAATAATTATTAAGCTCATTATTAAATAAATTAATTGATACGAACTGGTGCAATTTAAAATTGCTTTCTGCCAGGTATACTGGAAAGCACTCCTTGGAGTTCCTGGACACTCAAGTATAGAAAGCAAAAGACACAGTAAGTGCTGGGACATCCAGTTTAACAATCCAGATCTGGTAAATGGTTTTAAATACATTATGAAGACCAATAGTATACACCACCTGGTTAAAGACATAAGAGGAAGGAGCTAGAAGACCCTGCTAAGAAGCTAACATCTGGGGTCCCTCATTTCCGGCGCACTCAGTAAAGAGAAATAGTAGGATTTTTGACAGACCATTGTCGCTTAAGAAAACCCTTGTAGACAAATGGGTCTCTCAGAACAATGCCTTACAAATAATATACCTTGCAGTTTACTAACTAGTAAGGGCGAATTCATTTTGCTAACCACGTTCGTAACTACGCCTGACCACTTACCATATAAGGGCAATGATCATGCGCAGTTAATTTGTAGTAATGAACGTGGTTAATAAAATCAAGTCGCTTTAAAAGAACCACTTTGTTTTAAACTGTAGACTGCTGTGCAAAAAATGTTGCAGATTAAAACCAACCAACCAACCAATCTAAAACTAGCAGGATCCTATTAATAAAGTTTAATTTTATTTTTAAATGTAAAAATACTTATGTAGTCAAATATTCGGAACACGAAAAAAATGTAACAGAAGTTTTAAATTATGCTGTTGACAATTAATAAATAAATTAGTACCATATCGTTACCCTAATTCGAAAACCTACTATCTCTAAAACCCTAAATTTTAATGGGGATAGTTAATTGACAATTATAAAATTAGAACTGGAGGTGTGAGGCTTTGGGTTACAGGTAGTTTATTGGCAAGTTAGCAAATGATGCAAAAACCTTGATTTTGATTAATTCTTAAGAGGTTTGACAATTAGGGTAACAATAGGGCAAAGAAATAGGGTAAATTTTTATGTTATACTTTGACTTTAAGATAGTCGCAAATGCATAATTGCATTGATTTCCTGCTTCGAATTGTCGATTCGGTTATCGATTTTCAGGACTACAATTTTAAAGAGAAATACCAGATATAATTAGTTTAAAAGTCTAGACTAAAATAAAAAAGTTAGTCACTAAGTAAAATAATTATAAAGCTCATTATTAAGTAATATTTAAACCCAAGAAATAAGTTTAACTAACCACAACAACTTTTATTTATAACAAACTGTGACAATGTTAATGACATTTCCTTTATGATGATGATGATTAAGATAATTTTTTTAAGGGTATTCATGTAAATCATTGACACACTTATGTGTAACATTAAAATTGACCTTCAATTACATTATTACAATTGAGAAATTGCACTTAAAAACGCGTATAAACGACGAATGGATGTACCAAAGTGGTTTAAAGACAATATGATGCCTTAATAAAAACAAAGAACCACTAGTAAATGTGACATTGAGTAAATAATAAAATTGTTTATTGCTTTATATGTCAATTAAAGACACTTTTTATTTTTAAAGCTGTTGTTTTCGTACCTGTAAATTAAATAAAAAGGATCGTATTGCAAATTTAAAAAGAATTTACTGTCTAAGTCTAAGTGCTTGTGTAAAAGATGTTTTAATACCGGGTGTCCCAAAACTACGTGTAGATCATTTTGTACCAGACTTTTGTAACTGATTTTAATTAAACAAATGCCCTAACAAAAGGCAAACGTCAGCCTTACTTAACCGACTTGAATGTTAGAGGTCTAATATAAAATTTTGTAAACGTTAAACTCTGTAACTTGGCTCATACGTTATCTATCCGATCGACGTATATCAGTTATTGTGGACGGCCACTCAGTCCCTCAGGGCTCAATTGGCACCAACATTTCTTCTTTACATCAACGACCTTCGTCCACAACTGGAGTGCCTCAGTGCTTAGTTCTGGCACCCACATTGTTTCTTTCTTCATCAACGACCTTCTCTCGTCCACAACTAATTCCATTCTTCCATTCATAGTTTCGCCGACGATAGTACCTTTCATCCCAGTTTTCAGGTTCCTAAACCCATCACTAAACCTGACTTGGAAAACAAACGCAGAGCGATGCAGATATCTCTTTCGCAGTGATCTTAATTTAATATTGATTGGGGCGCCAAAATCTCGTCCATTTTAATGCATCCAAAACACAATCATGTTCCTTGTCGCGAAAAGAGTCATCAAATACTTATACCTCTACTTATGGACCGGCCAAGTTTTAGCAGAGCAAAGGACACCTTCAATCTTGTGGGCGCCGCATTCTGAAAGTGCACCTAACTGGCTAAACACATTGTATCTATAGCCCGGCAGCTTCAAAAGCTTGTGATTTCTCTTTGAGCCAAAAAGTATTTTTCCCCTTCTAATTATACACTTTGTATGCGTCCCAACCGACCTCCTTGGAATATTGTTCTCATATCTGGGGCATGGCGTCCCCCACAACCCTAAGCATTCTTGATTCTATTCAAAGAAGAGCTATTCGTCTCATAATGATCCTTCATACAGAAAGGCGTCTGCCCATCGTCGGGCGTGGGGGATTTATCGCTTTTTTAAGGTACTTTCATGGCTTCTGCTTGAAGAATTGTCCAGTATAGTTCCTCCACTCACGGTTCCCAACAGAGAAACTCGTGGTTCCGCGCGTATGTATCTCTATACAGTCCAATGGACAGGCCCCGAACTTCCCACTTTATTCGTTCTTTTATCCCTAGTGTTTCTAGAATGTGGAACCTGCTGCCCGCGGAGGTCTTTTCCTCCCCTTAATCTTTAAGTATTTAAGTCCCGTATGAACAAAC